>CM035444.1:21522771-21595271 GCA_020310875.1 Ceratopteris richardii | reverse complement strand
ATATTGAAAATAATGCGGATCAAAAAATGATATTGTGCCACACATATGTTCATTTTTCCATAATCACACATCCTAATGCATAGTCCACATATGTCAAATGCTTGCTCAACCAATCTCATCCTTGGATTATCTACTCTTCCATGTCCCCTTCATCAATTACCAAAAACTCTTCCAATGAGACTAGTTCTTGCACATTCAAGGGTATTGTTTTTTCTCCTATGCAAGCTAGCACTTTTCAACAATTCTACCTACACAAACGTATGTTTGATATATGGATTCCTACACACACAACACTAACTCGATATTTTATTAGAATTTTAAATGCATTAGTGTCAAGGGTCATTGTTTTAGTTGAAAACTCTCGTCCTAACCTAACACATAGACATGGCATTTCATCAATATTCACGTTATAAATGACTCTAATTGTAAATACTTGTACAATAGGGGATAATGGGATGGTATCAAAAAATCTTTGCATCAATTGCTTACGGCAAAGGATCCTTTGCCTACCTTTCTTGTGAAATTCTTCTCTTATTCTCTCCTCTTTGGTCTCTCTATTCTTAGAAAATTGAAGTCTTTACAAAATGATATGTTTCAAAGGTTCTAGGAACCTCTTGACATGCAATACAATAATGTAATTGGACAAGATTTCACCCTCCAAAGTTGCTAATTGGATCTTATTAATGATGTATGGTCCATAGCCTCTCTTTTGAAACTTCTTGTCATGTTGTTTTAGTGTGTAAACTAAAACAAAATCACTTTCTTGTTACCCTTTATTATTAAAGTGCACATCATGGTAGGATTTCTATCGTCTTTTAATGATACAAACGCCTACTATGACTCTAAGTCTCATTTCTTATAATTTCTTTTATAATTAAAAAACTCATGACCTTTCCATTCATAGGTCTTCTCCACTCTCAATGTATGAATAAGAAATTCTATAAGTAGAATCACATTTTGTCCATACACTAGATTGAATGGTGTAGTTACTAACACTATTTTTGTAAGCAACTCTATAGGCCCAAACAGCATGACGTAGTTGCTTTTCCTAGTTTAGTTGCTTATTATTCACTAGTTTGGCCAACATGGTGCAAAGAACTTTGTTTGTGCTTTCTACTTAGCCATTTGCATGAGGATATCAGGGGCTGATTTCTTTTACGCTATTAGAAAATCTTATAATATGGGTTCAATCAATTCATTTATAAAATTTACACCCATATCGTTTAAAATTTCAAAAGAGAAATTTTGCAGTGGTTTGAGCATCACATCTTCTTGTAGATCTCACTTCAGTCCATTTTGTCAAATAATCAACAGACATTTTTATGTATTTTTCATGAGAGCTTTTTTTTGGGTGGCTAATGGATGAAAAAAAATCAACTATCCATTTAGTAAATGCTCTTCCACTCATCATAGGTCTAAGTGGCACTTGATCTTCATGGAAAGGATATTTTTTTCATTGACAAATGTTGCATCTTTCTAATAAATCCATGCATCCATGTGCAAACTTGGCCACCATAATCCAACAAAAAGTCCTTGATTGCATGTTTTCTCAGAGAAATATCCTCTTGAAGCAAATGAGTATGCTATTTCTAGGATAGAGAAATATTTTCTCTCATTTATGCACAAACGCGAGAAATTATCCTTTCCTCTTTTACATTGATTGCCAATAAGAGAATAATCTTTTGACTCTTCTTCAAGTAACTTCCTTCTAGCAAGAGTAATGCCCTATGCAAATATTACATCATGAATATTGTCTACAATAGGCTTACTCCATTTAGGTGCTATAATCACATGATAAAGCATTCGATGTTTATGGACACTTTATCAGTGCAAGATTGGCAATTAATAAAGTAGTCATGAATATATGTGGGCATATGTGACCAATATACTCCTAATTTTCATAGATTTTGCAAAGCTTTTGTTTAGTGAAAACGGCATCCCATACTTACAATTTGGGCTTATATGATGAGATCCCACTTCTCATAATCATCTACAATATCCCCTATTCATCCTTTCTATAAATGCTTGCAAAAATAATTTGCAAATCTCTTATCTCTTTCTTTTCATGGGGAGATAGTGTTGCAATGGACCATAAGTTAGTATTGGTACATATTGTTCCATCCAATTGAGGGATCGTTTCTAGATTACATTGATAAGCACATGGCAATTCATAAGAGGTCCCCTTTGGAGATTCACCATTTCTTAATTCCAAATCTTAACACAAATAGAAAAAACCTTAAGCTTCGTGTCCACTTTATGGATCTTCAAGTTTTATAAAACCCATGGCATGCCTAATTAGCAAGGTCAAGGACTGGGTTACAAGTCAAATAAGGTTTATCTTTCTATTAGCCATAAGTTAGTGGTAGTAAGAATTTGGATTGGAAGATATCTAGAAGATAAAATAAAGCCTATATGAAACCCTATACATAAAGATGGATTAACCTTTCATAAGCATGAAAGATGTCATGAAGTTCAAAGGCCTTAAGAACCTCAAATATTGATCATTAAGGACAATGATCACACAAACAAGAGAAGAGAATGCCATAAAGTGACAAGCTAGGGCAAGAAATGGTTGAACCATTTCATCCTTTAGAAAAGAATCTTTTCTTCCCCAATAAGGTTCTCTAGTTTGGACAAGAAGAATAGTCCATTTGGAGTGTAGAAAGAAAATTGCTTCAAGAGTGAAGATTTATAACTCATTAGTGTATATTTGGAGAAGATAAATAGTAAAGGGTTGAAAGAAACTCTAGATACCACTAGAGAATGGATAAGAAGAAATTTACCATTTTGGTTAAAGAGGTAATCATTTGGCAAAGATTATGGTTGGCTATATCCTTTCAAATAGATGTCTCGTTATGTGAATAAATAATATCTAGTAAGAGAATACTAGCTCTATTATCAAATGACATTAAAAATAGATACCTTTGATTGCATCTGATTAAAGAAGTAGTTTAATGAAGACTCAATCTTCAAATTCTTTTCAAGAACAAATCAGGACTTGGTAAGGATGTAACTTACAAAGATTTTGATTTCTTGATAAGACTAAGATGAACAAAGTTTTCTCAATAAGTAATTCTTCAGTAAGAGCTAAAGTTATTTACACTAAAGCGAGAGTGTAATATGGATGATATGGGACGTCTAGGTTTACTATCATTAAATTGGATTCTCTAGACATCGGATTTAAAGATAATGGAAGCTTGAATCAAGGATATTTAACAATTTGTTTAGTCAACTTAAAAGAAACAAAGATTGAGCTCCAATTGGGTTCATAATTTGGAAGGTTACAATTCTCGAGGATGAAAAATCTTTAACGGGGGAAGAAAAGTATCATTAATATGATACTTCGAAGCAAAAGATACATTCCTTAATTCTATAATGAAAGTTTAGGAGCGCATATGACATGAGATCAAGTACCTTGTGTTTGAAATAGAAACTAAAATCAAATTAAGAACCAAATATGCAAGAAGGAATTCATTAAAGAATTCCAATTTGGAAGTAATCAAAGCTAGCCAACAACTTTAAGCATATCCATGATAAGGTACTTTAGAATGGATAAGATGGATGGAAAAAGTTTGGATAGGTAAGCATGAAAACTTTCTTAAGTCATAGGGATGACATGATGATTGTGATGGAGAGTGTTAATCTCCAAACGAACAAGTTATCCTTGATGTTAGAACACCTCTATATCATAAAAAACTCAAAACCTCAACCAATTTTGGAAGACCAATGCCAAATTATCAAACTTTGAACTAACTGTGAAGAAACTGATTATTCAGAAAAGTCTATTGCACTTAATTCACTCAGTGACTAATCAAATGTGTAAAGTTTTCAATGAAACTTTATAGAAACTGTCTCCCTAAAGTTTTTGCACCTTCTCCAAGTTAAATCTCTCCAAAAGATTCAGTAGATCTTGAGATTTGCTCCAAACAATATACCTATGTCTGAAATTGTTCTTCTATGTAGTCGACTTTGACACCTGCAACTTCTAATGCATGGTTCTCCCAAACTAGACGCCTTTTTTTCAAATGATTTTAGCCACAAGTAGCTTACCTCTCAACTTAAACAATGAGTGCTTAATTTCTCAAAAATTTATACTATGCAAGGAGATCTGATCAAAACATTGACCACCAGGGTTGCACCTATTCCTGTCTTCACTTCTTCACATTTACACATGTAAATGTTCCTTCTTAAAATTCTCTCAGCTTGATTACAATTAAACTCTCAAAACATGTACAAAGGTCAGTCAAATATAGAATTGAACTTATACAAAAGCATTCATCAAGAAGATAAACACAAAAGGAGCGTTGAGCAAAAGATCGAGGTGCAACTTTCTTCTATTCAGGAAAATCTTACATCTAATTGATACTTCAAGTTCTTCTCACTTTCTAAAGTCTCTAATGACTTCTAGAACTTATCACTCATCATCCCTCTTACTCTTAGTACATCTATATCAAGTATATATAGATTTTTACATCACGACTCATCAAAGATGCAAAGTTTTTATGAACTAATTACAAGATTAGTATACATTTATATACAAGTCTTCATCTTCTGAACATGCACTAAACGTCAAGCCTCGTATGTTGATCTTTGCTTCATTTTTTGACTTCAAATCTTTGTCCAAATCATCAATTGATGATTGTCTTGCACCAACAGCTCCCCCTCAATCATCAATTGTGATTTTCTCCATCTTCTTTATACCTGCCATGTCTTTGAACCTCTGTAACTTAGGTCCATCCAAGCTTCTGGTTAACATCTATGCAATCTTATCTTTTGTTGAAGTATGTATGACTTCAATTTCTTTATCAATCTCTCTCAAGAAATGATATTGAATCTCAAAATTTTTAGTTTTGGTATGAAATACAGGGTTAATGAACTCATATTATGTCCATAAATAGTGGGTGTACTTTGAATGATGTCAAAACTCTTCGTGAGAATCTTTAACCATATAACCTCCTTTGCAGCTTCAACCATACCTCTACTTCTGTGGATGACAAAGCAAATGTATGTTGCTTCTTAGAACACCAAGAGATTAACTTATCTCTTACATAACATAGATACCCATAGGTTGACCTCCTATCATCAGGATTACCTGCCCAATCTGTATCACTATATATCTTAATGTTCTTTCCTAGGACAATGCATGAATTGAGATAATATTCCAACTACATATGGCAAATCGGGCCTAGTTAATGTAGCATAGATTAGACTACCAACCAGACTTTGATATAGCTTCATGTCCTCTGAACTCTGCTCCTCCATATCTGCTCAATTTATGATTCACATCCATTGGAGTAGGTGCTACCATGCAATCTTCCATTTTAAATTTGATAACAAGTTCTTTAAATTCCTTTCTTGAGTAACATATACTCCATGTTGAGTATATGAAATCTCCATGCCCAAGAAATATGACAAGTCTCCCAAGTCACTAATCTTGAACTCTTTCTCCATTTGCTTCTTAAGACTTTGTATGCCCTTCTCAACTGTACCTATAAGAATTATGTCATCAACATATATGCACATGTAAATGAACCCATCATCACTTGCTTTAACAAGCAAGCTACTATCTGCCTTAGACACTTGGAAACCAAGCTCCTTCAAGTACTTCACAAGTCTGTAGTCCCATGCCCTTGGGGCCTGCTTCAAACATACAAAGCTCTCTTGAGCTTGCATACATATTCTGAATACCTTTTATCCTTGAAACCTTGTGGTTGCTCCATGAAAACATCATCTGAAATGTAACCATTTAGAAAAGCATTCTTTACATCTAATTGATATATCTTCCAACATTTACATGCAGCAATAGCTATGAGAGTCCTTATAGTTGTCATCTTTGCCACATTGTTTCATCATAATCTATACCATATGTCTGAGCATACCCTTTCACAACAAGTCTAGCTTTATATTTAGACACACTTCCATCTGCATACCTCTTTATCTTGTAGATCCATTTGCATCCAATGATTTTCTGATTATTTGGTTTAGGAACCAAATCCCAAGTCTCATTTTCCATCAATGCATCATACTCCTCCTGCATAGCTCTCTCCCAATTTTCCTTACCTTTTTCCTCTTCATATGTAGAAGGGTCTTCCTCTACTTTCACCATATAAACATAATCTTTATTGGTAAAAAATGAAGTATCATAGCTATACCTTGTAGGTTTCCATTTGTGCCTTGATGATCTTCTGAGTGCTCCACTTCTTGAAATTTCTGGTTCATTATATTCTGGATCAAACCTTGGCATTTATTCAACTTCAACTAGTGCTTCATTGTTCTCTTCTCCATCAAATATTTGAACCTTTGATTTACCTTTCTTCTGGTTCAATATTTCTTCATCACCTGCATGAAAATTTTTTGTACCTGCATACCAAGTATCTTGCTCATCAAATGTAACATCTTTTGACACGAGGAATTATTTTGTGGATGGAGCCCACAACCTATAACCCATCTGCTTATCATCATAAACAATGAACACATACTTTTCAGCTTTAGGTTCCAATTTATGCATCAACTAAGATGGCACATATGCATAAGCCAAACATCCAAACACTTTGCAATGATCTAAGGTAGGTCTCTTACCCCACCAAGCTTCATATGGCATCATACCCTGCAAAGCTTTCCATGGTAGCCTATTAACCAAGTATGTAGCTGTATTTACAGCCTCAGTCCACAAATAATTGGGCAATTTTTCTCTTTCATCATTGACCTTGAAAACTCAACAAGAGTTCTATTTCTCCTTTCTGCTACACCATTTTTTTGAGGAGAGTACCTGCAAGTAACTTCCCTTTTTATACCTGCATTCCACAAGTAATCACTGAACTCATTAGAGAAATACTCTCCCCCTCCATCTGACCTTAGTCTCTTCAATTATTGTCCTGAAACTCTTTCTGCATACACATGGTAATGTTTAAATGTATTGAACACCTCTGATTTATCTTTGATCGCATATATGGTGATCCACCTAGTAGCATCATCAACATAAATCACATAATATCTTGAACCATTAATACTAAAGTCCTTTGATGGTCCCCACACATCTATATGCACCAATTCAAGCTTCTCTGAATACATGAAACCGTGATTATTATATGATTGCTTATGAGCCTTACCTAATTGACATGCTTCACATCTATATGTCATGTGTTGAACCATTGTTAACCATATCCTTAATACCTCTTTCATTGAAATGTCCAAGCCTTTTATGCCAAAGATCTAACTTAGAGATCTTATGTCCTCCATAAGTGAACAAGGCATGACCAACATTGCCTTGAATCTTCAATGTGAATAGCCTTCCTTCTTTCTTTCCTAAAACAATTTGTTTATATCCATTGCTAGGGTCTTCCACAAAAACTCCATCATTAGTGAACCTTACTTCATAACCTTTCTCTACAATTTGTCCTACACTTATCAGATTCTTTGGAATTGTAGGAACATACAAAACCTTACTCAAAAGTGTACTTCCATCCTTGGCTTTTACTGATCCAATGGACTTCACATTGTGCTTTGTATTATCACTTGTTTGAACTACATGATTACTCACCTTATTCTCCAAATCGATCATCAAAGCTATATTGCCACAGGTGATTACTACACATTGACTCAATGTAGAATACTCTTTGATCACTTTGTCTTTCACAAGTTTCATTCATAATTAAGGATAAATCCTCTTTCTGATCTAACACATAGTTGTCGTAGGTATTATTGTACGATTGACTTTGAAAGCCTCTACCTGCATTTCTTCCAAAGTAACCTCTACCTCTGAAATTACCTCTCTCATTTCTATTACCTCTTCCTCTTGAATTAAAGTTTTGATTGTATCCTCCACCATTCTGATTATTATGCCAACATTCATGAGCTAAATGATTAGTCTTACCACAAATCCAACAAGCTTTTACAGCATCTTTATTACTTCTACCTCTTCCTTTGCCACCTCCTCTTCCTCTTAGGAAGTTAGCTTGGCTAGTAGTGGCTTCATCTTCATTCAATTGTTGCTTGCCTTTGTTAATCTTCTTCTTGTCCTTTGAATACATTGCTTGACTTGTACTTTTATCAACATCACCTTTGACATCCTGCTCAAAGGTTAGCACGTGTCCTAGCAATTGATTCAAATCAGGAGTGAAATGATCTAGTGACAATTTAGTGGATAGAATGAATGGCTTCCACTTCTCATCTTCTCTCAAACCTGTGAGAATTTGTCTTACCAATTTTTCCTCTTCAATATCTTCATCAACTGCTCCTAATGCATCTGCAATGTCCTTCATCCTTGCTACATAATCAGAAATAGATTGAGAAGCTTTCTTTTTTAATGTGGTGAATTTTGCCCACAAAGATGCCTTCCTTAACTTTGTAGTGTTTTGAAAATGCTCCTCCAAAGCATTCCATATATCACTTGCACTTTCAAGTCCTCTAATGTGTGGTAACAAGTAATCATTGACTCTCATGTAGATAATGCTCCTTGCTTGAGCATCCTTCTTCATCCATGTCTTCAAATCTGAGAGCTCTTCCCTAGTTGGAACACTCGGATCCCTAAATTCTAGTTTTTCTTCTTCACCTGTAATGTATCCTATCAGGTCTTTGCTCATGAGATGAGATTCCATCCTCATTGACCGAGCAGGATAGTTTTCTCTATCCAATTTCTCTATCTGAAGAGAATCTCCCATCCTTTCTTCACTTGTGCAATAAATTCTTCAAGCTTTGTGAATAATTAATGTACCTTTACTTTGAATGTAGTTCCTTTTGATCTTCTTGATAGCTTCACGCCTCTTTCTCTAGCTTTCACTTTAACCTTTCACTTTTTGAATCTTCAAAGATTGATATCTATATATTTGCAATAGTCGGGGTCCTCCTTTCTTCAATTCTGATGACTCCTGCTTTGATACCACTATTGGGTGTTTGTAGAAGTGCGAGAGACACACGAGAAGCACACACAAAGAGCACAAACGCATCAAGACACATGGAGAAGATGATGGCTGGAATAACTCTCTCTATTGATCGATGAACTGAACTGAAGTAAGAGCTGAATAATATCCCTAAGTACAAAGTACCACCACATATGAGAGTATCAAGTATGTGGTAACATGGGGAAAAAACCTCTAGCCAACACTAGATTAAAAAGTGCCCATGTATAGGGAAAAGGTTCACATCAAAGCTACTGGAGGAACACATAAGTGTAACAAACCCCCCTGGAGCGAATGATGTGAACACATACAGGGAGTGACAGATCAACCACCACAAGGTAATAAGCCTAAAGCTTTGCGAAAAGCTTCAAACTTTTCCCGTGGAAGAGCTTTGGTGAATATGTTTGCCACATTATCTTGTGTAGGCACATATACCAAATCAATATCTCCTGCATGAAGGCGCTCTCTCAGATAGTGATAATGCACCTCAATATGTTTGGTCCGTGCATGAAACACTGGGTTTCGTGCAACAGCCAAAGCACTCTGACTATCTGTGAGAATATGTGTAGCAACATCAATCTCCATGCAAAGATCCATCAATAGGCATCTCAGCCATATACACTCCACTGTAGCTGTGAAAACTGCCCTGTACTCAGCTTCACAACTCAATGTCGCCACTGTAGGTTGCTTCTTACTCAACCAAGATATGCATGAGTCTCCAAGGAAAAAGAAATTACCACTAGTGGACACGCAAGTATCATAACAACCAGCCCAATCACTATCTGTAAAAGCATGCAAGCATGGCTGAACATCTCTGCTATAAAAGAGACCTAAGCTCAAAGTGCCTTGGAGATATCTAAACACACATTTCACCGCTTGCCAATGCTTAGTGCCAGGGCTATGCATCAATCGACTCAACTGGGAAACTGTATACTGTATATCCGGCCTTGTGTTGCATGCATATATAAGACATCCCACAGCTTGCTGATAAAGAGAAGTATCAAATGCATCACTGGAATCCTCAACTGAGAACCTGAATCCTGTCTCAACTGGTGTGAAAACTAGCTTACAATCCTCAAAGTCAAAACGCTAAAGTAGTTTTTCAACATACTTTGCTTGATGCATAACAATTCCCCCCTCAACGGATACAAACTGGATGCCAAGATAGTATCTTAAAAGACCAAGATAAGTGACATCAAAAGTATGCTGCAAATCAGCCATAAGAATGTCAAGTTTTGCATCACATGGCCCAGTCAAGAGTATGTCATCGACATAAAGAACAAGCACTATAAGATCAGCCCCATTTTTGCATACATAGAGTGTTCTTTCAATCGGACCACATGTGAAACCAAGAGCAATCAAGTGCTTATGTATTTTGTCATACCATGCATGTGGAGCTTGCTTGAGACCATACAAGGCTTTATGCAAGCGACAAACCATATGCGCTTTCCCTTTCATAGCAAATCCAAGAGGTTGCTTCACATAGACCTCTTCTTGCAAATCACCATTCAAGAAGGCTGTTTTTATGTCCAACTGATGCACTTTCCAACCTCGATGGGCAGCCAATGCAACCACGGTATGAATGGTAGTCATGCATGAAGTAGGTGCAAAAGTTTCCTCATAGTCAATGCCATATTGTTGCGCATATCCTTTGGCAACCAATCTAGATTTGTAGCGATCAATGTTACCATCAGATTTTCTCTTAATCTTGTAAACCCACTTTGTGCCAATCGCATTCTTTCCTTTTGGCAATTCACATAACTCCCAAGTACCACTCCTATGTATGGAATCCATTTCTGATTGCATAGCACTCATCCATTGTGGATTGTCACATGCATCTTCAAAAGAAAGTGGCTCTTCATTACATGCTGTAGCAATAAGAGAATAATCCACAAAATTACTTGATGCATGGTGAGAGCTTGATCTTGTTCTACCAAGTAAAGGTGCACTCAATTTGTTGTCCTGCAAAGTTTGTTTCAGCCACTTTGGCATAGATTGTGCGATAGACATGCGTTCATTATGTAAAACATCTTCAATATGTACATCATGCGTGGGCTGAATTTCATGCTCAGTTTCAGCCATATTTTGACGCAAATGTTCAGCCATATGTGGCTAGAAATTTCCAGCAGTTTGGACATTTTGTTACTGAAATTTTTCAGCCATGTTTGGCTGGAAATTCTCTGCATTTTCAGCCCTATTTGGCTGGAATGTTTCAACCCTTTGAACCTCAATTGGCTGGTCTACATGGCCATAGTCAAGCGCACCATTTTGGAACAAAGGCATGAGTGTATCAAACACATCTTGTGAGCTAACTATTGGCAGTTTTTTGCATTCAAGTAGAGGGAAAACTCAATTTTCAACAAATACCACATCTCGACTCACAATAATTGTGTTCGTCAATGGACGGTACAACCGATATCCCTTACTTTCAGCACTATAACCAACAAATATACATTTCTTTGCCTTGTCATCAAGTTTGTGACGTTGTTGTGATGGCACAAGAGCATATGCCAAACAACCAAACACACGCATATGACTAATCATAGGCTTATGACCATTCCAAGCCTCATAAGGAGTGATGACTCTCAATGCTTTTGTAGGGCAGCGATTCAACACATAGTTTGCACACATGACCGCTTCCATCCAAAACTTATCAGGAAGATGCTTTCCTTTAACCATACATCATGCCATTTCAAGTAGAGTTCTATTTTTACGCTCGGCAACACCATTTTGTTGAGGTGTATATGGCACCGTACATTGGTTTGAAATACCTCTTTCATGAAGAAAAGCATTAAACTCATGTGACATGTACTCACCACCACGATCCGTGCATAGAGTCAAAAGCTTTTGTGAAGAAAAATTTCCAGCCATAGCTAAAAATGCTTTGAAGCAAGAAAATACCTCATTCTTTGCTTTCATAGGATACACCCATGTATGGCGAGTAGCATCATCAATGAAGGTAACAAAATATACATGCTTCCCAAAAGATGGAGTCTTGACGGGACCACATACATCACTATGAACAAACTGTAATTTTCTTGTAGTGTGTGTATGACCATCTTTTGGAAAAGAAGCACGATGCATTTTTCCAAGAATGCAACCTTCACATGCATGCTTTTCAATGGACTCAAGTGTAGGCAAGCCAATAACCATGTCCTTCTTTTGCAAATAGAACAAACTATTGAAGTTCAAGTGACCAAAGCGAGCATGCCAAAGCTCCATTTCAGCCATGGAAGAAGTATGGGCAACTAAGGCATTCGAGACAGCCCTCTTGTATGTATCCATGCGATACAAACCATTACATAATGTACCGGACATCACGATAACATCGCCATTGTTGAAATCATGAACCATACACTTATCATCAACAAAGTGTACATGAAGTCCAGCTTTGGCAATCAACGGAACTGAAATTAAGTTCTTCTTGATACCGGGCATATACAATGCATTTTTCAAGAGAAACACACCTCCATTTGCAGCCGTAAGCTCAATTTCTCCTACTCCAATGATAGGATAAGAGGCATTGTTTGCACACGCCACATGTCCTCCTTTGGGTGCATCTTTCAAAGAGGCAAAAAATCTTTTGCACGATGTTATGTGCTTTGAAGCACCACTATCAAAGAACCAATCCGAATCAGCCTCACTCACAACCATACATTTAGAATGTAAAGAAGCATCGTAATGACATGTAACAACACATGCCCAAAAATCTTGAGCCATGTTAGCTTCATCATTCTTTGCATTTGCTGAATTTTCAGCAATAGACATGCCAGATTCCTTCTTCTTTTCATTGCGTTTAGCAAGCTTTCTACACTCATCAATAGTATGACCAGCCTTCTGACAATATTTGCATCTCTTCTTCTTTTGCAAATCACCATCATTAGAGGAATGAGTGGAAGAGGAAGCTTGAGGCTTTGGTTTTGATGAACCCAAAGCTGAACCATACTTGCTTTTCCCCTTTTGTGAGATAGCAAGTGCTTGCGTTCCCTCAATCAAACCACTCCTATTCACTCTAGATTGCTCTTCTTGCAAAAGAAGAGACACAACCTCATCAAATGCATACATATTAGGATTTCCTTTTGCAACCAAACGAAGTGTAGTAGCAAAGCTTTGAAAAGATTCCAGTAATCCTTTCAACAATGTAGAAATGAGTGATGCATCTGGAATGATGTCATCTATGTTTGCCAATTGCTCTTTCAAGTCCTTGATGCCTGTCACATACACATCCACTGACTCATTTTCAGCCATACATACATCCTCAAGTTGCTTCCTCAGGTATGCAACACGTGCTTCATTACGTATGGCATACAAAGAGGCAAGAGTGTCCCATGCCTGTCTCGATGTAGAACATGACCGAATGTGTGGAACTATATGATGCTTCATTGAAAGCGCAATCAAAGCATGAGCTTGAGCATCTTTTCCATCCCGTCGAAGTTGTTCCTGTGTAGGTGGAGAAGGAGAAACCACTGTACTCGAAGAAGAAGCTCCATCTATGACAGTAGACTGTGAAGTAGAAGCACCTGTCGGTCTTCGATCTACATCTGCCACTATGTTCCAAATTTGTTTTGCAACAAGAAAATGCTTCATCATGTAAGACCACATCGGATAGTTAGTCCCATCAAGCTTATCTTCAGCTTGAAGCATGCCAAACAAGTCATTGCTTCCCGCCATTTCACTAAGGAACAAGAATGTGATAAAATCTTCACTTCGATGAAAGCTGAAATGAGTGCTGAAATTTCAGCTCACAAACCGTCACTCTGATGGCGATTCTAACTGCATGAATGGCTTCGAAATGGGGGTAAAACCCCAGTGCACCTGGTGGAAATGTTTTCGGGCTGCTGAAATTCACAGTTCTATGCTCCGAAGTCGATTTACACTGTTAAAGTGCACGCACGCCGCGACGTGAAAAAACAAAACTTGAGAAGAAGCTCAACCTGCTCTGATACCATTGTTGGGTGTGTGTAGAAGTGCGAGAGACACGAGAAGCACACACAAAGAGCACAAACACAGCAAGACACACGGAGAAGACGATGGCTGGAATAGCTCTCTCTATTGATCGATGAATTGAACTGAAGTAAGAGCTGAATAATATCCCTAAGTACAAAGTACCACCACATATGAGAGTATCAAGTATGTGGTAACATGGGGAAAAAACCTCTAGCCAACACTAAAGTAAAAAGTGCCCATGTATAGGGAAAAGGTTCAGATCAAAGCTACTCGAGGAACACATAAGTGTAACAACCACTGATGGAGAGTGTTAATCTCCAAAAGAACAAGTTATCCTTGATGTTAGAGCATTCTATATCAAGAACAACTCAAAACCTCAACCAATTTTGGAAGGCCAATGCCAAATTATCAAACTTTGAACTAACTGTGAAGAAACTGATTATTCAGAAAAGTTTGTTGCACTTAATTCAATCATTGACTAATCAAATGTGTAAAGTTTTCAATGAAACTTTATACAAGGTGTCTCCTAAAGTTTGCGCATCTTTTCCAAGTTAAATCTCTCCAAAAGATTTAGTAAATCTTGAGATTTTCTCCAAACAATATACCTATGTCTGAAACTCTTCTTTTGTGTAGTCGACTTTGACACCTGCAACTTCTAGTGCATGATTATCACAAATTAGACCCTGTTTATTCAAATGATTTTAGCCACAAGTAGCTTACCTTTCACCTTAAAGAATGAGTGCTTACTTGCTCAAAAATTTACATTTTGGAGGGAGATCTGATCAAAACATTGACCACCGGGATTGCACCTATTCTTGTCTTCACTTCTTCACATTTACACATGTAAATGTTCCTACTTAAAATTCTCTCAATCTGATTACAATTAAACACTTAAAACGTGTACAGAGGTCACTCAAATATAGAATTATACTTATACAAAATCATTCATCAAGAAGATAAACACAAAAGGAGCACTAATCAAAAGATCTAGGCGCAACTCTCTTCTATTCAAGAAAATCTTACATCTGATTGAGACTTCAAGTTCTTCTCACTTTCTAAAGTCTCTAATGACTTCTAAAACTTGTCACTCATCATCCCTCTTACTTGTAGTACATCTACATCAATTATATATAGATGTTTACATCATGACTCATCAAAGATGCAAAGTTTTTATGAACTAATTACAAGATTAGTATACATGTATATACAAGTCTTCATCTTCTCACCATGCACTAAACTTCAAGCCTCATATGTTGATATTTGCATCATTCTTTGACTTCAACTCTTTGTCCAAATCATCAATTGATGATTGTCTTGCACCAACAAATTGGAAAGAAGGTAAGATATTTCTTTAAAAGATATGTGAATGGTTAAGATGATGGAAAGTGGGAGCTTTGGAAAGACATATGTTCAATTACGACAAAAAATGACAGTCAAGTTGATCTCATTAACAAGCATAAAAGGTTTGGTCATCCTTAGATCAATTTTTACATTTGATGGGACTGGTTTTCACTAATGCTTCACAACGAGAATTATTCCAGGTGAATTTGAAGAATTTTACATAGTCATTTATCATATCATGGGGAGGGAGCTACATAACACATTACATAGTAAGTTTTGCTTACATGTTTTAATATGTTTTTAATATTATGTGTAGATCTTATTCACCCAACCATAGCATGTTGTTTTTGACATGGAGTAGTTTTTATCAACCAATATGGACCACTATAGATTTTAGTACACAAGGAATGGAGAATTTACATTACATAGCTAGAGGTGTTTACTTTATAAACACCCTTGATGGGGGGTAGTCTATTGCAATCAGACTATTTAAAAGAAATTTTCAACTGGTATTTTTGTAGGAAATTCTCTAGAAACTATGCAATGCAATGATCATGTGAGTCACAAATAGCAAAAGTTGCAAGAAAGATACAACATGATATTGCAAGTGAGAAGTGGATGTCATCATCAAGACCACCACATCATGCTTGATGGCATGCACAAAGAGTCCATGAGGGTTCCACGTGGAAACCCATTCTCATCATATAAATTTTCAATTCTTTACACTATATCATGCTTAATGTTTTTTATTGTTATTGTAACTTTTTTAAATTTTTTTCCAAATGTTTTCTTAATGTTTCTAAACTGGTTTCTATCCATTTAAATGTGAACAAGAAAAAACTTAAGTGAGTCTTTAGACAGAGAAGGCCTCATTCATTTTAGCACTTTAAATCCTACGACAATGGCATGCATGAAACATACTGCTAGAAAGGATCATATCATCTACCCTAGCCATGTACAAGGTACTCAACACCCACCATGGATGATAGCTCAAAAGCAGCATCAAGCCACAACCCGCTCTTATAGGCACCAGTCAAGTGAGGGCACACATTTTGGCACCATTCTATTGCGGGAAAATGAAGCTTCATGACATGAGATATATATCCGATGATGGATCCCCAACTAGGAAAATATTCAATTCAAGGCCCAAAGAACAAGGAAATAGACAAATCATACATGAATTAGAGATAAAGAAAGTGCTAATGTGAGACGTTCAACCCAAGCATGCAAGAAACTAGACACGGGATGCCAAGGTGATTGCCAAAGAACACGTTTTATATTATGTTCGCAAATCACTTTACAAAGGACGACAATGAGAGCTTGGCATGAGGAGTAGTTCCACTACCCCTCATAGTTGCGCAGAATTAGGTGCAATAGGGCATACCCCCTAAGCACCAAGATGGGCCATATAGAAAAACAGGGCTTGTGATATCCTCCCCTGGATTGGAGATCTTGTTGCCCTCAACAAGCGGGTTTGGGTCTTACAAAAAAGTAAGTGATTAGAAAAATTTGGGAATATTACAAGGGGCTGAAAGCCAACATTGGTGTAAGTGTTGTGGTAGTATGTTTGGACTAAGGGATGATCCAGACCAAAGGTGTCCACCAAGATCCATTCGTAGTCGACTATGGGATGACCCTTCCATTTGATAAGGAATTGGGGGCCTTCCTGAGTGGTGCAGTTTCAAATGATGGCCTCTGAAACAAATTGGTTCTCGCTGTCTTGGAGCACAGGAACGTTGCATCCCTACTTTGTGTCGGGTTTGAACTGTTTGAGAAGACTTATATGGAAGGCATTATGGAATTGTGCCACGTCGAGCAGCTCCAACTGATATGTGATTGGGTTGATTTTCTTGGACACTATGTAGGGGCTGTAGTATCGATGGTTGAACTTGTGTGTTATGTTCCAGGGAAGCGTTATGTTTCACGCACTAACTAGGACTAAGTCACCGACTTGAAAGGCTTCACTCAATCTCCTCTTCTTGTTTGTGTATCTGTCCATGTGCTCCTTACTTCACTGCAAGTTAGACTTGGCCTCTTCTAACTTCGTCTTCCATTGATCCAAAAAGGCTCCACATTCGGGGTCATTCGTAGAGAGTGTGGAGTCTTGTGTAAGCACTAAGGGCATAATGACCTTTTTGCCTGTCACCAACTCAAATGGAGTCATCTTTGTGCTCGAGTGGATCGATGCATTGTAATGGAATTCCATGATATCCAAGTGCTTGGCCCAATCCTTTTGATAGGTTTGCACGTAATTCTGGATATAATCCTTTATTCTCTGATTTAGTCATTCGGTTTGTCCATCTGTTTGTGGGTGGTAAGCTGACAAGAATCTGATTTGTGTTCCTAGTAAGTGGAAGATTTTGGTCCATAGTTGGATTAGGAACCATCCATTGCGATCTAATACGATGGCCAAAGGAAGCGCCTAGTACTTCACGATGTGTGTGAAGAAGAGGTAGGCCACCGCCTTTGCATTGAGAGGAGGTTTGGTCAGAATGACATGAGCTTGCTTGGTGAAGTAGTCCACTACAACGAATATGGTGTCATATCCTTGGGATGGTGGGAGCTCGGTGATAAATTCCATGCTAATCATGTCCCAAGGTCGGTTTGGAACAGGTAGTGGTTGAAGGAGGTCTGCTAGTTTGACTCTATCTTGGCGGACCAGTTGGCAAGTCGGACATATTTCCACGTATTCCTGTACTTGGGCCTTCATGTGTGGCCAATAGAAGTGCTTGTCTAGCATCTCGGGATCCCAGTTTTGACCACCATGGCCAGCCACTTTGCAATCATGTGCTTGCCAGACCAATTCCCTGCATAGATCAAAGTTGTTTGGCATGTAGATCTTGCCTTTGCAGTAAAGCATGCCCTCTTGAATTGTATAGCGGCCGGGTTGTTTGGTGCTTCAAACTTCGTTCATGATGTCTTGGACATGGCCGTTGTGTTCCTGAGCTCATTGGATTCTGCCTTTCAAGTCTAAGGAGATGGTGGATATTGCTTGGATTTTGGGTCTTTGACTTAATGCATCTGGCATCACATTTTGCTTGCCCGATTTGTGAATGATCTCGATATCAAACTTGGCGAGAAAATCGTTCCATCTTGCTTGTTTCAGGGTCAGCTTTGGTTCGAAAGCGAGGTACCTCAAAGATATGTTGTTTGTGAAGACCTTTGTATGTTTTTCCACATAGTGTCTCCACTTGCATAAGCAATGAACCACCACGAGCATTTCTTGTTTGTGAGTGCTCCAGCTAAGTTTGGATCCGATGAGCTTGTGGGATTCGTATGCCACGGGCTACCCATCTTGCATGAGCATGCCGCCGAGAGCCAAGCTAAAGGCATCCGTGTGGACCTCCAATGGTTTGTCAAACTTTGGAAGCTTCAGGACATATGGGTTGCACATGGCTACCTTAAGTGCTTCAAAGGCTTCTTCTTCGTCAAGCCCCCATCTGAATGGTTCTTTCTCTTTGATCAATTCGAGGAGTGGAGCCTCAATCTTGCTAAACCCTTGGATAAATTGACGGGGAAATTGGCAAAAGCCGATGAATTCCCACACCTCTTTGACTAACTTCAGGGGGGCCCACTTGAGGATTGCTTCTACTTTTTGGGGGTCAATGTAAAGCCCAATTTTGGAAACAATGAACCCCAAGAATTCCGCCTTCCTCATGCATAACTCACACTTGCTGGGCTTTGCAAAAAGTTGACATTCACATAGGCATTGCAAGATGGACTGCACATGCTCGTAGTGGTCCTCTGGTATCAAGCTATAGATAAGCAAGTCATTGATGTAAATGATGAGGAAGAGGTTCGACATGTCTCGGAAGCCATCATTCATCTCTCGAAAAAAAGTGGTTGGAGTTCCCGTGAGGCCGAATTGTTGGGAGAGGATGGTTGGATGCACTCAGAGATTGAGTAGATGCTGCTAAACCTGCTTCACACCAGCCCTCTTTGACTCCAGGAATGCTTAGTACACTTGATTAGCTTCCAAATGATACCAAGAAAGCATATATGTACTTTGCAAATGATATGTGTAATGATCAAATCAAAACAGATAACTTTGCACTTCACAAATCCAAAAAAACTTGCTATTTTGGTATTGACACCTGCTCAGTTTTTCACTCAGTATGACCAGCACACTTACAATTGATCAAATTCCTTTTGGAAATATTAAATTAGCTTTACAAGCTACCAATTGCAAGTGGAATGAGAAGAAATGACAAACCATACTCTGAGAAATCTCTTTAGCAAAATTAGAGTCACCCCCGACTTTTTAGGAGATGTGCAGATAAATACCAGAGACTGCTTCGAAGACGATTTCTTGAAAATGGCTGAACCAAACTTCTTCAAACTTTGTAGTCTTGTAGAGTGCTTTGAGCTGGTTCCAACAAGATTTGAATCACTTGATTTGGTTGAGTAGACACTGAGATATGCCTATTTGAAGTTGACAGACTTGGAGATGATAACTCAGAGAAAAAACAGAGATAGTGAATGTAAATCTTTCTATTAGTTCACATGAATGTACAATCTCATTGGCTTGATAGATGTAGCCTAATGATTTGGAGATGTGTAGGCTATAGTGTAGCACTCACACACTCAATGATTGATACAGAAAATGCCTCAGGATGAGAGAAGAACTGCCGCGACTTTTTCCTTGTAGTTTTTATAGGAATTGAGTGATGATTTGAGTTTGAATTCAAATCAATCTCTCAGAATCTTTCACCTAAAAGTTGATTGAGATATTCTCTCAAATCAATCAACAACCTTTTCCACGACTTTCAATCAATTAGGTGTGATTACATAATATGCCAAGTCACTAAGACTTTTACAAGGGATAAAATGGTAAGAAATCATAGGCATAAGTTCCTATGGTCTTTGCTTCATGTAGAGTCTTCAAAGTAGATGTTCAAGCCAAATGTGAAGGCTTGACTTGCACCAACAGCTCCCCCTCAAGCCAAACATTTTGTCTCAAGTCTTCATCTTTAATCTTCAATCACATCCTACAATCCAATCATGGATTTGAATCTGCATAATTTGTTTCCATCCAAAGCTTTAGTGAGTAAATCTGCACATTGCATGTTAGTAGACACATAAGTCAACTGAATGTCTTTGCTTAGCAACTTTTCTCTCACATAGTGGTAATGAACCTCTATGTGCTTTGTTCTAGCATGATATATTGGATTAGCTGCAAGGTGAAGTGAACTTGTGTTGTCTCCAAAGATAATTGGGGGCCTTGTGTATAGGCCTAACTCTGTATACAAAAGCTTTAACCAAATAGCTTCCTGAGTGGCATTTGCTAGCCCTCTATACTCTGCTTCAGTGGATGACAAGGCTACTGTAGGTTGTTTCTTGGCTGACCAAGAAATAGGTTTATCACCTGCAAAACATATGTATCCTGATGTGCTCCTTCTATCATCCTTGCATCCTGCCCAATCTGCATCTGAATATACTTTAATGTCAATATCTGATGTATAAGGAAAGTACAAACCATGGTTTAGAGTTCCCTTTAGATACTTCAAAATCTTCTTTGCTGCCTCTAGGTGAGGTACCCTTGGTTTGTGCATGAATTGGCTTAGCACACTAACTCCATATGCTATGTCAATTCTGGTTAAGGTAGCATAATTCAAACTACCTACCATACTTTGGTATCCTGTAATGTCTTGGACTTCATCCCTTTCATGAGCACTTAGCTTTAGGTTGACCTCCATTGGAGTGCTTGAGACTTTAGCTTCCTGCAAATTAAACTTCTTGACCATATCCTGTACATACTTCTTTTGAGTAATATATGTACCTGAATTAGTATACACTAATTCAAGACCTAAGAAGTATTTCAATAATCCAAGATCATTGATCTTGAACTCCTTCATCATCTGATTCTTTATGCTTCTGATTCCATTGACATCATTCCTGTAATGATGATGTCATCAACATAAACACACAGATAGATTACCTCTGAATTGTTCCTTTTGATAAACAATGATGTATCTGCCTTGCTCCTTATAAATCCTTGGTCTTGGAGATAGGTTGTCAACCTGTAATTCCATGCTCTAGGTGCCTGCTTCAATCCATATAGAGCCTTCTTCAATTTACAAACATAATTTACCTTCTTGGGATCTTCATAGCCAGGTGGTTGTGACATGTAGACTTCTTCAGATATCCATCCATTCAAGAAAGCATTCTTGACATCTAATTGGTACATGTTCCAATTCTTGGATGCAGCTACACTCACCAATATTCTGATTGTTGGCATCTTAGCCACAGGAGAAAATGTCTCCTCATAATCAATGCCTTGGGTTTGTGCAAAACCCTTGGCTACCAACCTAGCTTTGTACCTGTTGATTGTTCCATCAGAGTTCCTCTTTAGCTTGTAGATCCATCTGGATCCTATCACCTTCATAGAGTCCTTCTTGGGTACTAAGTCCCATGTGTCACTCTCCTTGAGAGCCTCTATTTCTTCATCCATAGCTTCTTTCCATTCTGTTTTTGTGATTGCCTCCTCATATGTACCTGGTTCTTCATTCAACACATCCTTTGCAAGATATATAGAATGCTTGGTTACAAGAGAAGTATCATACCCATATCTGATAGGCTTCTTACTTTCTCTCTGAGATCTCCTCATTGCTTGAGTTGAGGATTCTGGTATATCCTCTAGCTTCTTCATTTTCATCTTTCCTTTGGACTTCCATGCCTTGAATTCCTCAAGGTTAATTATGTCTTCATCATCTGAACTTGAATCTTCTTTCTGGATTGGTTCCTCCTTGGTGAGCTTTGGGAAGTCTCCTTCCATGTCATAAGGTAGACTAACCTTCCTGCATTCATTCTCATACCATGAGTCATTCTCATCAAAGATGACATCTCTGCTTACCTTGAAACCTTTGTTTGTTGGGTTGTAGAATCTGTGCCCTTTTTGATTTAAATCATAACCAATGAAGATACATTTTTCAGCTTTAGGGTCTAGCTTTCCCCTTACCTGTGAGGGAATATGCACATATGCAACACAACCAAAAATTTTACAATGATCCAATGATGGTCTCTTACCATGCCAAGCTTCATATGGTGTCATTCCATCAAGTGACTTTGATGGCAACCTATTAATGAGATAGGTGGCAGTAGATACACTCTCTACCCAAAGATAATTTGGCAATTTCTTTTCATTAAGCATAGATCTAGTTGTTTCAACAATGAGTCTATTCCTTCTTTCAGCTACCCCATTTTGTTCAGGTGAGTACCTTGTAGTTATCTCCCTCTTGATGCCTCTTTCCTGCAAGAAGTCTTCAAATTCATTGGAGAAGTATTCACCTCCCCCATCTGACCTTAGTCTTTTCAAGTTTCTACCTGTTTGATTTTCAACTAGTGCAAGATATCTTTTGAAACAATTAAACACTTCATCCTTATGCTTCATAAAGTATAACACAGTCCATCTGCTATAATCATCAATGAAGGACACATAGTACCTTGATCCTGAAATGGATGGTTCCTTGCTAGGTCCCCAAACATCTGTATGCACCAATTCCAGATAGTCTTCATGCATAAAACCTTTCTTTGAATAGGGTAATCTATGTGACTTACCAAATTGACAAGCTCCACACTTGTATATCATGTGTTGCTTGGATACATTAGGTATCCCAAGCACACATTGATCCCTGCACATTTGCTTTAAGGTCCTTTCACCTATATGACCTAACCTCGTGTGCCATATTTCTAATTCTGAAAGTGTTTGATCCTTGTAATTGTATAAAGCAATGTTCTTTGTGTCCTCTAGCTCAAAAGTAAACAATCTACCTGATTTTTCTCCCTTGGCTATCCTTCTGAATCCATGTCTTGGGTCCTCCACATATGCTCCATGTTGATTGAACCTGACCTGTAAACCTTTTTCCACAATCTGACCTACACTCATTAAGTTCTTGGTGATTGTTGGGACATAAAGTACTCTACTCAATAAGTTCTGATTACCATCACTAGTCTTTACATTACCAATCTTTACAACAGAATGCTTAGTATCATCACCTGTCTGTACCTGATGTTTGCCTTTGGGTTCTTCCAAATCAGAAAGTAGTGCCACATTGCCAACTACATGATTAGAACATCCTGAATCAATATAGAATAAGTGATCATCATTGATACCTGACTTAGAAGTCATATTCATGATCAATAGAGAGTCATCTTGCTCCTCTGTGTAGTTGTTGTAATCCTTCCTATTTCTGAATCCACCTTGGTAGTTACTATTGTGGTTGTGATTGTAATTGTTGTTGTACTGATTGTTGTATCCATTGTGGCCTTGGTGTTGGTTGAATCTGCCTCTACCTTGAGAGTATCCACCTCTTTGATAGCCTCTTCCTCTCTGATTTTTGTAGTTTCTGTAGCACTCATCTGTAGTATGATTAGACAGACCACATATATTGCATGGTGATGAATTGTAGGATCTCCCCCTACCTGGCTTACCTCCTCTGCCTCTTCCTCTTGAAGATCTACCTCTCCCTGCATAGTTTGCTTGGGAGGTAGAGCCTTCTTCATCAACCTTCTTACTTTTACCTTTATCTTTAACCTTCTTATCAGTGTATAAAGCAGAGAGGTTGTTACCTTTTGATTGCTCTCCATTCCTTCTAAGCTTTGCTTCATGTGTGAAGAGTTGACCAATCAGAGTTGTTAGATCAGGAGCATGTATGTCCATGTATAGGTCCATTGCTATGGTAAAGCTCTCCCATTTGTCATCAACTTTTAGTCCATTGATTACCTGCCTTACTATTTGTTCCTCTTCAATCTCCTCTCCAATACTTGCAAGCTGGTCTGCAATGTCTTTGACCCTAGTGACAAAGTCTGAAACTGATTGCTTTGATTGCTTCCTAAGAGTAGTGAATTCAATCCATAGTTGATTCTTTCTGGCCCTTGTACTTGATGAAAAATATGTTGACAAGGTTTCCCAAGTTTCTTGGGAAGTCTTGCAATTCCTTATGTGAGGTAAAAGGAAATCAGATATAGAGTTAAGAAGGTAAGACCTTGCCAATGCATCTTTTGCACACCATGTGTTGAGCCTCTCTTGTTCATCCTTGGTGGGTAGTCCTCTTGCTTTGAATGAGGGCAATTCCTCATCTCCTGAGATGAATCCAAATAAGCTTCTTCCTTGTAGATAGGTCTTCATCCTCAGAGACCAAGCTTGGTAATTGTTCCTGTCCAATTTGTCAATGAATGAAGGAAAACCATCTCCCATGTTACCTTATTTGCTCTGATACCACTGTTGGGAGAGGATGGTTGGATGCACTCAGAGATTGAGTAGATACTGCTAAACCTGCTTCACACCAGCCCTCTTTGACTCCAGGAATGCTTAGTACACTTGATTAGATTCCAAATGATACCAAGAAAGCATATATGTACTTTGCAAATGATATGTGTAATGATCAAATCAAAACAGATAACTTTGCACTTCACAAATCCAAAAAAACTTGCTATTTTGGTATTGACACCTGCTCAGTTTTTCACTCAGTATGACCAGCACACTTACAATTGATCAAATTCCTTTTGGACATATTAAATTAGCTTTACAAGCTACCAATTGCAAGTGGAATGAGAAGAAATGACAAACCATACTCTGAGAAATCTCTTTAGCAAAATTAGAGTCACCCCCGACTTTTTAGGAGATGTGCAGATAAATACCAGAGACTGCTTCGAAGACGATTTCTTGAAAATGGCTGAACCAAACTTCTTCAAACCTTGTAGTCTTGTAGAATCTTTGAGCTGGTTCCAACAAGCTTTGAATCACTTGATTTGGTTGAGTAGACACTGAGATATGCCTATTTGAAGTTGACAAACTTGGAGATGATAACTTAGAAAAAAACAGAGATAGTGCATGTAAATCTTTCTATTAGTTCACATGAATGTACAATCTCATTGGCTTGATAGATGTAGCCTAATGAGTTGGAGATGTGTAGGCTATAGTGTAGCACTCACACACTCAATGATTGATACAGAAAATGCCTCCGGATGAGAGAAGAACTGCCGCGACTTTTTCCTTGTAGTTTTTATAGGAATTGAGTGATGATTTGAGTTTGAATTCAAATCAATCTATCAGAACTTTCACCTAAAAGCTGATTGAGATATTCTCTCAAATCAATCAACAACCTTTTCCACGACTTTCAATCAATTAGGTGTGATTACATAATATGCCAAGTCACTAAGACTTTTACAAGGGATAAAATGGTAAGAAATCATAGGCATAAGTTCCTATGGTCTTTGCTTCATGTAGAGTCTTCAAAGTAGATGTTCAAACCAAATGTGAAGGCTTGACTTGCACCAACACGAATGGCATGACGAGCCATTCATAGCTTCCATAGCATGTATGAAAGGCAATCTTCTCAATGTGTTCTTGTGCCACTCGAATCTGATGGTACCAAGAGCAGAGGTCGATTCGTGTAAAGTATCGGGCCTTGCTGAGGCGGTCTAGAAGTTCTTCCATTAATGGGACTGGGTACTTTCTCTTAATCGTGCTCTCGTTCAGGGTGTAGTAGTCTATGCATAGGCATAGGGAATCGTCTTTCTTCTTCACAAAAAAGACTGGGGCTCCATAAGGGGAGCTACTTGGTCAAATATACCCTTGCTCTTCTAACTCGTGTAGTTGCTACTTGATTTCTTGGAGGTCATTCTCGTTCATTTTGTATGGGGCATGTGATGGAGGGTTGGTCTGAAAGCGTCTGGATCCAATGTTGGATGTTCTGGAAGGGGGGAAGACCAAGTGGGAGTGTGTCTGTGAGCATGTTTGTAAATTCTTCCATAAGGAACTGAAAGTTTGGGTGACCAATCCTTGATATGTCAATTGGCTTTGGTTCTATCTCCTCTTCCACTAGGCCTAAAAACACATAATTGAGCTATCGCACCTTGATAAAAGGCCCATCTGAATTGTTTGTGTGAAAGCGTAGCTTGTGGATATTTTGAAGTTGAGGGTCTTGTGTGCGACTCACGTTCACATATGTGCTTGTGTTTGTGACCCTCGTGTTCGTTCTCTGAGGGCCATTCTGCTCGAGGTGCTCGGACCCCGTTGCAATCAATGATGAGTGCCTGCCCATTTTGATCTTAAGAGGACTTTGACTATGCCTTTTCCAAGGAAGGACATCAGGTGTTGATCCATGAATTTCTAACCCGAGGATGACCTCGAGCATCTCCATCAGGATAATGAGGAAGTTCAAGTGGACAAACCATTGGCCGAGCGTAACTGGGACCCCCTTAGCGTGCCGCACATGACTATCTTCACCTTGAGCAAAAACGACGGACATGCGGAGGCATTTACTTAGCTTGATCCTGAGGTGTTGAGCACATAGAGGTGTCATGAAGTTTTGTGTGGCCCCGATATCTAGCATCATTGGTAGCCTCTCCCCCATGATCTCTAACATAATAAATACTTGGTGTATGATGGCTAGCATGACCAAGTGTCATTGAGCTTTTCCCTTTGACATAGATGGTCTAGGGGAAGATGAATCCTCTGAGTCATCATCGTGAATCTCTGTGATATTTGGTCGTGAGGTGGATGCCTCTTTTACTAAAGGGCCCTTCGTCATTTGGACATGCGTACCTGTTCACCTTCTCCAACAACGTTCCAATGGGCGGCTGCCTTGGCAGTGTCTACAAATTGGACGAGGATCCCGTCGGGCTTGACTGGACCAATTCTAGAGATCTTGAGCATGTGTCAAGTGGTGCCGATAGGGCACGGACCCCTTGCCCACATTGGTTCTCGAGTCGCCATCATTGGCTTGAACCTTGACCGTCGACTGTGTTGGCATCTCGACGGTTTGACTGACTTGTCTTGTTTGGACGTGCGAGCCAGTTAGAGTAGGAATCGTTGAGGGCTTCTGCTATTTGAGCCACATCCTCCCAAGTCTAGGCATTCTATTTCTCCACTTCTTTTTGATAGTATGGTGAGCATCCATAGAGAAAGTCATGCAAGCGATCTACTCTCACCATGTCAGTTATACGAAGCATCAATTTTCTGTACAGGGAGACATATGGCCCAATAAGCTTCTCTTGATGTAAGGTCCGCCCAAATAGTCGGTGAGGGCAGTTTTGAAGTGCTCCCATGATGGCCGGACTTGCTTCTTCTGTTCCACCATATACCATGCCAAGGCTTCATCCTAGAGGAATTGGTCAACAATGCATGTCCAATTATTGTGGCCGACCCAGAGCATCTGCAGATAGGTTTCCATTGCTTTGATCCATCGACTGATGGCTATGGAACTGCGGCCACCTCGGTATTTATCGAGTGGGATTGGTTTGAAGAAGTCGGAGGAGTCCAGGTCATTGAGATCCATTGGTTGGAGTTGTGTGATGGGCGTGGGATTGATTGGTGTTGGACCGGGTTGGGATGTTTGCATGGGGATCAGTTGAGGCATCAGTTGAGGGCTTGGTTGAGGTTGAGGTTGCTGATTGGGTTGGGCTTGGGAGACGATGTGTGTTTTGACTAAGTTAACTAAGCGTGATAGGGAATCTTCTAGACGATCAATGCAGTTGTTGATCTAACTCGATTTGGGTGGGTTTGAGTTGGTATCAAATGGGGTGTTGAGTTCGGTGTTGAGTTCAACCTCCTGGAGGCATTCATTTACGTCAGCATTTGCTAGGAGTAAGCAGTTGATTTCATATTCTAAGGCCTGCTATCAAGCCCAATGATTTCACCGTCGTTCAGTCACATTTTTGGTGTGTTCCATCCCCGAGGTCATACCAGTTGTGCCAGCGTCATAGTCACTAGCCATGAGAGCGTGGAACTCTGCAGTGGTACTGAACAAGGAGGGGAGTGGGGGGTACACAAGGCACCTAGGGGTGAAGGTGCATGAGGATCCCTTTTGGTTCGTACCTAGGGAGGAGAGGACGGGAGGCACCTAGCTTGCAGAGGGGGGAGGAGGATCTTGCCTTGAGCTGGGGGGAGAGGAGGGGAGGAGCCTAGCTTGAGGGGGAGGGGGGAGGAGGGGGGGTGCTTGCCTTGAAGAGGGAGGGGGGAAAAGGGATGCCTTGCTTGAGAGGGGGGCAAGGGGTGCCTTGCTTGGGGGGAGAGGGGGGCAAGGGGATGCCTTGCTTGAGGGGGGGAGGGGGCAAGGGGGTGCCTTTCTTGGGGGGGGGCAAGGGGGTGCCTTGCTTGGGGGGATCAAGGGGGTGCCTTGCATGAGGGGGGGATGGGGGGGTAAGGGGGTGGCCCTTGCTTGAGAGGGTGGGAGGGAGGGTGAAGGAGCTCCTGTGACATCAAAGACCTTCCCATGAATGGGCCCGGGACATTAGATGGTGCTCCTAGCACTGGTAAGATAGCCCGCCTATCCAAAGGCTTCCCCTAGGGTCATTGCTCTGATGCCACTTGAGACGTTCAACCCAAGCATGTAAGAAACTGGACACGGGATGCCAAGGTGATTGCCAAAGAACATGTTTCATATTATTGTCACAAATCTCTTTACAAGGGATGGCAATGAGAGCTTGGCATGAGGAGTAATTCCACTACCCGTCATGATTGTGAACAATTAGGCACAACAGGGCATACCCCCCAAGCACCAAGATGGGCCATATAGAAAAACAGGGCTTGTGACATAATGAGCTACCATGGAACAACACTCATATCCCAATGAACTATCAAGTAACAGAAGGAGGAGGCAAGAGACTACCTAAAACACATGGGAAAAAACCAACAGATGAAGAAAGAGAGCAAAGTCAACATGCAAGTAGGTCAAAGTATGTAAATGAAGAGGCAAGGCCATCTAGGCATGGTCCAAGCACCACAAATTCATAGAAAGCAAATGTCAAGAGTCTTTGCAAAGAAAAGGCATTATCATAAGTTTGTGGAGCTTCTAATTCCACAAAGGGCATTTGCAAGAGTTATGAAGGAAGAGCTCCAAAGTTATTGTGTTGGACTTTGCATTCAAGAGATAGCAATCAAAGCACTCCAAGAGGTTGTAGAGGCTTATGTAATATCAATGTTGGAAGACTCTAACTTATGTGCTATCCATGCAAAGAGAGTGACAATACAAATGAAGGATACATAGATAGCTAGAAGGATTAGCTTATAAAATCTCTTAATGAGAAAACTTTTTGTATTATCCCAAATGATTAATATGATCTTCTTCTTATTACATTTATTCTCTAAAGTGTTTTGAAATCTATTTTTCTCTAATTTCTTTGAAGTGTATTTGCATACACTCAGCCTCACAACTAGAAGTGGCCATAATAGGTTGCTTCTTGCTCAACCAAGATATGCATGAGCTACCATGCATCAAGCAAAAACCACTAGTGGACACATGAGTGTCATAGCAACCAACTTAGTTAGAGTCCAAAAAAGCATGTAAATTTGGCAGTAGTGATCCCCCTTGGGATAAAACAATCCAAGTAGTCAGGTACCAGTCAAGTAGTGAAAGATGTGCCACCTACCAATGCTTGACACTTGGGCAATGCACAAACTTGCTCATCTAAGAGACAAAAAAATGAATATCAAGCCAAGTTATGCATAACTAAATCAAGCATCCAATAGCCTGCTAATAGAGAACAACATCAAATGCATCTACAACATCATGAAGACTCAACCATAAACTTGTTTCGATAGGAATGGCAATAGGTTTGCAGTCTTCAAGCCAAAGCACTACAATAATGTGTCAATATATATTTTTTTTACACAAATATATTCCACCATCAACTTGCATAATTTGAATTCCTAAATAAAGATGCAATGCCCCAAATATGATATCTCAAAAGAGGCATATGAATGAGCCTTAAAATTAGCAATATGCTTCTCATTAAGACCAATGAGCATCATGTCATCAACATAGACAACAATGATCAAAAGCACACCATTTGCACGCTTAACATATAAGGTGCTCTCAGTTGGACTATTCTCAAAATCATGTGCAATCATGCAGGCATGTATCTCTTCATACCAAGTATGTGGTGCTTGTTTCGAACCATATAATGCCTTTTTCAACTTGCACACTTTGTTTTCATGCCCTTTCTACACAAAACCATGGAGTTGAAATACATACACTTCTTCATGTAATTCACCATTTAGAAATGCAGTTTTAATCTCCAATTGATGTACATTCCAACCATGATGAGCTACAAGTGCACAGATGCTATGAACGGGGTCGTTTAACAAGTGGGTGCAAAGTCCTCATCGAAATCAATGCCTCTCTCTTAACCATAACCTTTTGCAACAAGCCTAGCCTTATACCTATCAACTATTCCATCAGGTTCACATTTCAACTTGTATACACATTTAGTGCCGATGGCCTTTTTGCTAGGAGGCAAATGACATAAAGGCCAGGTACCATTCTTCATAATATCCTCATATTATGGTTGCATAGCATGCATCCAATTTTTTTAATTTTGTGCTTCATCAAAAGAAACAGGTTCATCTCATCACAAAGACTAGAGGCAACCATAACATAGAAATCTGATTCAGCATATATGAGTATGATATGGTAGAGTGCATCTAATTTGCTATCTCACAAAGTCTATACCAGCCATTTACAGACTTTATTGATCCTTGGCACAAACAAAGCATCTAACAATGTGAAAGAACTAGCATTGACAGTATTCCCATGATAGGATAAGAGTATTTGTTGGCACATATGACAGTATTCCCTATAGGGGCATGCTCAAGGCGTAGAGGCTTTTGCAACAACCATTTGAGCCTCTTTTTTCTTTGCCTCTTTTGCAGCTAGTTTTGGACAAATCTTTATGAAATGATCACTACCTTTACATTATTTGCAAATTTTTTTATGCTTCTCTGTTTTCTTCTCATTTTTTACTCCACACCATTAGTAGATTTCTGCTTACTAGTAAATTAGCTCCATTACCTTTGTCCTTGTGATGAGCAAAGAAAGTGTGATCTACAACATGCATAATGGGTCTGTTTTCGAAGGTAAGCAACACGAGCCTCATTTCTTGCTTGGTACAAAGTGTTCAGTGTATCCCAAACATCCTTTGCTACTTTGCAAGAGCCAATATGAGGGATAATGGCACGTTTGATAGAAAAAGATATCAATGCATGTGCTTGAGCATCTCTTACATCCCAATGAAGTTGCTTTGTAGTAGGTTCAACACGAACTATAGCATGAACACGAACCTGAAGATTATTATCTTCAACTCCATCTGCATCACCTTTAGTCATTGTATTCCTAGGTGTAGTACAGTGTTTTTCAATACCCTGCACAATATTCCACAATCCGTTTGTGACCAATACATGACGCATCATATATGCCCACAATGGGTAATTGATAGCATCCAACTTGTTCTCAAAAGCCAACATGCGGAATACATCATTGCTTTTAGCCATGGCCACTGACTAAAATACCATGATGTAGAAAAATGATTGTCTCTCAAGAAGTTGAATAGAACTACCCTGTTAAGCTCTGCTAAACATGTAGCAGACTTTGGATGCTTGTATTGGCAAACCAAAACATGTATATATGTTTGGCACAAAAGGACAAAGTTTCCTACATAGGCATTATGATAGTGCATTTGGAGGCCAAGACAAGCCTAGATCCAAATTTTGACACCACAAGGTGAGGATGTTTTGAGCTCCTAATTGCCCTAATTATGCTCACCAATTTTTTTGCAATTCTGATCATGTGATCAAAGGGGTGTCGAAGATGCCCTAGATGAAGTGGCTTTGATACCAATTGTTGGAGTTTGAGGTTTGCGGAAGCATGCAAAGAGCACAAGGAAGAAGAAGAAATTGCAAAACACACAATAATGAATGTATTACCAAGTGAATGTACAAAGATAAGTGACACATTAGGGTTATAGGCATATATACAAGCTGGGGGGGAAACCTCCTAAAGAGGGAAAAAAGTGCCTGGACGGCCCTAGTGTGTTCACACACATCATTGCCAAAATATATCAACAAGTATTACACACTTTTATGAAGTTTAACATATGTTTATTGCATATCAAGTGTCTATTTTGTGCTACAATTTCTTCCAATGGCCTAGACTAACCAGAAAAAGACCTTCCAAAGAAATGCGGATTGTGCTCTGCTTAATATTTGCAAAGGCCCAATCCTCATTTATATGTTAGGCCTCTTTTTTGCTATTCTTATCCATAAAATCACATGTTATGTACATTGGAGCATATGTTATGCTAAATTTTAGGTGCACTTCATGATAATCCCTTGTACAAGAGAGAAATCAACTTGACACATGTTTGTATGCACTTATACATGGGAAAATGTGCTCTAGGTCATTTAAGAAGGCCTAGGAAAGGCAAAAAAAAGGTTGCCACAAAAATGTGGGTATGGGACTTGCAAAAGTTTTGCATGGCCCATACATGTGTATCTATGGAAGCTACTTTTTTGCCTTTTCTAGGTGCCAAGAACCCTCATGCACTACATACAATTCAAAAAATCATTGATTTTACTATGCAACACATACAAAGTATATGTTCATAAACATAAAACCATGATGAAACAATTTAATGCACATGGGAATTGAAAAATCATCATTTCTATTAAATTTTTTTACAATTGGCTCTTGGCCTTGAGCCTCTTCATTACATTGTTTCTTCTTTGGAAATATTGTGGAAATTGATAGTTCAAAATAGAGTGAGATATTACATGGGGGTCTGTCAATCCATGACTTAAAGCAATTCCTATTTGTCTTGATATTTTTCTTATAAAGTTAACTCCTAGGGTAGTAAGGGCAGAGGACTTCCTAACCGAAATTATGTAGTTGGTTCCTTACATTATTGTAGATAGGCACAAAAGTTTAATCAATGCCTTTAGACACCATTTCATGAACTGTCCTTGAGGGGAATAATCCTTGTGGAAAATCACAAAATCTTCCTTTGGAAATTTCCCAATGTAGTTTGCCAAGGATGAGCCATCACCATGGGAAACCCAGTCACCACCACTACTTGCCACAACTTTATAACTTCAATACCTTTTTGCACATAGACATTTAATGAGTACAAATATGAAACATAGTCAATCATAAAAATCAGTGAATGCTTACATCTTGAATCTTATCCTATCCTCTACTCTTCCCAATGCATTTAGAGGAATGACACAGTGAGCCATGCCATTTTGTTTTGCAACTAGTGATGTTGCAATCTTCTTCTCCATAATTATTTTCCATGTTGCAGTCGAATCCTCTTTAGTGGCATTTTGATTAGCATCACTCAAAATCTCCTCATACACCAAGGCAAAAGGTCTATGATTGAATCACCATATGGAATGGTTGATTTTCAGTTAGGTCTTAAGAGTTATCCATATAGCATTAGACATCGAACAAAAAATAGTAAGGCATTCGTTGAGGCATAGACCAAATGTCTTCTCAATATCATGTAGGAACAAAAATTCTTCTCCATCTATAAGCACAACCAAAAGAATTTCCATATCTACCTCTTGTAGAGTGGGTTCCAAGGGCATAAAGTTGGAGGACGGATGCTCTTTCCAAGTACTACCTTCATTTAATTTATCCACAACACCATGTGGAAATTCTTTACTTATTTTATCACTCGCTTCTAATAATTTGAGAGCTTCTATTTGTGGTTCCTTCTTATCATCTACCAAAAACTTAGTAACAAGATGGGGTAGGTCCATGGGTATAGGTTGTTGATATATTTAGGTAGTGATGTATGTGAACACACTAGGACCGCCAGGGCACTTTTTTCCCTCTTTAGGAGGTTTTTTTCCCTCGGCTTGTATATACGCCTATTGCCCTAATGGGCTACTTATCTTTGTACATTCTCTAGTAATACATTCAGTATTGTGTGTTGTGCTCCAAGCTTCTTCTTCTTCCTTGTGATGTTCGTGTGCTTCCGCAGGCGTCTAACTCCAACAATTGGTATCAGAGCAGGTCGTCGCTTCATCTAGGGTGCCATCGACACTCCTCCGTTTGCAGTCTCAAATTCGCACAAAATTTGGTGAGCATACTCAACCTGTTTCCGAGATCAAAACAGCTTCGTTCTGTGGTGCCGAAATCGCGATCTGAGCTCGTTTCGGCCTTCGAATGCACTATCGCAGCGCTTGTGCAGGCTATTTCGTCTTTTTGTGCCAAAGGTATATACTTGTTTCTGTTCGCTAGTATGAGCATCTCGAAGTCTGCTACAGGTTTAGCAGAACTCGTTTGGGAGTTCCGTTCAACTTTTTGAGATATAGTCAATTTTCTACATCAAGGTATTTTAGTCAGCGGCCATGGCTGAAAGCAGTGATGTATTCCGTATGTTGGGTGTTGAGGATAAGTTGGATGGTACCAACTACCCATTATGGGCTTATATGATGCGACATGTTTTGGTTGCAAAAGGATTGTGGAACATTGTGTAGGGTGTTGAAAGACGTCCTGTTACACCTGTAATGAGAGGTACTGCAAATACAGGTGCTGGAGCTAATGAAGATGGTGTCGAAGATGATATTCCGCAGATTCCTGTTCGTGCTGCTATTTTTGTTGCACCTACTGCAGAGCAGATTCGTTGGGATGCCAGAGATGCCCAGGCACATGCATTGATAGCTTTGTCTGTCAAACGTGCCATTATTCCTCATATTCACTCCTGCAGAACAGCTAGGGATGCTTGGGATACACTTACCACATTGTACCAAGCTAGGAATGAGGCTCGTGTTGCTTACCTCCGAAAACAATTGGAGAGTGAGCACATGAATGAAGATGATTCTATGGACAGTTTCCTAACGAAGATCAAAGATTTGAAGGAACAATTGATTTCTGCTAATGAGGTTATACCAGATAGCTCACTTGTGCAGACCATTCTAAATGGTCTTCCTGATTCATATCAGAGTTTTGCTTCTACTCTTCGGTTGATGATGAAAGGCAATCCGAATGCCTTATCATTTGAGGAATTAGTCTTTGTTTTGTTGCAGGAAGATCAGTCCAGGCAAAACAGGTCCATTATGCGAGTTGCAGATCAAGCTTTCCTGGCTAGTCAGAAGGGCAAAGGAAAATGGAGCTCTTCAACTAGTAAGCAGAAATCTGCTAATTCTGCATATTCGAAGAAGGAAGATAAAGATGAGAAGAAATCAGAAAAGTAGAAATTGTTTTGTAAGTATTGTAAAGGGAATGATCATATCATAAAGAACTGTCCAAAACTGGCTGCAAAAGAGGCAAAGAAAAAGGAGGCTGGAATGGTTATTGCAGAAGCCTCTACACCAAAAACAGAGTCTGCTACTCTTGTGCAGGAAGAAGAATGGGCATTTACTACTGTTTGCAGTTTTGACTCATCTTCTCATGAGCAGTGCATGTCTGCAGTGGACTCAAATGTTTGGCACTTTGACAATGGGGCGACCAAACATATTACCTCGCAGCGCAGTTTCTTCTCTTCACTCGAGCCTTCCCCTACAGGGAATACTGTCACATGCGCCAACAACTCCTCTTATCCTGTTATGGGAGTTGGTAAGATCATTCTGACTACGGCTGATGGTAGTTCTTTCACCTTGTCAGATGCTTTATTTGTGCCACGGATCAAGAAGAATCTGTTATCAGTTTCTGCATTAGCCAAGATTGGCTTGGTCGTGAAATTTGTTGATGACAAGTGTACAGTTCATGATCTATCAAATGGCGATGTGATTATTGCTTCTGGCATTTTATGTCGTGGGCTATATAAGCTCATAGACTATGAAAAATCTGTGAATGATTCGGAATGTGCAGTTCATGATTCTCAGGCTATGTCAGATGCAAAGCTTTGGCATGCACGCTTTGGTCATCTAAATTTTGCTACATTGCTACGCCTACAGAAATCTGATATGGTGTCTTCTCTACCCAAGCTTGAGGCACCTGGAAAACATATATGTGAAGGCTATATTTTGGGCAAAATGCAACGTTCCTCCTTTCCAAAAGATGATTCAGTTTGGGCTACGCAAAAATTGCAGCTTGTACATAGTGATGTCTGTGGTCCTATGCAGACACCCTCTTTTGGAAATTACCTTTACTTCGTGACTTTCATTGATGACTTTTCCAGGCATGCATGGGTATATCCACTCAAAGCAAAGTCCGAAGTGTTCATGTGCTTTAAACAGTTTTTGGTTTTGGCTGAAAATATGTCAGCATGTAAAATGGGCACCCTCTGTTCTGATCGAGGGGGGGAATATATGTCTTCTGATTTTAATGCATTTCTGGCTGAACGTGGGATAATACACCAGTGTACAATGCCGTATACACCTCAACAGAATGGATTTGCTGAACGAAAGAACAGGTCACTCATGGAGATGGCGAGGTGCATGGTCAAGAGTCAGGCTTTACCACATAGTTTCTGGCTTGAGGCTATCATGTGTGCAGCATATATACTGAACACGTGTCCCACTAAAGCGCTACAGTCTATCACTCCATACGAGGCTTGGCATGACCGCAAGCCATCTGTTGCTCATCTGCATGTTTTTGGTTGTTTGGCATATGCACTAGTGCCTGAACAACATCGCAGAAAATTGGATGATAAGGCAATAAAATGTATTTTTGTTGGGTATAGTTCTGAAAGTAAAGGCTATCGTCTGTATCATCCACAGACTAAACACATTTTGGTTAGCCGTGATGTTGTCTTTGTGGAAGATGCTATTCAGCCATTGCTTTCATGTACTAAGGAGACCTCTGTTAGCTCCAAAGACATGTATGATACTTTGATTCCTCTTTTTACAGGTGGACAGTCTAGTGCTGGTCCTAATGAGGCAACTTCTCAGCCTTTGCAGGTTTCATATGATGCTGCAGATCATTCCATTTCTGATGCAGATTTACATGATGCACTTGTTGATGAGAGAGCTGATATTGAGCAGTCAAAAACTATGCCAAAATGGGTGGTGCAGACTTTGCATGACAGCAAATTAGATGCACCTTTATCATATCGTACTCGTTCAGGCTCTCATAGTGCCTCCTTTGCATCAGATTGCTATGCTATGGCTGCGTCTAGTCTCTATGATGAGAATGAGCCTGTTTCTTTTGATGAAGCACAGAATTCAGAAAATTGGATGGCTGCTATGCAATCTGAATATGATGCTATAATGAAGAATGGTACATGGTCTTTATGTGACTTGCCTCTTGGCAAGAAGGCCATTGGCACTAAGTGGGTATACAAGCTGAAGCGTAAACTTGATGGTACAGTTAATAGGTATAAGGCTAGGCTCGTTGCAAAGGGTTATGCGCAGGAAAGAGGCATTGATTTTGATGAGACCTTTGCACCTACATGCCGTATGACTACTGTTCGGAGCATTTGTGCACTTGCAGTCCATCATGGTTGGAATGTACATCAGTTGAACATTAAAACAGCATTTCTGAATGGTGACTTGCATGAAGAAGTGTATGTTTTTCAGCCCCGTGGCTTTGTGCAGAAAGGGTATGAAAACCAGGTGTGCAGGTTAAAGAAGGCATTATATGGTTTAAAGCAAGCACCACGTGCTTCGTATGAGAAGATACATGCCTATCTGATTGCACATGGTTTTGAGAACAGTCCAACTGAAAGCACCTTATATGTTAAGCGTGCTAATGATGTGCTTCTGATCATTGTTGTCTATGTTGACGACATGCTGTTCACTGGTCCTATTGAGAAGCATATTGCTGATTTCAAGGCTGATTTGCATGCCTCATTTGAGATGTCTGATTTGGGGCATTTACATCACTATTTGGGCATTCAATTTATGCAAGTTGATGGTGGAATGGCTTTGTGTCAAACAAAATATATTGACACATTATTGTAGCATTTTGGCCTTGAAGAGTGTAAGCCTATTGCCACTCCTATGGAGACAGGTTTAAGATTGAGTCTTCATGATGCTAGAGATGCATTTGATGATGTTCTCTATCAGCAGGCTGTTGGATTCTTGATTTACTTATGCCTTACTCGGCCAGATATTCAGTTTGTTGTCTCACAGATGAGCAAGTTTATGCATTGCCCAGGAGCCACGCATTGGAAAGCGGTTAAGCGCATCTTTCGCTACTTGAGTGGTACTCGGCTACTTGGTTTGTTTTATCCCAAGGGGGGATCACTACCGCCAGATTTGCATGCTTTTTCTGACTGAGATTGGGTTTGTTGCTATCACACTCGTGTGTCCACTAGTGGTTTTTGCTTCATGCTTGGTAGCTCATGTATATCTTGGTTGAGCAAGAAGCAGCCTACTGTGGCCACTTCCAGCTGTGAGGCTGAGTATAGGGTAGCTTTCACAGCGACTGTTGAGTGTGTGTGGCTCAGACGCCTTATGGCTGATTTGGGTGTTGGCCAGTCTTCTGCCACCACCATCTTCACTGATAGTCAGAGCGCATTGGCAGTTGCGAGGAACCCTGTGTTCCATGCTCGCACTAAGCACATTGAGGTGCATTATCACTATGTCAGGGAGAGGTTCTCTGCTGGGGAGATCAGCTTGGCATATGTGCCTACGCAGGAGAACATTGCAAACCTTTTCACGAAGGCTCTGCCTAGGGAGAAGTTTGAAGCTTTCTGCAAAGCTTTGGGCTTACTTCCTTTTGTGGAGTGATTTCCACATAGCTTGGCACTTCCTTATACATGAGTGCCAGCTCCTTGTTCACCGCATCAGTCCGAGGGGGGATTTGTTGATATATTTAGGTAGTGATGTGTGTGAACACACTAGGACCGTCGGGGCACTTTTTTCCCTCTTTAGGAGGTTTTTTTCCCTCGGCTTGTATATACGCCTATTGCCCTAATGGGCTACTTATCTTTGTACATTCTCTAGTAATACATTCAGTATTGTGTGTTGTGCTCCAAGCTTCTTCTTCTTCCTTGTGTTGTTCACGTGCTTCCGTAGGCGTCTAACTCCAACATAGGTTCACACTCCTCATTGATGATAAATATTGTTGTAGCAATGTAAGATAAATATTTCTTTCCTATCTTCCTCTTCTTATTGTAATGCTTGATTATTGGCACTTTGTCACACTAACAAGTGCCCTACATCCTCAACAATGGCCATGAGATGCTTTGCAAAGGTCCCATCTTCTTTATGGATATAAAACGTAGGTTGCAAGGGACCCATTTTTAATCATATATTAGAATATCGATGGGATATCATAGTATATAGAACTCCATATAATCAATAATCTCCCCGAACACATCAAACTTCACGATTAGTGTCCCTTCAAGATTAGGGACTCTATAGACCAGGCCATACAAATTTGTATTCACTTTTTTGTTTGTTCTATCCAAGAACTCCATAAAAAGCTCTCAAAATGATTTGATTAGAGTGGCAAGTGTGGATGCCACTATATGTTTTATTAAATAACATATACAAAGAAGTGTTTGTTGGCTATTTGGCCTTTCAAATGGACACTAATGGTGAAGGGTTTTGATGGTGATGCACCATGGTGTGCTCTTCTTATCGAAAGCTCCACGAAAATATCCTCGGAGTAGAAAAGGAACCTCCTAAGGCCGCACACGGTATTCTGCATATGGTATTCCACACACGGTATTCTGCATAGAGACTGCATAATACACAGGGAGCACGAAGATGGACTTCTTAGGTCTTACAAATGGGGTCAAACTTACAGTCTGTGACTGACCAGGCCACTATATGTTTTATTAAAGAACATATACAAAGAAGTATCCCGTGGCCATTTGGCCTTTCACATGGACACTAATGATAACAATCTCCCACTAAAGGCCAATATGGCCAAAGTAATCATGGGAGAAAAAATAAAGATGATAAAGAATACCTGAGTGTAAGTATACAAACTATACCTCCCACCTGATGGGCAAGTTACACAGTATACAACTGACTATGTAAGTTCATGAATCAAGTAACCCCCATCAAGTGACAACAGTGTTGAAAGCTATCATGTGGTAGAGCTTAAGTCAAAGCATCTGCAGCATTATCTTGCGTGTGAACCTTCTCAAGAATAATACACTCAGTGGCTAAGAAATCTCTTATGAAGTGATACCTCACCTCAATGTGCTTGGTCTTTGCATGATACACCGGATTCTTAGCCAAAGCAATGGCACTCTGACTGTCACTGAGAAAATGAGGTACATGCTGAGGTAAACCCATATCACAAGCAAGACGAGAAAGCCACAATGCTTCCTTACATGCCTCACTTGTTGCAACATACTCTGCTTTTGTGGTGGAAACAGTTGTACATTCTTGAAGACGAGATCTCCAAGAGATAGCACCTCCAGCAAAATGAAAAATGTACCCTGATGTAGACTTACAATTGTCTACACAACCAGCATTGTCCGAATCTGTGTAACCAATAATGGATTCTTTCCCTCTACCTAAGCATAAACACTTGATCTTAGTGCCACTCAGATATCTCAAAATCATCTTAACCGCTTCCCAATGTTTCTTGCCAAGATTAGACATATATATATGCTCACAACTCCCACTCCAAATGCAATGTCAGGTCTCGTAGCTACCATAACATACATGAGACTACTAACAGTAGACTAATAGGGAATTTTGGTCATGAATTCCTTTTCCTCATCTGACTTGGAGCAATCATCCTTGCTCAATTTCACATATGTGGATAAAGGTGTATTCAATGCCTTTCCACCTTGCATATTGAATCTGTGAAGTACTTTGGATATGTACTCACTTTGAGATAAGTATATGCATCTTTTACTCCTATCGGGAGTAATGCGCATGCCAAGAATATGTTTGGCATCCCCCAAATCCTTCATACCAAATGTTTGACTCAACTTCTTTTTGATAGAGGACTTCCCAGCAATCAACATATAATCGACATAAAGTATCAAACATATCAAGCTGCCATCTGAGCATCTCTTTGTGTAGAGACAATGATCCTCATTGCTTCGAGAATAGCCTTGAGACCCTTTGGTACCATTGTCTAGGGGACTGTTTAAGTCCATACAAGCTCTTCTTGAGCTTACAAACTAGACTTTCCTTGCCAGGAACTACATAACCCTCTAGTTGTTCCATATAGATCTCCTCTGTAAGATCTCCATGCAAGAAAGCACTTTTCACATCCATTTGGACTAGCACTAAGTCCTCCATTGCAACGAATCCAAGCAACATGTGCAGGGTAGTCATCTTGACCACTGGAGAGAAGATTTCCTCGAAATCAACACCATGTTGTTGCTTAAAACCCTTTGCAACAAGTCGTGCTTTATACTTTAGAGAAGCACTATCTGATGTGAATTTCAGCTTATATAACCATTTACATGGTAAAGCTTTCTTTCCCTTTGGCAAAGGTACTAAATCCCAAGTACCATTCTTGTGAATAGAATGCAACTCACTCTTCATGGCACGCTCCCACTTGACATACTCCTCTGTCTGCATAGCCTCTTTGTAGCAAGAAGGCTCACCAGCATCTATTAGCATAACAAAATCTAAATCGGGAACATATCTATCAGGTGGATGTGAGACACGTGCAAAACGTCTCAATGGTTGCTGAACAGGAATATGTGCAGACTGATCTGAATGGACATTCTCTTGAACATCCCTATGTGCAACATCTTTATGCATGCTAACCGGAGGACTAGTATCCTCAAACACCACTCTTCTCACTTCAACCTCCTAAATCGGTTGTTTATGCATCTTAGACTCATTGAAAATGACATCACTACTTCTGATCACTGACCATGTTTCACGATCCCATAAGCGATATCCAAATTGTCCTTCTTGACCATATCCAAGAAAAATGCATTTCTTTGACTTATGGTCCAACTTTTGTCTAAGATTCTTGGGTATATGAACATATGCTTCACACCCAAAAACTCAAAGATGATCGTAATATGGTGGCTTCCCTATCCATGATTCTTGTGCCACTTTCAAACCTTTGGCAGTACTAGGTGAAATGTTAATCACATGAACTGCAGACAATACTACTTCTACCCAAAAGCCTTGTGAGAGGTTTACATGATGCAACATAGAAACTACTCTATCTTGAATAGTTCTATTCATTCTTAAGCTACACCATCCTGTACTAGGGTATAAGGAGTTGTAAACTCTCTAGGAATCCCTCTAGACTGATAGAAAAGGTTGAGTTCATGTGAGGTATACTCACCCCCATTATCTGAACATAAAGCCTTAAGCTTAGTTCCTTTTTCAGTCTCAACTGAAGCAAGCCATTTTCTGAAAGTACGGAATACCTCATCCTTTGATTTGATAGGATATACCCACACTTTTCTAGTAGCATCATCTATGAAAGTGACAAAGTAAAGAGAACCACCTAAGGACCTAGTGGGCATAGGACCACACACATCTGTATGGATGAGATCTAAAGGCTGAATTGAAGAGTCAATGTGCGTTCTATGCACAATTCTGGTTTGCTTTCCATATTGACAATGCTCAGAAAATGAAAATCAGAGAAAGATAACACAGGTAAGTAGCTAGAACGAGAATGATTTTCCATTCCACTACAAGATATATGGCCCAAACAACCATACCAAATACAACCCATAGGTTGTTCAATAACAGCTAACAAGTGTTCTAAGTTTCTGTGATACAAATAAAGGATAAAGTGAGCCAACTTTGCTTCCTTTTGCAATAACCATATTGCCCTTTGATATACAAAAGGACTGAGCATAGAAGACTACCTTGTAACCAAGGACATCAAGTTGACCAACTGACATCAAACTACATGATAACTGAGGTACAAAGCATACATTATGCATAGTAAATTTTGAACCATCACTGAACTACACAATCACATCTCCAATCCCCACAATGTCACATTGGTAAGAGTCACCAAGTCTCACGGTACCAAGAGACTTTGCTGCATAATTAGAGAACCGTTCTCTGTGTAGTGTCACATGGAAAGAAGCACCAGAATCTAGCAGCCATGTGTGGGAAAGAGATCAGCCATAAGTGCCTCAGTTGGCACAGTACTATCAAGTGTCAACACATCAACATCATCAGAAATAGCATTAATTTATTCAATCTTCACAGTCCAAGTAGATGGTGTAGGTAAGTGTTTAAGATGCCCATCAACATTCTGTCCTTTACCTTTAGCATTCTTTAATGCATAAGAGTCTTTCTTCATATGTTCTTTCTTATGACAATAATGGCATTCCATATCCCTCTTCCTTGATTTACTTCTACTCTTATTCCATTGACCATTCTTCTCCTTGTTCTTGCTCCTGCCACGTTGTTGATTCTTTCCTTGCTTAAGAATCACGAACATTATATGCATCTCCACTCTGAGTGCCAATCATAGATTTTCTACAAATCTCCTCACTCAAGGGTGCTCCACATATGTCATCATAGGCGAGTTTACCACCAGGTGCACTATTGCTAATAGCTGTGCATAACGTATCCCGTGATGATGGAAGGGTGCATAACAATAATACTACTTTCATCTGATTATCCATATCCATTTTCTGAGCCTGTAATTGGGAGAATATAGCATCAAACTCATTTAGATGAGAAGCAACACTATCTGTGTCCTTCATACGAAGGTCATATAATTTTCTCATCAGATACACTTTATTTGATGTCATCTCTTTTTCATATGTATTGCATAACTTCTTCCAAAGATCCTTTGCACTTTCATAGTCTAATACTATAAAGTAAACACTATCTGTCACGTGCAAGTGAATGGTAGACCCGGCCATTTCATCTAACTCATCCCAATCATCTTCATGTCAGCAGGCTTCTTTGAAATCCCATTTACTAGCTTCCATTGCCTGCTTTGAATCAGCACATCTTTAATCTGATTCTTCCATAGAGCAAAGTTTGTGCCATCAAATTTTCGGATCTCAAAATGGTCTTTGCCTTGCAAGTTATAGCTCCTTCTCAAAACAGTGGCACTAGACCCTGGTCCACCAGATGTGCCTGAGACCTCTGATGCCATGATGGTAGAGAACTGGATAGAATGATAATGGAGCTAGAAGAGTCCAAACACCAACGAATAAGTGTATCAAGGAGTAAATCGACCACTATATAGTTGGCTAAACCAAAAATCTGGAAAAAAAATTCCAAAATATCCTCTGCAAAATGAGCATATGACCAGTGTCAAAGTATCATAAAACTACAAGTACTGACATGTTTTCCTGCATAGTGAATCACTGACTCCACTGCATATAATCAGTTACCCAACAGAAGCCAACTGGGCTTATCGAGCACCTATGAACAACTACCATACATCTCATATGGTGAGGTTGGGTAAGTCTTCCACCTCCATCACCAAAGAGACCCAACATTTGGGTGTCTCCCAATTAAGAAAACCTCACCACGACCCTCTTTATCAAATGTAAAAGGCTTTATGCAAAAACGTAACCGCTATATCAATGACCACATGGACGTGCATAAGCGGTATCCATAGAAGCGTACATGGTGTGAATCTCAATATATGCAGTAAAATGACACTAAAAGGTTGAACACACAGCCCAAAAACTAGCCAACAACACCTACAAGTGTCTGTCAACTCTGACGTTTTAAGCTCAAAAAACCTACATAAATTTGCAACAGCTGCTCCTAGCAAAACTAAAAACCTTTCGAGAAACCTGTAGTCTTACGAGTGTGGTTGAAAACACATCCCCAAAGGTTGATATTTATTGTCGGAGAAGTACAAAGAACACCACTCTTCTTGATGTCCTTGGACCTGTGAGAAGAGAACTGTGTGCAAAAGTACTCCAAAATGGCTCCAAAAGACACCCCAAAAATGCTTCAAAAATAGGCTTTGAAAGCAGAGAATGAAGCTTTAAGGGACCAAAACATGTTCAAGGTAATGTCAACCTTAGTCTTTCCCCTTCTTCAGACACCACAAGAGTGTAGCTTAGTGCCAAGAGATTTCCACAATTATGCGAGCTCTAGGGGGAACAGTACTAGGATGGATGACCTCCTGGGAAGTACCGGGAACCTCTATCTTCCTTGATCGTTGAGGTCCTCCCTCGCACATAGCCAATGGAACCAACAGTGACTTCAGTGACTCGGATGACAAGGTATGCCAAGGTCTATGCCTTGGTTGCCGCCTTAGTCATAAGCCTTGGAGAAAGTCGGGGGGGTGCTTGCTTTGCTCGCACAAAAGGAACAAATCTTTTGCATCGAACCGCTCTGATATGGCGATGCACCACGGTGCGCTCTCCTTATCGAGAGCTCCACGACGATATCTTCATAGTAGAAAATGGACCTCCTAAGGCCGCACACAGTATTCCGCACAAAGACTGTAAATACGCAGAAAACACAATACACAAGGAGCACGAAGACAGACTTCTTAGGTCTTATAAATGCGGTCGAACTTAGAGTTTGTGACTAACTAGGCCATTATATGTTTTATTAAGTAACATATACAAAGAAGTTTCTGGTGGCCATTTTGTTGATATATGTAGGTAGTGATGTGTGTGAACACACTAGGACCGTCGGGGCACTTTTTTCCCTCTTTAAAGGTTTTTTTCCCCCGCCTTGTATATACGCCTATTGCTCTAATGGGCTACTTATCTTTGTACATTCTCTAGTAATACATTCAGTATTGTGTGTTGTGCTCCAAGCTTCTTCTTCTTCCTTGTGTTGTTCGCGTGCTTCCGCAGACGTCTAACTCAAACAATTGGTATCAGAGCAGGTCGTCGCTTCATCTAGGGCGCCATCGACACTCCTCCGTTTGCAGTCTCAGAATCGTATCAATTTTGGTGAGCATACTCAAGGTGTTTTTGAGATCAAAACAGCTTTGTTATGTCGTGTCGAAATCGCGATCTGAGCTCGTTTCGACCTCCGAACGCACTATCGCAGCGCTTGTGCAGGGTATTTCGTCTTTTTGTGCCAAAGGTATATATCTGTTTTTGTTCGCTAGTATAAGCGTCTCGAAGTCTGCTACAGGTTTAGCAGAACTCGTCTAGGCAGTTTCGTTCAACTTTTTGAGATACAGTCAATTTTCTGCATCAAGGTATTTTAGTCACCGGCCATGGCTTAAAGCAGTGATGTATTCCATATGTTGGTTGTTGAGAATAAGTTAGATGGTACCAACTACCCATTTTGGGCTTATATGATGCGACATGTATTGGTTGCAAAAGGATTGTGGAACATTGTGCAGGGTGTTGAAAGACGTCCTGTTACACCTGTAACAACAGGTACTACGAATACAGGTGTTGGAGCTGATGAAGATGGTGTTGAAGACGATATTGTGTAGATTCCTGTTCATGCTGTTGTTTTTATTGCACCTACTATAGAGCAGATTCGTTGGGATGGCAGAGATGCCCAGGCACATGCATTGATAGCTTTGTCTGTCAAACGTGCCATTATTCCTCATATTCGCTCTTGCAGAACAGTTAGGGATGCTTGGGATACACTTACCACATTGTACCAAGCTAGGAATGAGGCTCGTGTTGCTTACCTCCGAAAACAGTTGGAGAGTGAGCACATGAATGAAGGTGATTCTATGGAGAGTTTCCTAACGAAGATCAAAGATTTGAAGGAACAGTTGATTTTTGCTGATGAGGTTATACCAGATAGCTCACTTGTGCAGACCGTTTTGAATGGTCTTCCTGATTCATATTAGAGTTTTTCTTCTACTCTTCGGTTGATGATGAAAGGCAATCCGAATGCCTTATCATTTGAGGACTTAGTTTCTATTCTGTTGCAAGAAGATCAGTCCAGACAAAATAGGTCCATTATGCGTGTTGCAGATCAAGCTTTCCTGGCTAGTCATAAGGGCAAAGGAAAATGGAGCTCTTCTACTAGTAAGCAGAAATCTGCAAATGCTGCACATTGGAAGAACCAGGATAAAGATGAGAAGAAATCAGAAAAGCAGAAATTGTTTTGCAAGTATTGTAAAGGGAATGATCATATCATAAAGAATTGTCCAAAACTGGCTACAAAAGAGGCAAAGAAAAAGGAGGCTGGAATGGTTGTTGCAGAAGCCTCTACACCAAAAATAGAGTCTGCTAATCTTGTGCAGGAAGAAGAATGGGCGTTTACTACTGTTTGCAGTTTTGACCCATCTTCTCATGAGCAGTGCATGTCTGCAGTGGACTCAGATGTTTGGTACTTTGATAGTGGGGCGACCAAACATATTACCTCGCAGCACAGTTTCTTCTCTTCACTCGAGCCTGCCCCTACAGGGAATACTGTCACATGCGCCAACAACTCCTCTTATCCTGTTATGGGAGTTGGTAAGATCATTTTGACTACTGCTAGTTGTAGTTCTTTCACCTTGTCAGATGCTTTATTTGTGCCAGGGATCAAGAAGAATCTATTATCAGTTTCTGCATTAGCCAAGATTGGCTTGGTTGTGAAATTTGTTGATGACAGATGTACAGTTCATGATCTGTCAAATGGCGATGTTATTATTGCTTCTGGCATTTTATGTCGTGGGCTATATAAGCTCATAGACTATGAAAGATCTGTGAATGATTCGGCATGTGCAGTTCATGATTCTCAGGCTATGTCAGATGCAAAGCTTTGGCATGCACACTGTGGTCATCTGAATTTTGCTAGTTTGCTACACCTGCAGAAATCTGATATGGTGTCTTCTTTGCCCAAGCTTGAGGCACCTGGAAAACATGTATGTGAAGGTTGTATTTTGGGCAAAATGCAGCGTTCCTCCTTTCCAAAAGATGGTTCAGTTCGGGCTATGCAGAAATTGCAGCTTGTGCATAGTGATGTATGTGGTCCTATGCAGACACCTTCTTTTGGAAACTATCTTTACTTTGTGACTTTCATTGATGATTTTTCCAGGCATGCATGGGTATATCCATTGAAGGCAAAGTGCGAAGTGTTTTTGTGCTTCAAATAGTTTTTGGTTTTGGTTGAAAATTTGTCAGCATGTAAAATGGGCACCCTCCGTTCTGATCAAGGGGGGGAATATATATCTTCTGATTTTAATGCATATCTGGCTAAACGTGGGATAAAGCACCAGTGTACAGTGCCGTATACACCTCAATAGATTGGAGTTGCTGAACGGAAGAACAGGTCACTCATGGAGATGGTGAGGTGTATGGTCAAGAGTCAGGCTTTACCACATAGTTTCTGGCTTGAGGCTGTCATGTGTGCAACATATGTACTTAATAGGTGTCCCACTAAAGCACTGCAGTCTATCACTCCATATGAGGCTTGGCATGACCGCAATCCATCTATTGCTCATCTGCGTGTTTTTGGTTGTTTGGCATATGCATTAGTGCCTGAACAACCTCGCAGAAAATTGGATGATAAGGCAGTAAAATGTATTTTTGTTGGGTACAGTTCTAAAAGTAAAGGCTATCGTCTGTATCATCCACAGACTAAACGCATTCTGGTTAGCCGTGATGTTGTTTTTGTGGAAGATGATATTCAGCCATTGCTTTCATGTACCAAGGAGACATCTGTTAGCTCCAAAGACATGTATGATACTTTGATGCCTCTTTTTACAGGTGGACAGTCTAGTGCTGGTCCTAATGAGGCAACTTCTCAGCCTTTGCAGGTTTCATATGATGATGTAGATCATTCCATTTCTGATGCAGATTTACATGATGCACTTGTTGATGAGAGAGCTGATATTGAGCAGGCAAAAACTATGCCAAAATGGTTGGTGCAGACTTTGCGTGACAGCAAATTAGATGCACCTTTGTCATATCGTACTCGTTCAGGCTCTCATAGTGCCTCCTTTTCATCAGATTGCTATGCTATGGCTACGTATAGTCTCTGTGATGAGAATGAGCCATTTCTTTTGATGAAGCACAAAATTCAGAAAATTGGATGGCTGTTATGCAATCTGAATATGATGCTATAATGAAGAATGGTACATGGTCTTTATGTGACTTGCCTCCTGGCAAGAAGGCCATTGGCACTAAGTGGGTATACAAGCTGAAGCGTAAACCGGATGGTACAGTTGACAGGTATAAGGCTAGGCTTTTTGCAAAGGGTTATGCGTAGGAAAGAGGCATTGATTTTGATGAGACCTTTGCACCTACATGCCGTATGACTATTGTTCGGAGCATTTGTGCACTTGCAGCCCATCATGGTTGGAATGTACATCAGTTGGACATTAAAACAGCATTTCTGAATGGTGACTTGCATGAAGAAGTGTATGTTTTTCAGCCCTGTGGCTTTGTGCAGAAAGGGCATGAAAACCAGGTGTGCAGGTTAAAGAAGGCATTATATGGTTTAAAGCAAGCACCACGTGCTTGGTATGAGAAGATACATGCCTATCTGGTTGCACATGGTTTTGAGAACAGTCCAACTGAAAGCACCTTATATGTTAAGCGTGCTAATGATGTGCTTCTAATCATTGTTGTCTATGTTGACGATATGCTGCTCACTAGTCCTATTGAGAAGCATATTGCTGATTTGCATGCCTCATTTGAGATGTCTGATTTGGGGCATTTGCATCACTATTTGGGCATTGACTTTATGCAAGTTGATGGTGGAATGTCTTTGTGTCAATCGAAATATATTGACACATTATTGCAGTGTTTTGGCCTTGAAGACTATAAGCCTATTGCCACTCCTATGGAGACAAGTTTACGATTGAGTCTTCATGATGTTGGAGATGTATTTGATGCTATTCTCTATCAGCAGGCTGTTGGATGCTTGATTTACTTATGCATTACTCGGCCAGATATTCAGTTTGTTGTCTCGCAGATGAGCAGGTTTATGCATTGCCCAGGAGTCACGCGTTGGAAGGCGGTTAAGCGCATCTTTTGCTACTTGAGTGGTACTCGGCTACTTGGGTTGTTTTATCCCAAGGGGGGATCACTACCGCCAGATTTGCATGCTTTTTCAAACTCAGATTGGGCTGGTTGCTATGACACTCGTGTGTCCACCAGTGGTTTTTGCTTCACGCTTGGTAGCTCATGTATATCTTGGTTGAGCAAGAAGCAGCCTACTGTGGCCACTTCCAGTTGTGAGGCTGAATATAGGGCAGCTTTCACAGCAACTGTTGAGTGTGTGTGGCTCAGACGCCTTATGGCTGATTTGGGTGTTGGCCAGTCTTCTGCCACCACCATCTTCACTGACAGTCAGAGCGCATTGGTAGTTGCGAGGAACCCTGTGTTCCATGCTCGCACTAAGCACATTGAGGTGCATTATCACTATGTCAGGGAGAGGTTCTCTGCTGGGGAGATCAGCTTGGCATATGTGCCCACGTAGGAGAACATAGCAGACCTTTTCACGAAGGCTCTGCCTAGGGAAAAGTTTGAAGCTTTTCGCAAAGCTTTGGGCTTACTTCCTTTTGTGGAGTGATTTCCACATAGCTTGGCACTTCCTTATACATGAGTGCCAGCTCCTTGTTCACCGCATCACTCCCAGGGGGGATTTGTTGATATGTTTAGGTGGTGATGTGTGTGAACACACTAGGACTGCCGGGGCACTTTTTTCCCTCTTTAGGAGGTTTTTTCCCCCGGCTTGTATATACACCTATTGCCCTAATGGGCTACTTATCTTTGTACATTCTCTAGTAATACATTCAGTATTGTGTGTTGTGCTCCAAGCTTCTTCTTCTTCCTTGTGATGTTCGCGTGCTTCCGCAGACGTCTTAACTCCAACACATTTGGCCTTTGACATGGACACTAACGGTAACATCGTAGTATATAGAACTCCATATAATCAATAATCTCCTCGAACGTATCAAAGTTCACGATTAGTTTCCCTTCAAGATTTGGGACTCTATAGTCCAGGCCATACAAATTTGTATTAACTTTTTTGTTTGTTCTATGCAAGAACTCCATAAAAAGCTCTCAAGGGGATTTGATTAGAGTGGCAAATGCGGATGCATCCATTGCATGTGGAAATTGTATGTATTAGCCTTGAGAGAATATCTAGCTCTTTGTGAGTGCAGATGTGAGAAATGAGAACATAGAACCTGTTTTTATAGTGGTTTAAAGTTTCAAAAGTGAGTAACTCCCACTTTTAAAAAATCAAAATAAAATAATGAAATTTTAGCTATGATTATTTGTTGATAAAATAATTCACAAAACACCAAACAATATCAAGATTTTTTCATCAAGACAAAGTCTAAACATAACATCATTCAAAACAACATAACCAACCACATTGCAAAGCAGTGAACATAGAGTATTGACAATCCAAATGTTCTGAGATTACCATTGCAAATAACAGTGTATATACAATCTCAATCACATATTGCTTATCTTAATTTTTACACGTACGGTCTTTCGAGAGTGCAAAAAACCATCAAGTAGGACTAGGATCAAAAGAGTAACATTATCAAGTTGCAAAAGAGCTATGATAATGAGAGTTCAGTTCCATATTTATTTCAATCTATAGGGACTTTCATTTTCTATCCCAATCTCCTTCCAACCTTTAGCCACTTTAAAAGAAAATGAAGTTATAGAACTAAAATAAGCAGTAAATAAAAGATTATTTATACAAAAGCACAAAATGTTTCTCACTTTATACCCTTGTATTTTGATTTTGGATTGAGTTAGTTCCTTAAAGCCCATAATCATCAAGTGTTCTCTCACATTAGCCAACATTCAAGGATGATTCACTAAAATAGTTTTCATTTCATTGTTGGGCAATTGAAGCTTAATTTCAAATGAAACTAAAGATCCCTCATTAACTTTGTAATGGTATCCATTGGCCAAGTTTGCATATCCATCCATCATAGTAGAATCTAATGTACAATGTTTCAAATATCAAAATCCTATACTTGTTTCAACTAATTTACAAAGATTTTTGTTACCCTTTGCAATTCCGTCCATCAAACCTAATTTTCACCTAGAAAACCTTCCACTTGCCCATATGTGATATATTTACACATGAACATGGTGGAAGTCTCTTAGTATTAGAATCCTTGAAATAAATATACAAAACAATGGATTGGAAAACACCAGTTTAAACCTACAAATCTAAAAAATTTTGTGAATTTCAAAGAGTTACATATATCCATTACGATCTTGTGCTTTGAAGATGATATGGACCATATATCAGGTTTTGGTCACTCTAGGCTAAGAAGAGAATCTACTTCAATTCTCTCTAACTTTCCAAAACCACTCGTTGTAGAGGGTACAACATATCTATGTGTGTAGAAGAAAACTCTATCATGCAAAAATTTGAACGAGAGATACTTGTGGAAAAACTAGTGCACCAACATCTACATGCAATGCTTGAAGAGTATTCATAAGACAATGAGGTGGCTGCTCTTCCACCAAAGTAGAAGGAAATATATCTGGAACAAATAAAAGAATATCTAAATAGGCAAGAGACATATTTGACACGATAAAAAATACAATATTGTAGATTAATGCTTACAATTGATAGGACATCTCATTCTAATAGAGTTTTCAATTTTCATACTCACCATTGTAAAAGCACATTGTACAATATTAACCATTGTTTGTATTTGAGGCTTGCAAAAGCAATCAAACAACACAAGGAAGAAGAAGAACCTTGGAGCACAACACAACACTAAATGTATTACCAAGAGAATTTACAAAGATAAGCGACCCATTAGGTTTATATGTATATATACAAAGTAGGTGTAAAAAAACCTCCTAAAGAGGAAAAAAAGTACCTCAATTGTCCTAAGTGTATTCGCACACATCACTACCAAAATATATCAACAAATGCCCATTGGGAATGATGCAGTGAAAAAGGAGTTGGCACTCATGTATAAATAAGTGCTAAGCTATGTGGAAAGAGATAAATCCACAAAAGGAAGTAATCCCAGATCTTTGTAGAAACCTTGAAACTTCTCCATAGGCAGAGCCTTTGTGAAAAGGTCTACAATGCTATCCTATGTGGGCACATATGCCAAACTAATCTCTCCATCAGAGAACCTCTCCCTAACATCATGATAGTGCACCTCAATGTTCTTAGTGCTAGCATGGAACACACTGTTTCTTGCAACTCCCAATGTACTCTAACTATCAGTGAAGATGGTGATGGCAAAAGACTAATCAACTCCCAAATCATCCAAAAGGTATCTAAGCCACACACACTCAACACTTGCTGTAGGAACTTGTCTGACATTGATCCACAAGGATCATTGCTTTGGTCCATAGCGATCAGTCCATGGGAATAAGTGTTGCATGATGGCCACATGTTCACACTAGACTATTCCAGAACATTGCTATTTTTAGAGTACAAGAGGGTATATATGGATGGGAGGAGAGTCACACACACATCATTCAAGTCTTTGTCTTACAATTGGTATCATATCCCTAGTTTTCCTCGGAATATCAATCGTTTTTCACATGATTTTTTGAGCGGGTTCCATTTCCATCATTGTCGGTCACCATCGTCGAGTTTTTTTTCTCGATTTTCTTCCCGGTCATTGTTCTGCAGTCGTTTAGAGCAAAAGGGTTTGGCAAACACACGAGAGACCAGAGGAAACCCCCCTCTAATGATCAACCATGTACACACACTTAAAGCAGCCCTCAAACCGGTGGTAGCAAGATGACCTACCAGTGCCTGCCTAGGGCTTTCATCATCAATGACCCTCTTTTGAGCATTGTTCGAGCATCTTTCATCGTCAATGACCCTCTTTCGAGCACCGTTCTAAAGCACGATTTCATATTTTGAAAGGTGTAGCAAACTAGCATTATTCAAATGAGCAAAGTGTGCATGCCAAAGCTTTGCATCACAGGTAGCCTAAGAAATTTGAACTGCACAAGCTGAATCATTCACAAATTTTTGCAAATTCTGAGCTTATATAGCCCACAATGTAGAATGCCAAAAGCAATAATAACATCGCCAATTGAGAGATCATGAATTGTACATCTGTCATAAATAAATTTGACAACCAAGCCAATCTTGGATAATGATGAAACTAAAAATAGATTTTTCTTGATCCCTGGTACATACAAAGCATCTGACAATGTGAAAGAACTACCATCAATAGTATTCAGAATGATCTTATCAACTCCCATTATAGGATAAGAGGAGTTGTTTGCACATGTGACAGTATTCCTTGTAGACGCAAGCTCTCAAGTGAACTAAAGAAGCTACATTATGAGGTAATATGTTTGGTTGCCCCACTATCAAAGTACCAAATATCTAAGTCTACTATAGACATACAATCCTCATGAGAAGATGGGCCATAGTTGCATGCAGCAGTAAACATCCATTCTTCATTCTGCACAAGAATAAAAGACTCTATTTTAGGTGTAGAAGCCTCTACAACAACCATTCTATCCTCTTTTTGCTTTGCCTCTTTTGCAGCCAATTTTGGACAACTCTTTTTGAGATTATCATTTCCTGAACAATATTTGCAAAACTATTTTTTCTTTTTTTTTTTTATTTTCGTCTTTCTTCTTCGCATGTGCAGCATTAACATATTTTTACTTGCTAGTAGATGAGCTCCATTTACCTTTGCTCTTCTGGATAGCTAAGAAAGCTTGATCTGTAACATGCATAATGGACCTGTTCTGCCTAGATTGATCTTCTTGCAACAAAACAAAGACTAACTCCTCAAATGTTAAGGCATTTGGATTGCCTTTCATCATCAATTGAAGAGTAAAAGCAAAAATCACATATGAATCTAGAAGACAATTAAGAACAATCTACACAAGTGAACTATCTAGAAAGACTTCATTGATAGAAATCAATTGCTCGTTTAAATCTTTTCTCTTTGTCAAAAAATTATCCATGGAATCTCCTTCATTCATGTGCTCACTTTCCAACTATTTTTGGAGGTAAGCAACATGAGCCTCCTTTCTTGCCTACTATAAGGTTGTAAGTGTATCCCAAGCATTCTTTGTTGTCTTGTAAGAGCGAATGTGAGGGATAATGGCATGTTTGACAAAAAAGGCTATCAATGCATGTTCTTGAGCATCTCTGCCATCGCAACAAAGTTACTTTGCAGTAGGTGCAGCAAAAACCCAAGCACGAATATGAATGTGAAGTTCATCATCTTCAATACCATCTACATCACCTTCAATAATTGTATTCACAAGTGTAGTAGGATGTTTTTCAATACCCTTCACAACATTCTACAATCCTTTGCTACCAATACATGATGCATCATATATGCCCCTAACAGGTAATTGGTACCATCCAACTTGTCCTCAATAGCTGACATACGGAATACATCATTGCTTTCAACCATGGCCTCTCACTAAATACCTTGATGCAAAAAAATGATTGTATTTGGAAAAGTTGAATAGAACTACCTTGATGACCGTTGTTAAACCTGTAGCACACTTTGAGTCCCTTGTATTGGTGAAGTGAAACATGTATATATGTTTGGCACAAAAGGAAAAAACTTCCTGCACAAGTATCAGTACCAAAATATATCAACAACCATCCCATTGTATTTGTGCTTCTTGAGGCCAAATACCTTTCCCTTCCAATGAAGCTCCAAGTTTCCATGATCTCTAACTTGATGAGGCCCAACTCTAGAGGGTTGCATGTACACCCATGCACCTTTGGAGTACTCAAGTGGTAGCCATTGTCCATCTATAGATTCGATATTGTGACATCTTGATGTGAGGACTTCACCTTTTGGCCACCTATGAGCTCTAGATGTTGCCGTTGAAGTTGAAGGTCTTCAAGCTACAACAATAGTTCATGATAAGAGATGCAGATAGGTTGGAATATAGAAACAAGTGCTTCAATGGTATGCTACAAAGAGAAACTAGTGAAAAAAGATGAGTTTTTGGGACCTGGGTATGAAAATGTGAGCTTTAGGAGGGGAATAGATCTTTTTCTAGTTTTTTTGAAAAGAAGCCATTTTTTCACCTCAAAACATGCATGGATTTTGAATTTGAGGTCAACCTAAAAAAGTAATAGGGGTCCATTCTCAACTAGTATGATGTGTTTTTTAACTTTTAAAAATTTTGAAGTTTTGGTCCCAAGTTTGTTATGAGATTCCTTCTCTCTCTATATATGGAACAGATTAAATAAGGGAGAATTTTTTCCCCTCTCCTCCCTTTAGCCGCCATCAATCTTGTATCTTAGAGATCTCGCTCTCTATAGATCAAGACTTTCCTTTGTTGGTTTGAATAATCAGGAAACAAGATCAAGGATTGTCCTTGCACAAGGAAGAGGCAAATAGAGAAGGATTAGGGACCATATGCAAAAACACTTACTAGAAACTCTACTTTCCCAATCAAGAAGACTATTTTTGAAAACATAAATGAGGGATTCACATTTGTATGGAGGAAGAGGAAAAATAACAATAAGAAAGATGAGAAAAAACATAAAAAGAAAGAAAATCCTAGGATCACAAGCTTTCTAGGAAAATAATTAAAGGTCATCAACTTCCCGAGTGCTAGAAATCAGGTCAAAGACTAAGAAGAATTTGAAGCAAGATTAAAGGAAGAAGATAATGAATATGAAAAAATTATTGACAAGGAAGAGAATCCATATGTTGAAAGCTCAATCATAGGGTTAATAGTCTCTAACACATTTTGCATCAACTGAGTACATCATTGTGAACAACACAAACAAGGGCAAAGAAAAAGGGTCTTTCCATTCCCTCACACTTGGAGCTGGTCGAAATTGGGTGGATATGGATCCATAGAATCACGATCCTCATCCTTTGGTTTAAGAAATCACCAAGAAGCTAGTCCCATCTTGAAAACAAAGGAGAGGAAACTAGAGGGAAAAAAATAATGGCACAATGTGGACCCCTAAGGGAAAACAAACAAACTTAATTTCCTTCAGTGTCAAGGGCATTATCAATTGGAATCACGTTCTCATCATCAACCAGTGGCTAAGAGCTTGCAACCATTCTATTTTCAAGAAGTTTGAGTGGAAAAAGATGATTTATTAAGCATACTTAAAAATATTTCCTCTCATTATGTGTGGGTCTTCACCACTAACCCTAGATTGAGTGGGGGTGTGCCCATTGGCATTAGTCCTTGGTGGGCTACCTATCAATAAAATACCAATATTGACCTCAATAATTGATGGATGGCCATCTTGTTTATGGCCCCCTCATCATTTCTCCATTGCATCCTTGTATGTCCCAAATGCTTTGTAGAGTAGAGGGAGTGTTGTCACTCTTTGAAGGCTCTTCCCCAAGTGCTCACAACAATAGTCACAAGAGACTAACTATATTGCACACCTTGACATTCAAGAAGAAGACTACCATCGACTCCAAATATGAGGAAGACCACAGCCAAGCCTTCATTAAAGAAGGTAATCCACAAATTGATAAATTATAAGCAGCCATACAAAGAAGAAAATTGCAATATGATTTCTTGAACAAATCTACTAGAAAAGCTAATAAAGTTGGATGTAAGCTTTTATAGCATAACGAATGAGTGATTTGTCTTTTCTGTTTTTATACTTACTTAGATAGAGGTTTTAAGTGATATGAGGTTTTTTTATGGCCCATAGAAGTTTTATGAGATGCTTTGGTTTCATCTTGAAGTTGAGGAAGAAAACTACCATCAGCTCCAAATATGAGGAAGCCCGCCACCAAGCCTTGATTGAAGAAGGTACTCCACAAAAGCGAAAAATTATGATCCCAAGAAGAGAATTGCGATGTGATTTCTTGAATAAATCTATTGAAAAAGCTAATAATGCTGGATGTAAGCTTCAATTGAGTTACGTGTGAGTTTTTGATTCCGTAAAAATAGCGATCTGTCTTTTGTGTTTTTAGTGCTACACTTGTGATATGATATTTTTTTTATATGTGGATAAAGTCTCATGAGATAGATATCTTTTGGTTTCACACCGGGTTATAGTATGAACACATTGAGTTTAATATTTGATGGACGAATTGAGGATTCTTATGCAAGTTTTATATATGGTCGAATACCTTATATCTTTATACAGAATTTTGATCATTTTTTAGCACCATTTGACCATTCTTGGCTTGCATAGATAGGGCTTCACGTAGTGGAAGGTTGACCCTTTATTAACATTTGCTAACACAATATTCCTTTAAAATAAAGCTTCATCAGAAGCAGATTTATTCACGATGCTATTACATCATTATGGGAAGGGATGGAACATGTTTGGAAAAAAAATCGGGGCTTATATTTTTTCGAAGGGAATTTTGATCAAGCTTATAACATAATAGATTTGAACTTCCTGATTTCTTCATGGCATGACAGTAAATAAGAACTTCATTAGGTTTGTTAACTTGTTCAGATGCTCATGCTTGTGTCGCTATTCACATAAAATATTAATACTGCATGATCATTGATCGTAAAACCAGTAAACAATATCCACAAAAATGCATTAAGAACCCACGTTTACACGCAGTTCGGTCTTTATGTACAAGTGTCGGCCTTGTAATAAATAGAATGAAAAAAAAAAACACACAAATGCCATAAGCAAAAAATTAAGTCTCAATCAATCAATGCTTATGTTACATCCACCCACGGTGGAAAACACCATGTAAACACTCGAGAGACTTCAAGCTAACTACATGACTGAACAGCAATGTTGCTAGTGTCTGATCCTACCAACATCCATCCAAGACCGCAAGGGTATCCTACAACCATTTAAACAGAGGCATGCTTATAGTGTATGTTTTGAAATTCATCATATAAACTTGATGTAACCATCACAGTGAGTACAGGCCAACCTCCTTGGCATGCCACCCTCAATGAAAAAGGCAACTTCCAAGTGCACCCTTCGTCACTGTCCAAGACAACAGTTCACTTTAACCACAAAGATTATAGCAGTCAGGTAGATATTCCATCGATTTTGAAGCTTGGTCTCTGCTTTTCCACAAATCAATAATCCACAGGTAGGTTCTTCAAGATGGAAAGCCTCTGACAAGAAATTAAAACAGCCTACAAATGTGGGTCAACCATTTCCCTCAGTGAATGCCTTTTAGATAGAAGCCTGCATGTCTTACGAATCACTTCTCGTTCAAAATCTGAATTCCACATCAAATAAATACTGCAAGTGGTACCTATTATGTTCTACAAACAAAGTTGTCATATTCAGATATTTCCTCTTTCCTTTACATAAATACATTGCAAGTGCAACAACAAGAAGTGTCTCCTGAGCCAAGTTTATTCAACCTAGAATATTTCAATCCTGGTTTATTCAACCTAAAATATTTCAATCGTGGGATTGACTTTGTCCTATTAACTGAACCAATGCTACTTATATTCGCGAGCTACAACATATATCTCTAAATATGGCTGATACCACGTGCATTGATAGGTAGATCCTGCTTAATATCCACAACCCTGAAAGCATGCCACAACTAGCCTTTATGTTATCTAATTAAAAATCATTTACATTATCTTCCCAATAAAAATCATGTGCTACATCTTCTCAACACTATGATCCAGACCAGCCTTGGGGAACTGTATATTCATACTTTTTGAACCAATAAAACTTTCTTCATTGCCAAGAAAAAAAGATAGATAAGTTGCAAGCTCCTCCTAAAGGAACAATTTCAACTGACTGAAATGTCCATCTCCATATTGTTTTCTGAAAAATCCAAAGAAGGCGGCAATTCTAAAAATCCTATGAATGCATCAGCATTCTCACTCTTGCTAACTACTTTGCAGAGATTTCCTAACACTATGTATGGCGCTCCAAAGTCCGGTTCAATCTCATATGCATGCCTTGCTGCAAAGTCCCCTCTGAAGAGGCTTGGATATACCCTGTTAGCACTAAGAAATGTCATCCATGAAGCTATAGTGGGTTGAAAAGGCATGCTCAGGATCAGCCTCCCAGCTTCCTCTACCAACCCACACCTGCCGAAGAGATCAAGAAGACAGTTGCAGTGATCAACAGTGTGTGGAACACCAAAATAGGACTCCATAGAAAGAAAGCAAAGATCAGCATCATCAACAATGCCAACATGGCTCAGTGCAGTTAGGATGCATGTAAAGGTAATGCCATCGGGGAGGACACATTGTTTACACATGGCACACAGCAAATCCACAACAGCTCCATACTGACCATGCTGAGCACATGCAGAAATTATAGCATTCCAAGAAACAAGATCGTGCTGATTTAGATGTTTAAAGGAATAGGAAGCATCTTCCAGATCACCACATTTGCTGTACATGTTGATGATGGCAGTTCCCACTGACAGATCTGATGAGAAGTCACTATTGAGAACCAGAATGTGCATTGTCCTACCACCTTCTAAGGATCCTTCCTCTGCACATGCATCCAACATGTTTATGACTGCATTCCTACTGAGTAATGTTCCTGGGGGAATATCCTGGATCAGCAGCACTGCTTCTTTCCTCTGTCCATTCTGGATATATGCTGAAACCATAGCTGCCCATGCAATGGAATCGCACTCAGAAATGTTGCAGTAAATAGCCTGTGCATCAAACAAGCTTCCACATTTACTGTACATACTAATAAGGGCCGTATTCATCACAATGTCATAGCCAATTCCATTACTTTCAATTAGAAAGTGAATGATTTTGCCTAATAAAAGGTTTTCCTGCTTTGCACAAGCAGATATGATACTAATAAACGTACTACTATTTGGAACCACACCAATCGTGGCCATCTCCTTAAGAAGATGAAAAAGTTCTTGGCTATGACCATGGGTTGCCGACAACTGGATCATCACATTCCATGATGGAGCAGCTTTACCTGGTAGTTTATTAAACAGAAGAATGGCATCTCTTAGGTCTCCACATTTTCCATATACATTAATAAGTGAAGTTGCAACCACAACATCAGAATCAAAGCCTTCACGAGTTGCATAGGAGTGCAAGACCTTCGTCAATTCAGGTGACGCCAGGTTTGTGCACACATCAAAAAGACTAACAAAAGTTACGCTAGATGGAGCCACTTCATTCAGTAGCATTTCTTGAAACAAAAGGAGAGCGTCTGTACTTTGACCAGCTTCTGCATATGCAGAAATCATGCTATTCCATGAAAAGACATTCTTCTGAGCCATGTTGTCAAATATCTTCCGAGAATCATTGACACTCTTGCGTTTCCCGTACATGTTTACAAGGGCGCTTTCAAGTACAATGTCTGGCAAAGAACCGCTATTAATGACATGTGTATGTATTGCCTTACATGTCCAGACGGAATCAACGGAGCCATAGACAGGAAGCAAGCTAAGGAAGGCATGCTTATTGGGAATGAAGCCTTCAACTTGCATCTGAAGGAAGGAATGAAACGCCTCCGCATTCCAAGCATTCTGACAACATGCTCCAAGAAGAAGATTCCAGGAGAAATGATCTGCGTCTTTAAAGTGGAAGAAAGTTGAGAAGGCATCATCTTTGGCGCCACATCTACCATACATCTGAAGAAGCAAGTTTTCCAGAAAGGGAAGCTGGTGAGGACGAACGCCATCGAGAAGGATGCAAGAATGAAGTAGGTATCCATCAGATATAGCTCTGTCCTGGCCACAGAGCCTAATCAGAGACGCATAAGTTTCGCACGTTGCCGAATTCCCAGAGTGCTTGCTTCTAACAACAGAAACGCTCCCTGTAATGCTTTGTTCTGTCACCGTCCGCAATATTCTTTTGTCCATCCATGGTCTAAGGTCTGCTGCTGGCACTGCGTCTTAGGCTTTTTCAGGACTGGAGGGAGGCCATGCTCCTGCCGCCATATTCAAACTCTTCATTTAGTTTTACTTTTTTGTGCTAGAAACGAGCTATATCTGATGACCTACTTTTTAAGTTTGCGTTAACGAGTGAATGAACTTATTATCTTCGGGGCCTTCATATTGGTAACACAAGGGTATATGATTGGCTTCAAGACGGACAAGGTACAAGCTTCGTATCCTTGGAAGTTTTCAAGTTTTCTGTTGAGGCCTTTGGTTTGGAGATTGGGATTATTGTGTTAGTTTGGAACCTCCCTTAGTTACTTAGAAATGATCCAACCTCCATTATACACACTATGTACGCTTTTGTGGATACCGCTTATGTATGTTCATGTAGTCATTGATATAACGGTTACGTTTTTGCATAAAGCCTTATACGTTTGATAAAGAGGGTCATGGTGAGCTTTTCTCAAGTGGGAGACACCCAGATGTCAGGGTCTCTTCGGTGATGCAGGTGGAAGACTTACCCAGCCTCGCCATAGGAGATGTATGATAGTTGTTCATAGGTGCTTGATAAGCTTAGTTTGCTTCTTTCAAGTAATTGATTATATACAGTGGAGTCAGTGATTCACTATGCAGGTAAACATGTTAGTACTTGCAGTTTTATGAGATTTTGACACTGGTCATATGATCATTTTGCAGAGGATACTCTAGCAAAATTTTTCTTGATCTTTTGGGTTTGTCAACTACACAGCAGTCGATTTACTCCTTGATACACTTATTGGTGTGAGTACATTTATTCTCATATAATCCCTTTGGTTGGTCATTATTGTTCATTAATTCATTTTTCTAGGAATATTATTGAATTCTGTCCCAGAATCTGACACTTGGTCATCCTTCTTTGAGCCTTAGTGGTGTTTGGACTCGTCTAGCTCCATTAACATTCCATAGTTGTTTACCATCATGGCATCAGAGGTCTCCGTCACATCTGGTGGATCAGGGTCTAGTGCCGGTGTTCCAAGAAGAAGCTATAACTTACAGGGCAAAGACCTTTTTGAGGTCTGAAAATTTGATGGCACAAACTTTTCTCTATTGAAGAATCAGATTAAAGATGTGTTGACTCAAAGGAGGCAATGGAAGGCAATAAATGGAATCTCAAAGAAGCCTGTTGACATGGATGAAGATGATTGGGATGAGTTAGATGAAATGGCCAGGTCTACCATTCCATTGCACCTGGAAGATAATGTTTACTTTATAGTATTAGACTGTGAAATTGCAGAGGAGCTTTGGAAGACGTTATGCAATACATATGAAAAAGAGACGGCATCAAATAAAGTGTATCTAATGAGAAAGTTATATGACCTTCGCATGAAGGACATAGATAGTGTTGCTGCTCATCTAAATGAGTTTGATGCTATATTCTCCCAGTTACACGCTCAAAAAATGGATGTGGATAATGAAATGAAAGCAGTCTTATTGTTATGCACCTTGCCATCATCATGGGAAACGTTTGCGGAGCTATTAGCAATAGTGTACCTGGTGGTAAACTGGTCTATGATGACATATGTGGAGCACTCTTGAGTGAGGAGATTCGTAGAAAATCTATGGTTGGCACTCATAGTGGAGATTCATATAATGTTCGTGATTCTTACTAAGGAAAGAATCAGCAACGCGACAGGAGCAAGAACAAGGAAAAGAATGGTCAATAGAATAAGAGTAGAAATAAATCAAGGAAGAGGTATATCGAATGTCATTATTGTCATAAGAAAGGACACATGAAGAAAGACTGTTACGCATTAAAGAATGCTAAAGGTAAAGGACAGAATGCTGATGGTTATGTTAAATAGTTACCTGCACCATCTACTTCGACTCTGAAGATTGAAGAAATTAATGAGATTCTGATGATGCTAATGTGTTGACACTTGATAGTATTGTGCCAATTGAGGCTCTTATGGCTGATTCTCTTTCCCACATGTGGCTACTAGATTTTGGTGCATCTTTCCATGTGATACCACACAGAGAATGGTCCTCTAATTATGGAGCAAAGTCTCTTGGAATCATGAGACTTGGTGACTCTTACCAGTGTGAAATTGTGGGGATTGGAGATGTGGTTGTGTAGTTCATTGATGGTTCAAAATTTAATATGCATAATGTATGCCATGTACCTCAATTATCATGCAGTTTGATGTCAGTTGATCAACTTGATGACCTTGGTTACAAGGTGGTCTTCTATGCTCTGTCCTTTTGCATATCAAAGGGCAATATGGTTATTGGAAAAGGAACCAAAGTTGGCTCACTTTATCCTTTATTTGTATCATAGAAAGAACACTTGTTAGCTATTACGGAATAGCCCATGGCTTGTATTTGGCATGGCCATTTGGGCCATATATCATGTAGTATAATGGAAAATCTTTCTCATTTTTGCTACTTACATGTGTTATCTTTCTCTGATTTTTCATTTTGTAAGCCTTGTCAATATGGAGAGCAAACTAGGAATGTGCACAAAATGCACATTGACTCTTCAATTTAGCCTTTAGATCTCGTTCATACAGATGTGTGTGGCCCTATGCCCACAAGGTCATTAGGGGGTTCTCTTTATTTTGTCCCTTTCATAGATGATGCTACTAGAAAAGTCTGGGTATATCCTATCAAAGCAAAGGATGAGGTATTCCCTACTTTCATAAAATGGCTTGCTTCAGTTGAGACTGAAATAGGAACTAAGCTTAAGGCTTTACGTTCAGATAATGGGGGTGAGTATACCTCACATGAATTCAATCTTTTCTATTAGTCTAGAGGAATTCATAGAGAGTTTACAAATCCTTATACCCCATTACAAAATGGTGTAGTTGAAAGGATGAATAGAACTATTCAGGATAGAGTAGTTTCTATGCTACATCATGCAAACCTTTCACAAGGATTTTGGGTAGAAGCAGTATGGACTGCAGTTCATATGATTAACCTTTCACCTGGTACTACCAAAGGTCAGAAAGTGGCAAGCCACCATATTATGATCATCTTCAAATTTTTGGGTGTGAAGCATATGTTCATATACCAAAGAATCTTAGACAAAAGTTGGACCATAAGTCAAAGAAATGCATTTTTCTTGGATATGGTCGAGAAGGACAATTTGGATATCACTTATGCGATCTTGAATTGCGATCAGTAATCAGAAGTAGTGATGTCATTTTCAATGAGTCTAAGATGCATAAACAACCCATTAAGGATATTGAAGTGAGAAGAGTGGTGTTTGAGGGTACTAGTCCTCTAGTTATCATGCATAAAAATGTTGCACATTGGGACGAAGGACAAGTGTCTATGCTTAGGTAGAGGGAAAGCATCCCTTATTGGTTACACAGATTCTGACTCTGCTAGTTGTGTAGAGAATTGTAAGTCTACATCACGGTACATTTTTCATTTTGTTGGAGGTACTATCTCTTGGAGATCTCGTCTTCAAGAATGTATAGATGTTTCCACCACAGAAGTAGAGTATGTTGCAGCAAGTGAGGCATGTAAGGAAGCATCGTGGCTTTCTCATCTTTCTTGTGATATGGGTCTACCTCAGCATGTACCTCGTTTGCTCAGTGATAGTCAAAGTGCCATTGCTTTGGCTAAGAACCCAGTCTGTCATGCAAAGACAAAGCACATTGAGGTGAGGTATGACTTCATTAGAGATTGCTTAGCCACTGAGCGCATTATTCTTGAGAAGGTTCATACTCAAGATAATGTTGCAGTTGCTTTGACTAAAGCTCTGTCGTAGGATAGCTTTCGACAATGTTGTCACTTGATGGGGGTTACTTTATTCATGACCTTACACAATGACTTGTATACTATGTAACTGCCCATCAGGTGGGAGGTATAGTTTGTATACTTACACTCAAGTATTCTTTATCATTCTTTAATTTTCTCTAATAGTTACCTTGGCCATATTGGCCTTTAGTGGGATATTGTTACTGTTAGTGTCCATGTGAAAGGTCAGATGGACACCGGACACTTCTTTGTATATGTTCTTTAATAAAACATATAGTGGCTCGGTAAGCCATAGACTATAAGTTTGATCGCAATTGTAACACCTAAGAATTTTGTATTCGTGCTCCCTATGTACTGTGTTTTTTTGTATATTCTATAGCCTATGTGCAAAGTACCATTTGTGGTGCTTGGAGCTCAGTATTCGACTATGATGATATCATCGTGGAGCTCTCAAGAAGGAGAGCACACTGTGGTGCATCAACATCAAAAAATTTGTGGGAGACAAAGGGTTTAAAGATTTTGTGGATTGAAATAATTGAGGTATGTAGAATACACCAACTACCTATTGTATATTGCTCTCAATTTTTTGTAAATGTAAACAATGAACCTTTTTGTAAAAACTTTCATGATTGGGCTTATTAAAGAATGCCTAATTAGTATTGGAAGTATAGATAGTTACATTCATAATGCAAAGTAGCAGTGCTCTATGTTCAAGCAATAGTTCCAAAATGGATTATTGTGTGACCATAGTTTACAAAGCCAAATGCAATTATAAAAAAAAGGGAGGAGGAAGCATGCAAAGAGATGGGAGAGAGAGAGAGAGAGATTTTGAAATCCAAATAATTGGTCGAAGATTAGGAGATCTAGAGTGTAGAAGTAGGAAATTGTAAGATTAGAATTAGAGTGGTTGAGGCTTCAGTTTTGATGAACCCAAAGTTAAAACATACTTGCTTTTCCCCTTTTTTGAGATAGCAAGTGCTTGCGTTCCCTCAATCAAACCACTCATATTCACTCAAGATTGCTCTTCTTGCAAAAGAAGAGACACAAACTCATCAAATGCATACATATTGAGATTCCCTTTTGCAACCAAACGGAGTGTAGTGACAAAGCTTTGAAAACATTCTGGTAATCCTTTCAACAATGTAGAGATGAGTGATGCATCTGGAATAATTTCATCTATGTTTGCCAGTTGCTCTTTCAATACCTTGATATGTGCCACATACACATCCAAAGACTCATTTTCAGCCATGCATACATCCTCAAGTATGCAACACATGCTTCATTATGTACTGCATACAAAGAAGCAAGAGTGTCCCATGCCTGTCTTGATGTAGAACATGATCGAATGTGTGGAACTATATGACGTCTCACAGAAAGCGAAATCAATGCATGAGCTTGAGCATCTTTTCCATCCCATCTAAGATTCGTCTATGTAGATGGAGAAGGATTAACCATTGTACTTGAAGAAGAAGCTCCATCTATGATAGTAGACTGTGAAGTAGAAGAACCTACGGGTCTTCGATCTACATCTGCCACTATGTTCCAAAGTTATTTTGCAACAAGAACATGCTTCATCATGTAAGACCACCTTGGATAGTTGGTCCGATCAAGCTTATCTTCCAGCTTGAAGCATGCCAAACAAGTCATTGATGCCCTCCATTTCACTAAAGAACAAGAATGTGACAAAATCTTTACTTCAATGAAAGTTGAAATGAATGCTGAAATTCCAACTCACAAATTTTCACTATGATGGTGATTCTGACTGCACGAATGGCTTCAAAATGGATGTAAAACCCAAATGCGACTAGCGAAAATGTTTCTTGGCTGCAAAAACTCATTATTCAATGCTTCGAAGTCAATTTGGATGGTTAAAAGTGCACGCACGCCAAGACGCAAAAAACCAAAACTTAAGGAGCTGAACGTGCTCTGATACCATTGTTGGGTGTGTGCAGAAGTGCGAGAGACACAAAAGAAGCACAAACAAGGAGCACAAACACAATAAGACACACAGAGTAGACGGATGGCTGGAATAGCTCTCTCTATTGACGATGATTAGAACTGAAGTAAGAGCTGAATAATATCCCTAAGTACAAAGTACCACCACATATGAGTGAATCATGTATGTGGTAACATGGGAAAAAAACTCTAGCCAACATGAGTAAAAAGTGCCCATGTATAGGGAAAAGTTTCACATCAAATCTACTCAGGGAACACATGTGTGTAACACATGTCCCCAGTGATTGTTGGTAGTACTCTGCACCAAATATCCCCACAATTGTCCAAAATACACATAATGAGGTACCATGAAACCCAAAATCCTCCAAACAATCCCATAGTTCCCCAGATTCACCCTGCCCCTCTCCAAACATTCTCAAATTTATCCCGTATATCCTAAAAAAACCCTAGTTTTTCTTGAATTTATCCTAGTATATCCCCAAAAAACTCCAAAATTCCACTAAATCACCACCCCACAATCCAGAACAACCTCAAAATTTCCCAAACTCACCCTATCAAAGTATAAACCAACCCTGCACTTCCCCAAACTCACCATGCAATAGTCCAAACCAACTGTGCACTACCTTGGAATCATCCTACCACCCTCTAGACCAACCTCACACTTCCCTAAACTCATCTTTTTCATACTCCAAAATAACCACGAACTTCTTTAAAGTTGTCCCAAGGTTTCTTTGAACTTATCCAAATTTCTCAATATCCATTTTTAGATGGTTTAAACCAGAACCGAACTCATCTTTCTAAAGACTCTCTTGGCTCTCCCCTTAATAATAGGTTGACTTTCCAAGGTACCACATTAGTAGAGAACGAACTTTGTATATAATCACCCTCCCCCTAGTTTACTACATCAAGTATCGAATATTTCTATACTCCACCCTATTCAATCGTACGTATATCAAAATGGTATTCTCATGAGGATACAACTTTGTAGGAGGCAATGAGGAAGACCCTCAAACTTGATAAATCTATACATAGCCATAACATAGGATTACATTATGCTAAATTTGTAAGCCATTATAATGACGATCTAGATGCCCATATTCACATGTTCAAAAAACACTACATCATTTTAGATGGAAATAGAGATATTGCCCATAAATGCAAAGTTTTCCAAGCCACACAAAAATGAAGAGATTAAGTGGTTAACAAAGTTTGATCCCACCAACTATGAAATTCTAAATCGGGATTTTGTGATACACCTTTCGATAGTGAAATAATTCATTTTGAACTTTCTGTTATATTGTGGAGATAATGTTTAGAATGAATAAGGAGGTCATTTTATGCATACAAGCAAAATTTAGGGATGACAAGTTTTATATTCTCTCTCTAAAGCTTATCTGCATCATGTTTTCTGGTGGAAAATTGAACGTGAAGATGAAATAATTAAGATCAATGATGTATGAGGGAAAGGTAGAGAATGCATAGGAGGATACAGAATCATGTTTTAGGTACCTTGTTTTGGGCTCTACATTTAGTTCATTGTAAGATAATGCCTTCCTTTTACTCTCTCTCTAGGATTTCTAAACTTGCAAGGCTCAAAAGTGGTATTTGGAGGCAAACTTGGACCTAGGGAGTCTCTAACACTATTGTGCGGATCGGAGAGCTGAACAATTTTGCTTCTCACAAGCTTATACTAATTCCTCCCTGTTTTTGAGTTACAAGACTTGGAAAAGTGCCATTGTTTGGTACTTTAAAAAAAAGTGGTCTTCCCTATTTCTATCCAACATTTGACTCACTCAGTCCTTTTGGCTTTTCATATATCTCTCTTTGGCCAAATAAGAGATAAGACTACATCTTACTCTATTATACCCTTTTCCTAAAACTCATGTTTGATGTTTTACCCATGGGTTTTATTTGGGGATCTAACTTCTATGCTTCACATATGAAAGCTTTTCCTTATGTCTTTACATTGAAGTCCATAACTTTTGTGTTATCCCATGAAACACCAAGCTACTTTTAGGATATGCTTTATAGATCTTCAAATTTCTTCTTTTAAACCACATAGGATTTCTATAATCCTCATGGTTCATGAAAGTACCTACTTACATCACACTTCCTTGCATATCCTTTACCTTATGATACAAGGGTTATGGCTTATCAAGGGTCCTTTTTTTGAACATTCAAGAAGTTCACTTCAATTTGTATTTGATGATACATTTGTTTTATGTGTCCATTTTTTAAATCATACAAAACACTAACATAGTTCATGGTTATTATCATAGAATACTAAAGTGCAACTACAAGTAAAGCATATTGCAAACTATGTGTGATTGGTAATAACACTTTTCATACTTAAGTTGTCACCCACCTTCAAGCTCTGCAACAACTAAAGGTGAAACTATAAATTCTAATTCCAAGGACGATACCATCCTTATGTGAAATATTTTGAATTTTTAAAATAGGATACCTCATCTACAACAAACCTTTGAACATTTTGTTCAAGTTTCTCTATTTTTTGCACCATATCTTTTCATTTGTGTTTCAGAGTAGGCATGCATAAGGCCACCCCACAAGGTTGTGCACAAGGCAATCATTTCCTTTTTGGCCCAAGCATTACACTAAGCAATATGCAAATTACTACCATTGATTGAAAAGAACAAAACCATGTAGTTTGTGTCTACATACAATATCTTTTTCTGCATGAACTCTACGACACCACGGCATGTCAATGCCTATGCTTCCTCAAAGTTTACAGCTTCAACATCTATTTGATCGTGATCAAATCTAGGGGAGACGTTTTTGGAGTAGAAACTCATAGAAGATACTATTATAGATAAAGAAAACAACTTAAATCCGAGGTCACATCAAGGCTTAGGGCTATTTTTAAGTTAGAGAATATATTTGAATGTGAACACAAGCAAAAATTTAAAATTATCTACAAGAGACAATGGCCTCTCAGTTGTTATGGTTAGCTCTTGTATTCTTTTCTATTCTTGTCAATGGAAGTGATTTTCTTGGAGATCGTGTTGTCTTGCTCGTGAGAAAGGCTTCCATGAGTGTGGATGTGTGCATACGTGTGTATCTTTGTTGTGTGGCTTGCTATGAGCAAGGAGATCTTCACACCATTGACTCTCATCTCAGATTGACATGATGGGTTGCAGATGCTTCACTTGATGCCAGTTTGAGTTCATGAGAGCTTTGAGTGGTCTCGTCTCAACACGCACACACACACACACACACACACACACACACACACACACATATATATATATATATATATATATATATATATATATATATATATATATATATATATATATGTATGTATGTATATATATATATATGTATGTATGTATATGTATAAATATACATATACATATACACATACGTATACATATACATATACATACACATACATATACATATACATGTACATGTACATATAAACATACACATACACATGCATGCATACATACATACATACATACATACATACATACATTCATATATACATACATACTTACAACAGACAATGTACAAACTTTAACAAAGAAGAAGATGGGGTAGAGAGAGAAGAAGTACGGACAACTCATATGCTGCACGAATCCAAATGCGCTTCTTGTTTCATTACAAAAGCTATGCATTTATACAAATTTACGTGCCCATTCGTATGGGACTTGTACCCATTCATTGCACCCCCTTAGTCAACCCTTCAATTAAACCTTTAAAAAATAAAAATGCCCATGTGTTCATGCCACTTTAACACTGGCACGCATGGTGGACTCGAATCCCACACCGTGCTTACCAATGTCCTAGGTTTTTCTAAATGCTTCTACCCTATGAAACATTATCCACCAACCAAAGTGCATGGCCCAAATCCATGGTATGGAAGGTAAGATAATGTCCATAATAATCCAGAACTAGGAGAAATATGTAATGCAAAGCAAAGTGCCTGGAACTGAATCCAAGATATGCAAGTACACTACACACAACCCATAGTCTGCCCTCCTATATGCATACATGAAAATGGCATAATTTCTTTGCTCATCTTATACATGAATTACATCATTGTCATATGTCTTCAATACATCATCTATGCAAATCGGTAAGAGGGATGGTTCATCCAATCATAGGTTTATCATCGACAAGCTTTACTGCTATTCAACATATTCCTTGCTCCATAAGTACTACAACATAAATCAACAAATAATGATCAAGCAAAGCTTGTCGTTTTGGATTAGTATGATCAGCATCAAATAACCATATATGAAGACTCAAATCAACATGGAGGCATGTATCCCATAGTCTCACATCATCCACTACTCAGAACATGCACACAAACGAAAAAGAAAATCAATGAATGCTTCTGCCGTATTAACGCTACCTCACATCCACATGAAGTGTTTCTGCCGACTTAACGCTACCTCACACTCTCTCATTACACCAAAGCATGCAAATGCTTAACGCCACTCAACATGGCACCATTATGGAACTTAAGGACACAAAACTTCATGCGATTTGGATCTTTATATTCTTACAGATCAAATGACCATTGAACGAATGAAGAACTAATGAGTAGAGGAGAATTCTAGTTTTGCATTATGGTGTCCTCTCAAAGAGAAGCCTCTTCATAATACCGACTTGATTCGTGACCGATGGAAGTGCTATTTGATCAAACTGAAATTTAACAACGAGAAAACATATACAAGCAAGAAATAAATAAGCTAATTCGAAGCACGATGAGATAAGACCATAATCTAGCTTTGCACTACTGTTAGAAGCAAACAGAGGAAAAACAAAGAAAAACACGTGAACAAAAATAAGGTTTAAGGAACGATAACAGCACGCATCAATATTCTCAAATGCTTTTTGAAGATGGGGGGCGCTCCATAATGGTATTCGTCGATTTAGGAGGAGAAGTGTGGTTGAATGATATCGGCCCCAACAGGCACATTGCCTCATGAAACCTCAGAAGACGATGGAAGACAGGAGAAAGTGCTCCCTGCACTCATTCATTAACATAAAGAGGTAAACTGTCTTGTTTTAAGTGCCCTTGCAACCTGCAAAGGCTACAATAAGCAAAATCTTGGCCCCAAACACTCGTTCTCGACGATCTGCACCAAAAGATGGACATAACCACTCATCACCTTCCACCATCCACCACTCAACAAGGGATGATCACACTCGGCTTCACTCTGCCCCAGCCACCATGCCTCTGATCATCTCCATTGCCTAGGGCTGAGGCGCTCCTGTCTCCAAATGATGCTCCATAATGTAGCAGTTGGGAAAGAAACACCGTAATTAGTCGGATGACACCAACATCTCACCGGTCATGTACCAAAAAGCAAATTGAAATCCTTCCAGCAGTGCCGGAATGTCAGCGCAAAACAGACAAAAATAATTGGATGCAGAATTGAAGCACGAGGCGAGGTGGAGTTTGATCGTGTCAAACACAAGCGCAACACTTGCT
>CM035444.1:21485271-21517771 GCA_020310875.1 Ceratopteris richardii | reverse complement strand
TTTTCAATGACTCTAACATCTGCTTCAAAATTTCTGGTTCTACGAGCTGAGCATCTGTCCGTACTGAACTTAAAGAAATAACTTGGCTCATTAAACTTTCTGCCTGTGTATGCAAAAAAGCTTCCTGTAAGTAAAATTCATTTGACACAGCCGCATCACAACTGACTTTCATATTTGCAATCTGCTTATCAACTTTGGATAATCTTTCTTTTTGAACATTCCGTTGATACTCCCTTCTTTCTAACTCTTGATTTCTGAAATTGTATGGTTTTGTAATACGCATCGCGCTCTCTTCTTATCCCTGGTATCTCCTTCTGTACTTGAGCGACTAAATTCATCTGTATTTTAAGATCTGTATTCGATTCAGATAAATATGCTTCTGTTCGCTAGAGTTCTTCATTAGTCTTTTTAGCCAAATCGGCAATCTCTTGTCCTTTCTGTACTGCTTCATTCAGTTGTGCTCTAGTCTCTTCTAAAAGATTGCCCAGAGCTATGCGTGCGTCCTCTTTATCTTGGACTAATGCTTCAACTCGACTAGTTCCACATCAGCAACACTTAATAACTCATCTTTTTCTCCGACTTCAGCTAGTGCCGCATCTCGTTGACTGATAACTGTTTCCTGTTTGGCAAGTCTAGTCTGTAACTCCTTAATTTGTTCGTTTAAAGCTTGATTTTCTGCTTTGGCTGCAACTAGTTCTTCTTGGAGAGGGCTAATGTCTGCTTCCAGAACATCAACCTTGTGTTGAAATGCTTCTCGGATGTTATCAGTCACTTCCTTCATTTGTGCTGGTAGCTGCTGCGATAGCTAGATCAACAATTGACCCATGGATGCGAGCTCGAAAATCATGGGAATCGAAGGAACCTGAAGATGAGGACGTGGTTGAGATGAAGAGGCGGTCAGAAGTTGATATGAAGAGGGGGGAGAGTAATTCAGTGAAGAAGATGAAGCGTTAGGTTCCTCAGGGACAATGGGTGGAATAGGGATTATAGGCTTAATTGGAGGTTCGGGTGGAGGCGTGAGAAGAACAGTGGTTGTTTCTAATACCTTTTCGGTTGTTTGTTGCGTAGTGTCATCAGGGTTGGCAACTGCAGACTCCACTGTCTTAATCAGCTCTTCAAAAATTTCCTTAATAATAGGTTGCCCATCTTCTTGCTTTTCCTGTTCCGATTGTTGCTGAGATTCTTCTTTAGAGGAGCTGGCTGTAGAATCAACAGTATCATCATGCTCTTGTTGCTGATTTGGAGATGACTGCGCTGATGAATCCTGGTGCATTGATGTTGCTGTGTCGTGGAAAGTCTCATCTTCATTGTTGTCGTCTTCTCTTCCTGCGACCGAACCCTATACTTGACTATCAAATGAGCTTATTCTGACCCGTTTTCGGCGGAGTAGCCGAAAGATTTCTTCGTCATCGTCTTCATCATCTTCCAGGATTTGCGCTGATTGTTCATGATAGAGAACTGGACCTCTAGAAGGTGGTTGTGCTGCTTGTATGGCCGGAAACAGGAAACTTAATATGTGGGGGAGACGGGAACACAGCATATCACCCTTGTTGGCTTGTTTAATTACCGAAACGCATTCTTGGTGAATGCGACGAAAATAGTATGAGGCAAAGTTTACAGGCTCTCTGGCAGCCATATCTATTGCTGAATAGAATGGGCGAGATATGCCATATGTACGTTTTTGTAAGTTCATGATGGCTACTAGAAACTGTAACGCTGTTCTTTTAGGCTCAGGGTGACAAAGGATTGCATATTCATTAGAAGAATGCCTGGGAAACAACTGATTCATTGTGGCGATGGGAAGGCTAGGTCCATTCTCTTGTCCTTGCGGAGAGAGTCGGAAAGCGTCAGCAAACGACTGCATTGTGATTACAGTACGAGATGGTAAAGAGGTAATTGGCCAACTCTGCTCTGTAGCAGGTGTAGCAGCGATGGCGGCAATGATTTGGGCGTAGAACGGGTGACAATCCACTGAATGCCAAGGCAATTCAGCGAAATTGGCCAACCCACGAACACGCAGGAACTCACCTACATCGGCAGGGAGTCCGTCACGGAACGCAGCAAAGTTTGCTAACGCTTCCATGATGCGCACACGAATAACAAGCATAAGAACACAATTGCACAGGGTATACAGAGAGCACAAGCACACAAAACACACAGACACAATAGCGATTAACAGTGGAATGAAAAAGGTTAAGTAGATAGTTGGCAGTGTGAGGCGACCAAAATTGTTAATCATCGCGCGATGTTAAGATGATAACCTTCATAACTTCGGTGTGCATGCATGAGCAGAACGATAATACAGGGCGGCTGTTGACCATAATTAGGTATCAAAACGAGGATATTTACAGACTTATTTTATTAATCATTCAAAACTAAAAAGGAAAAGAAAAGAAAAAAGAAAAAAATACGTGGGCAACCGCAGAACACTTCAGTGTGAATCAGGCGCTTGATGATACGGCCGCAACTTTGAACCATTTATCACTTTTGAAAGAGGAATTCTGGTCAAAGTAGCCAACCAAAAAGTTGTTGGGCCCACTTGTTCAGTAATCCGGTAAGGACCAAACCATCGTAACTTGAATTTTCTAACAGAACGATTTGATTTTGCATTATGAAACAGCACAAGTTGTCCTACCGTAAAAACTGGAGTTTTAAGATACCGATCATGTGTACGAGCTTGCCTCAACTTCACTTCTTGAAGAGTCAGAAAACTTTCCCAGCGATGCTCATCTAATTCTCTGAGTGTGTCCAACCGAAATGGCAAAGAATCTTAAGGTAACAATTTCTGAGAGATGGCCACACGTAAGCTTGGTACTACAATTTCCATTGGTGCAATTGCCTCCATTCCATATGCAAGTTTGAAAGGAGTCAGTCCGGTGGCAACTTTGTAAGTAGTCTGGTATGCCCATAATACTGCAGGTAGTAACTGATCCCATCTTTCTGGTGATTCCAGAATCAGTTTACGAAGCATATTCAACAAGGTCTTGTTTGTACTTTCAGCTAAGCCATTAGCACGAGGATAATAAGGAGAACTGAATTTATGTAGAATCTGAAAAGAGTGTGTGAGTACTTTCATTAAATTGTTAACAAAATATGTGCCTTGATATGTCACAAGTTCCAGAGGTAACCCAAATCGTGGAAATACGTCCTTCATTAAACATTTTGCAACCAAAATAGCTGTAGCGGACCGTAAAGCCTAAGATTCTACCCATCTGGTAGCATAATCTGTACATGTCAGAATGTATCTGTTGTTGCTAAGGATTGCTGGAGGTGTGATTGGTCCAATAAAGTCAAGACCCCATTTTTGAAAAGGCTCCAAAGGTAATACAGGTTGGAGAGGGAAAAAATGTCATTGTAAAGGCTGTCCAGACCGTTGACAATTGTCACACTGTTTGACAAACTGAGATACATCTCTATACATGGTAGGCCACCAAAGCCCACTTTGCAGAATTTTTCGGTGTGTTAAATCTGCTGCAAAATGTCCACCGGAAGGTATTGAATGTGCCAAAGCAATAACTGAGTTTACTTCATGTGGAGGAATACAACGAAGTAAAACTCCAGTGTGATCCATATAATACAATTCTCCAGCAATCAACCAGAATTTACGACTGTAAACTGCAATTTTCCTACGCATTGCAGGAGAAGTCTGAGCAGGAAGATATCCATCAGTAAGAAAGGCTAATAACTGATCATAGTAAGTAGATGTCACAGGAGGTTCTGCAGATTCATCATTAGTTGGTTCAGTAACATAAATTGCAGGTGTGGTGTCATCAACACCGACCGGAGCTTCACCGGAATCTAACCGAGAAAGGAAATCTGCTAATGCATGTGCAGTTCCGGGTCAATAATTTACTTCATAATCAAACTCTTGTAACAGTAGAACCCAACACGCTAATCGACCACCTAAATGTTGTTGCCGAACCAGATACACTAACGCCGCATGGTCTACATGAAAGATGAATTTACGGCCTAGAAAATAATGCCGAAATTTCTTTACAGAATATACCAAACCAAGACATTCTCTTTCAGTTACAGAATAATTATTTTTTGCAGGAGCAAGCCTTCTACGTGCATAATAAACATGCCTAAACCATTTATCAGTTTGTTGCATTAAGACACTTCCAATGGCTATATCTGATGCGTCTACAAAAACATGAAATGGGCGATCCCAATCAGAAGGTTGTAGAATCGGAACCTGCATTAATAAACCTTTTAGACGATCAAATGCAGTTTGACATTCCTGAGTCCAATCAAACTGTCGAGGAGTACTGGTTATTAACCGGTTTAGTGGTATTGCCAAGTGAGCAAGCCACCGTAAATGTCGACCATGCCATCTGACTTGACCCATGAATCTCATTACTTCTTTCGGTGTAGTAGGCACAGGTGCTTCTAACACAGCTGCAACCTTATTTGGATCAACTTGTATGCCCTGTGCAAATACAACATGGCCAAGGAGCTTAGCACATGAAACCGCAAACACAGATTTGTTTGGGTTCAGGCAGAGTCTATATTCACGACATTTCTCAAAACAACACCGTAAATGATACAGGTTTTCTACCACCTTACCAAATAAAGAGAAATCATCTAGATATACTTGCATAAAAGACGTAAGATAGGGTGAGAAGATTTCCTGCATACATGACTGAAAAGTGCTAGGAGCATTTCTTAATCCAAACCACATAACTGTACAAGCAAAAACACCCCAATTGGTAATGAAAGCGGTTTTCGATATGTCTTGTTCAGCCATTCTGACTTGATTATACCCACTATAACCATCCAAAAAGGAGTACATTTCATAACCTGCTACTCTATCCAAAATTGTATCAAGGAATGGTAGTGGAAATGGATCAGGTACGGTGGCTGCATTCAATTTCCGGTAATCGACACATATTTGTAGTTGCTTATTTTTCTTAGGAACGATAACAATGGGTAATATCCACTCAGCATGTTCTACTGGTACGATGAATCCGACTTTTAATAACCTATCAAGCTCTGCCTTGACCTGTGCTGCATAGTTGGGATTCATACAGTAGCTGGGTTGTTTAATCGGCTTGGCTTCTGGTTGGAGCACAACCCGATAGTCCCATGCAAAAACATAAGAGAACTCACGAATAAGCTGTATCAAATCTGCTTGGAATGCTTCAGACAATCCTTCCTTTATCTTGATAGGTCGATGATTAACTTCATCCCCTAAATTATAGGTGATCAACTGATCTTCACTAACATAGAGTTGACGAGGTTTTCCTGAATCATCAACGGACTGTAAAAGTTGCTGTATATCAGCTTCATCCTTAAGAGTAGTATCTTCTATCTCTACTTCTTCGGTCACAGGCATCACCGTACAAACTGTCGGATTCCAGTTATCTACAACAGATTATAGATCAACAACCCCTAAGGAGATTAAATCTATGTTATTCTTCAAAAATTCTTCTTCTTTGTCATCAGATAAACCATCTAACATATGAACTGGTTCTGCGACATAAGGTCTGGCATGTAATTCACAGGGCTGAATAGGATCTAATTTGACAACATGTTTACGGTGGTTGTCCTTAAAGGTAATTTCCTGTGCTGACTAGTCTTGTATAACATTAGCTTGTTTCAACCAAGGACGGCCAAAAAGAAGATTATAATGAAGACTAGATTCCGGTAATTCTAAGACGACAAAAGTCATCTTAAATGTTGTACCCTGCAGAGTGATTGGGACATTCCGTACGAGTCCCAACGGATGAACTCGAGATTGGTCGGCCATTCTGACAAAAAACTGGACTGGTTCGATTTGCGTCCACCCCAACTTTTTACAAAGTGCTGCAGTGGCTATGTTTACACCAGATCCACCATCAATTAGTACTTGAGTAATCTTATGATTTTTGTACCAAAATCAAGGGGATCGAATGATCCACCGTAGAGTCAGTTTCCGGTTGTACCGTTGCCGTTGCTGGAATACAGGAAGATCCCAAACTGAGCTATTGCTGAAATTGTTGCCGAACTCCTGGTACTAATGCAAGTAACTGTCCAAGAGGAAGAGTAATGGATGCTTTAGATAAAATTTCCCATGCCTGATCTACTTGACTTGTACTTTTTACTGATTCTGAAGATGATGCGTCTGCTGTTGGGGTAGAATGTTGTTCCCGCGAACTTTCATTTGGTAGTGGACCTTGTGTCACCGAAATTGGATCTGGAAACAATGTAGGCTCTGTTGTAGTCCATTGGCTAGCTTTGTCATACATTCTTTGTTGTTCACGTATGCCTGGTTCAAATACTTCTGCTGCTGGTTGCAGTGGCTTACCAGATCTGGTCTGAACTACTGCAGCTTGTGTTTCTAATGGTGAGATATAAACCATGTTCGTCATTGGGTTCTGGGCTCTTTCTTCCTTTGATCATATTCCGCCGCATCTTTACAAAATCTTCGGATGTGTCCTAATTCACCACAAAAATGACAACGAGGGGGTGGGAAAGAATTACCATCCTGTGATGTTCCGGTCTGCCAGCGGTTTGTATTGTAATTTGTATTCCTCTGTCCTCGATAATTTCTGTATCCTTGCTGCTGGTTGTTTCTCATTTGAGGAGGTACATAGTGAGCGGCACGCTGCCCTGGTTCCTATATAATAGCATTTACTGTTGTTATTCCCTGCACTTCGAAATTATATGCACAGTTTTCGGTGGAATGTCTAGTTGTATTGCAGATAGCGCAATACATCTGATTAAGGGCACATGTGACACTGGTATGCCCTGGATTCTTGCACTTAGTGTAGTACATTTTTCTAGCCGGATCTTCTGCAACACTTTTATTGGCTTTTAACCACTCGAGGTCTTTGGTAAAACCTCCAACTTTATGCTCGAGCTGCAAAGCCATTGCAATAACCGCATCTAATGTCATAGCTCCCACACAACGGATGATCATAATCTGTTGGAGCTGCGGAGTTAAACCATTAATAAACCACTGCGTGATGACATCATCCGGTAAATTAGCATGTGGTGGCGGTAGTTGTCTCAAATGAGTTCTGAATAGGGTGGCATATTCCTGCACTGTTTGATTGAGCTTCTGTCTATTATTCTACAGGTAATCGAAAATTTTGGCAGGGTTCTTCTTTAACCGGAATCTCTGTAGAAACGCATCCCTTACCGCTTCATAGGTGCCAAAACGGTTGATATCATATTATGTAAGCCACCTGGCGGCTTCATTTACTAGTGTTGACTGAAATACTATGGCCTTGTATGCCGGATCGGGTGGATGATTAAGTACTGCATAACTAATTTCAAAGGTACGTACATGAGTATCAGGATCATCACCTGGAAATCCACCGAATTTTGTGTAAGTGACTCCTGTTGGAACCGGACAAGGTGGAAGTAGCTGTTGTTGTTATTGTTGTTGTTGTTGTTGCTACCCACTCATAGTGGTTCTGTTACTATTTGCTGAGTTCTGAGGATGTGCTTCCGGTTCTTCAGAGTCTGTATGATGAGACTGCTCTTCTTCCGGTTCGAAAATAGCACTTAACCTCTTACGAATTTCTAATTCGAATAGCTTATCCTCTTCTGCGGTAGCAAACGTAGGTAAACTTGCTCCGAACAATGGTGTCTAGAATGAAGATTCACGGAGAAGTATAACACTATCACCGGAAAATCGTAAATTATCTGCAACGAGGACCGAACTACCACCGGAATTAGTGGAACTTTCCCCAATCCAGGGTAGTCTTTCACCTTTAAGGACTTCTTTGGGTAAGACAACTCTATCCTCGGACTGATTCGAATCCTGACCAGGCGTTCTTGCAGACTCAGAAGTTACTGTATCTTCTGCAGACTCCACCGAAATTTCATCGGAATCTACCGGAATCGTAGAATGTTCCACCGGAATGCTACCGAAATCGCTGCTAACGTGCTTTGCTTCTTCGACTACCAGGTCTAATCGGTCTGTGCTTCTTCCTCCCGGGGGTGTTTTTCACAAATTTGGTACCACCCAAGGCTGTCTGTACTTGGGATACGACTCGCCGGATCGAGTAACCGGCATATAGCACCTTTGCTACACTTGCGTATTACTCTATTTTACTGTCGATTCACAATCTATGGTTACCTGTCCACAATCACTGAGCAACACTCTATTACCACTTTTCGATAATCACTTTGCAACAATCTATTGCTACTTTCCACAATTAATTTGCAATACTCTGGTGCCACCTTCCCACAACTATATTGCATCACTCAAGTACCACATTCCCAGAGACGGCACCAGTGTTAAACGCGCTTTTGTCGTCAGAAACGTGTTTAAACATCTATTCGGGTTCTTGGGAGTGGAAGGGGTCTGTTAAACAGAGGCCCTATACTTGATTTTCCCAAATCAACTCACTCACATGACCATACTTTAACATTAAGAATCTCTGTCAATACAAATTGCTTATCAAGACTCTAGTTACACTCTCACAATCTTACTCTTTGTTAATCAGACTCTTCAAAAGCTTACTGAACACACTCCAGTTAATGCGCTCTCAACATACAACGCCGAAACTATTCAGTACCGAAATACATAATTACTTTGTCTAACTTAAAGAGCTGACTCAAATACAAACACTATAAACAACAGAGACAATAACAGTACTCAATCTGTACCGTACAGGTGCAGATAATCAAACAGAACAGAAAGACATCGAATAACTCAGAGTTCTTAAACACACCACGGAAACTACGCAGACTTCATCAACCAGACAGACAGTCTGGCGACTCCTCTGGTCGTCATCGAAACGACTCTTTTCATTGATTTATAAGAAGGTTACAATGTCTACGCAACGACCTTTCGTTTCTTTAACCGGAATCTCTTCAGAAACGCATCCCTTACCGCTTCATAGGTGCCAAAACGGTTGATATCATATTATGTAAGCCACCTGGCGACTTCATTTACTAGTGTTGACTGAAATACTATGGCCTTGTATGCCGGATCGGGTGGATGATTAAGTACTGCATAACTAATTTCAAAGGTACGTACATGAGCATCAGGATCATCACCTGGAAATCCACCGAATTTTGTGGAAGTGACTCCTGTTGGAACCGGACGAGGTGGAAGTAGCTGTTGTTGTTATTGTTGTTGTTGTTGTTGTTGTTGCTGCCCACTCATGTTGGTTCTGTTACTATTTGCTGAGTTCTGAGGATGTGCTTCCGGTTCTTCAGAGTCTGTATGATGAGACTGCTCTTCTTTCGGTTCGAAAATAACACTTAACCTCTTACGAATTTCTAATTCGAATAGCTTATCCTCTTCTGCGGTAGCAAACGTAGGTAAACTTGCTCCGAACAGTGGTGTCTGGAATGAAGATTCACCGGGAAGTATAACACTATCACCGGAAAATCGTAAATTATCTACAACGAGGACCGAACTACCACCGGAATTAGTGGAACTTTCCCCAATCCAGGGTAGTCTTTCACCTTTAAGGACTTCTCTGGGTAAGACAACTCTATTCTTGGACTGATTCGAATCATGACCACGCGTTCTTGCAGACTCAGAAGTTACTGTATCTTCTGCAGACTGCACCGAAATTTCACCAGAATCTACCGGAATCGTAGAATGTTCCACCGGAATGCTACCGGAATCGTTGCTAACGTGCCTTGCTTCTTCAACTACCAAGCCTAATCGGTCTGTGCTTCTTCCTCCCGGGGGTGTTTTTCACAAATTTGGTACCACCCTAGGCTGTTTGTACTTGGGATACGACTCGCGGGATCGAGTAACTGGCATATAGCACCTTTGCTACGCTTGCATATTACTCTATTTTACTGTCGATTCACAATCTATGGTTACCTGTCCACAATCACTGAGCAACACTCTGTTACCACTTTTCGATAATCACTTTGCAACAATCTATTGCTACTTTCCATAATTAATTTGCAATACTCTGGTGCCACGTTCCCATAACTATATTGCATCACTCTGGTACCACATTCCCAGAGACGGCGCCAATGTTAAACGCAGTTTTGCCGTCAGAAACGCGTTTAAACATCTATTCGGGTTCTTGGGAGTGGAAGGGGTCTGTTAAACAGAGGCCCTATACTTGATTTTCCCAAATCAACTCACTCACATGACCATACTTTAACATTAAGAATCTCTGTCAATACGAATTGCTTATCAAGACTCTAGTTACACTCTCATAATCTTACTGTCTGTTAATCAGACTCTTCCAAAGCTTATTGAACACACTCCAGTTAATGCGCTCTCAACATACAACGCCGAAACTATTCAGTACCGAAATACATAATTACTTTGTCTAACTTAAAGAGCTGACTCAAATACAAACACTGTAAACAACAGAGACAATAACATTACTCAATCTGTACCGTACAGGTGGAGATAATCAAACAGAATAGAAAGACATCGAATAACTCAGAGTTCTCAAACACACCACGGAAACTACGCAGACTTCATCAACCAGACAGACAGTCTGGCGACTCCTCTGGTCGTCACCGAAACGTCTCTTTTCATTGATTTATAAGAAGGTTACAATGTCTACGCAACGACCTTTCGTTTCGTGCGGAATATAAAAAGAGACAGACTTTACAATTGCCAATCCGATGGCTTACACTGGCACGCACGGTGGACTTGAACCCGCACGTATACAAAAATTACGGTTCATCTACTATACCTTCTAAATACATAGTTCTGGCTAACTTAAATGTCCGGGCAGTTTTCTTTTTCAATGACTCTAACATCTGCTTCAAAATTTCTGATTCTACGAGCTGAGGATCTGTCCGTATTGAACTTAAAGAAATAACTTGGCTCATTAAACTTTCTGCCTGTGTTTGCAAAAAAGCTTCCTGTAAGTAAAATTCATTTGACACAGCCGCATCACGACTGACTTTCATATCTACAATCTGCTTATCAACTTTGGATAATCTTTCTTTGCACTGATTGTTCATGATAGAGAACTGGACCTCTGGAAGGCAGTTGTGCTGCTTGTATGGCCGGAAACAGGAAACTTAATATGTGGGGGAGACGGGAATGCGGCATATCACCCTTGTTGACTTGTTTAATTACCGAAACGCATTCTCGGTGAATGCGACGGAAATAGTATGAGGCAAAGTTTACAGGCTCTCGAGCAGCCATATCTATCGCTGAATAGAATGGGCAAGATATGCCATATGTATGTTTTTGTAAGTTCAGGATGGCTACTAGAAACTGTAACGCTGTTCTTTCAGGCTCAAGGCGACAAAGGATTGCATATTCATTAGAAGAATGCCTGGGAAACAACTGATTCATTGTCGCGATGGGAAGGCTAGGTCCATTCTCTCGTCCTTGCGGAGAGAGTCGGAAAGCGTCAGCAAATGACTGCATTGTGGTTACAGTACGAGATGGTAAAGAGGTAATTGGCCAACTCTGCTTCGTAGCAGGTGTAGCAGCGATGGCGGCAATGATTTGGGCGTAGAAAAGGTGACAATCCACTGAATGCCAAGGTAATTCAGCGAAATTGGCCAACCCACGAACACGCAAGAACTCACCTACATCGGCAGGGAGTCCGTCACGGAACACAGTAAAGTTTGCTAACGCTTCCATGGTGCCACACATGAATAACAAGCACAAGAACACAATTGCACAGGGTATATAGAGAGCACAAGCACACAAAACACACAGACACAATAGCGATTAACAGTGGAATGAAAAAGGTTAAGTAGATAGTTGGCAGTGTGAGGCGACCAAAATTGTTAATCATCGCGCGATGTTGAGATGATAACCTTCATAACTTCGGTGTGCATGCATGAGCAGAACGATAATGCAAGGCGGCTGTTGACCATTAATTAGGTATCAAAACGAGGATATTTACAGACTTATTTTATTAATCATGCAAAACTAAAAAGGAAAAGAAAAGAAAAAAAAATACGCGGGCAACCGCAAAACACTTCAGTGCGAATCAGGCGCTTGATGATACGGCCGCAACTTTGAACCATTTATCACTTTCGGAAGAGGAATTCCGGTCAAAGTAGCCAACCGAAAAGTTGCTAGGCCCACTTGTTGAGTAATCCGGTAAGGACCAAACCATCGTAACTTGAATTTTCCAGCAGAACGATTTGATTTTGCATTATAAAACAACACAAGTTGTCCTACTGTAAAAACTGGAGTTTTAAGATACCGATCATGTGTACGAGCTTGCCTCAACTGCACTCTTGAAGAGTCAGAAAACTTTCCCAGCGATGCCCATCTAATTCTCTGAGTGTGTCCAACCGAAATGGCAAAGAATCTTCAGGTAACAATTTCTGAGAGATGGCCACACGTAAGCTTGGTACTACAATTTCCATTGGTGCAATTGCCTCCATTCCATATACAAGTTTGAAAGGAGTCAGTCCAGTGGCAACTTTGTAAGTAGTCCGGTATGCCCATAATACTGCAGGTAGTAACTGATCCCATCTTTCTGGTGATTCCAGAATCAGTTTACAAAGCATATTCAACAAGGTCTTGTTTGTACTTTCAGCTAAGCCATTAGCACGAGGATAATAAGGAGAACTGAATTTATGCAGAATATGAAAAGAGTGTGTGAGTACTTTCATTAAATTGTTAACAAACTTGATCTGTCACAAGTTCCAGAGGTAACCCAAACCGTGGAAATACGTCCTTCATTAAACATTTTGCTACCGAAATAGCTGTAGCAGACTGTAAAGCCCAAGCTTCTGCCCATCTGGTCGCATAATCTGTACATGTCAGAATGTATCTGTTGTTGCTAAGGATTGCTGGAAGTGTGATTGGTCCAATAAAGCCAAGACCCCATTTTTGAAAAGGCTCCAAAGGTAGTTCAGGTTGGAGAGGGAAAAAATATCGTTGTAAAGGCTGTCCAGACCGTTGACAATTGTCACACTGTTTGACAAACTGAGATACATCTTTGTACATGGTAGGCCACCAAAGCCCACTTTGCAGAATTTTCTGGTGTGTTAAATCTGCTGCAAAATGTCCACCAGAAGGTATTGAATGTGCGAGAGCGATAACTGAGTTTACTTCATGTGGAGGAATACAACGAAGTAAAACTCCAGTGTGATCCATATAATACAATTCTCCAGCAATCAACCGGAATTTGCGACTGTAAACTGCAATTTTCCTACGCATTGCAGGAGAAGTCTGAGCAGGAAGATATCCATCAGTAAGAAAGGCTAATAACTGATCATAGTAAGTAGATGTCACAGGAGGTTCTGCAGATTCATCATTAGTTGGTTCAGTAATATAAATTGCAGGTGTGATGTCATCAACACCGACCGGAGCTTCACCGGAATCTAACGAGAAAGGAAATCTGCTAATGCATGTGCAGTTCCGGATCGATGAATTACTTCGTAATCAAACTCTTGTAACAGTAGAACCCAACGCGCTAATCGACCACCTAAATGCTGTTGCCGAACCAGATACACTAACGTCGCATGGTCTACATGAAAGATGAGTTTACGGCCTAGCAAATAATGCCGAAATTTCTTTACAGAATATACCAAACCAAGACATTCTCTTTCAGTTACAGAATAATTCTTTTCTGCAGGAGCAAGCCTTCTACTTGCATAATAAACAAGCCTAAAATATTTATCGGTTTGTTGCATTAAGACACTTCCAATGGCTATATCTGATGCGTCTACAAAAACATGAAATGGGCGATCCCAATCAGAAGGTTGTAGAATCGGAACCTACGTTAATAAACCTTTTAGATGATCAAATGCAGTTTGACATTCCTGAGTCCAATCAAACTGTCGAGGAGTACTGGTTATTAACCGGTTTAGTGGTATTGCCAAGTGAGCAAGCCACCGTAAATGTCGACCATGCCATCTGACTTGACCCATGAATCTCATTACTTCTTTCGGTGTAGTAGGCACAGGTGCTTCTAACACAGCTGCAACCTTATTTGGATCAACTTGTATGCCTTGTGCAGATACAATGTGGCCAAGGAGCTTACCACATGAAACCGCAAACACATATTTGTTTGGGTTCAGGCAGAGTCTGTATTCACGACATTTCTCAAAAAAACACCGTAAATGATACAAGTGTTCTACCATCTTACCAACTAAAGACAAATCATCTAGATATACTTGCATAAAAGAAGTAAGATAGGGTGAGAAGATTTCCTGCATACATTGCTGAAAAGTGCTAGGAGCATTTCTTAATCCAAACCACATAACTGTACAAGCAAAAACACCCCAGTTGGTAATGAAAGCGATTTTCGGTATGTCTTGTTCAACCATTCTGACTTGATTATACCCACTATAACCATCCAAAAAGGAGTACATTTCATGTCCTTCTACTCTATCCAGCATTGTATCAAGGAATGGAAGTGGAAATGGATCAGGTACGGTGGCTGCATTCAATTTCCGGTAATTGATACATATTCGTAGTTGCTTATTTTTCTTAGGAACGATAACAATGGGTGATATCCACTCAGCATGTTCTACTGGTACAATGAATCCGACTTTTAATAACCTATCAAGCTCTGCCTTGACTTGTGCTGCATAGTTGGGATTCATACGGTAGCTGGGTTGTTTAATCAGCTTGGCTTCTGGTTTGAGCACAACCCGATGCTGATAGATTCGAGGATCTAGACCTTTCATATCACGATAGTCCCATGCAAAAACATCAGAGAACTCACGAATAAGCTGTATCAAATCTGCTTGAAATGCTTCAGATAATCCTTCCTTTATCTTGATAGGTCGCTGATTAACTTCATCCCCTAAATTATAGGTGATCAACTGATCTTCAGGAACATAGAGTTGACGAGGTTTTCTTGAATCATCAACTGACTGTAAAAGTTGTTGTATATCAGCTTCATCCTTAAGAGTAGTATCTTCTGTCTCTACTTCTTCGGTCACAGGCATCACCGTACAAACTATCGGATTCCAGTTATCTACAACAGATTGTAGATCAACAGTCCCTAAGGAGATTAAATCTATGTTATTCTTAAAAAATTCTTCTTCTTCGTCATCAGATAAACCATCTAACATATGAACTAGTTCTGCGACATAAGGTCTGGCATGTAATTCACAGGGCTGAATAGCATCTAATTTGACAGCATATTTATGGTGGTTGTCCTTAAAGGTAAGTTCTTGTGCTGACCAATCTTGTATAACCTTAGCTTGTTTCAACCAAGGACAGCCAAAAAGAAGATTATAATCAAGACTAGATTCCACTAATTCTAAGACCACAAAAGTCATCTTAAACGTTGTACCCTGCAGAGTGATTGGGACATTCCGTACGAGTCCCAACGGATGAACTCGAGATTGGTTAGCCATTCTGACAAAAAACTGGACTGGTTTGATTTGCGTCCACCCCAACTTTTTACAAAGTGCTGCAGTAGCTATGTTTACACCAGATCCACCATCAATTAGTACTTGAGTAATCTTATGGTTTTTGTACCATACCGTAATCAAGGGGACCGAATGATCCACCGTAGAGTCAGTTTTCGGTTGTACCGTTGCCGTTGCTGGAATACACGAAGATCCCAGACTGAGCTGTTGTTGAAATTGTTGGCGAACTCCTGGTACTAATGCAAGTAACTGTCCAAGAGGAAGAGTAATGGACGCTTTAGATAAAATTTCCCATGCCTGATCTACTTGACTTGTACTTTTTACTGATTCTGAAGATGATGCGTCTACTACTGGGGTAGAATGTTGTTCCTGCGAACTTTCATTTGGTAGTGGACCTTGTGTCACCGGAATTGGATCTGGAAACACTGTAGGCTCTGTTGTAGTCCATTGGCTAGCTTTGTCATACATTCTTTGTTGTTCACGTATGCCTGGTTCAAATACTTCTGCTGCTGGTTGCAGTGGCTTACCATATTTGGTCTGACCTACTGCAGCTTGTGTTTTTAATGGTGAGATATAAACCATGTTCGTCATTGGGTTCTGGCGCTCTTTCTTCCTTTGATCATATTCCGCCGCATCTTTACAAAATCTTCGGATGTGTCCTAATTCACCACAAAAATGACAGCGAGGGGGTGGCAAAGAATTACCGTCCTGTGATGTTCCGATCTGCCAGCGGTTTGTATCGTAATTTGTATTCCTCTGTCCTCGATAATTTCTGTATCCTTGCTGCTGGTTGTTTCTCATTTGAGGAGGTACATAGTGAGCGGCAAACTGCCCTGGTTCCTGTATAATAGCATTTACTGTTGCTGTTCCCTGCACTTTGGCATTATATGCATAATTTTCGGTGGAATGTCTAGTTGTATTGCAGATAGCGCAATACATCTGATTAAGGGCACATGTGACACTTGTATGCCCTGGATTCTTGCACTTAGTGCAGTATATTTGTCTAGCCGGATCTTCTGCAACACTTTTATTGGCTTTTAACCACTCCAGGTTTTCGGTAAAACCTTCAACTTTATGCTCGAGCTGCAAAGCCATTGCAATAACCGCATCTAATGTCATAGCTCCCACACAACGGATGATCATAATCTGTCGGAGCTGCAGAGTTAAACCATTAATAAACCACTGCGTGATGACATCATCCGGTAAATTAGCATATGCTGGTGGTAGTTGTCTCAAATGAGTTCTGAATAGGGTGGCATATTCCTGCACTGTTTGATTCAGCTTCTGTCCATTATTCTGCAGGTAATCAAAATCTTCGGCAGGGTTCTTTAACCGGGATCTCTGCAGAAACGCATCCCTTACCGCTTCATAGGTGCCGAAACGGTTGATATCATATTCTGTAAGCCACCTGGCGGCTTCATTTACTAGTGTTGACTGAAATACTATGGCCTTGTATGCCCGGATCGGGTGGATGATTAAGTACTGCATAACTAATTTCAAAGGTACGTACATGAGCATTAGGATCATCACCTGGAAATCCACCAAATTTTATGTAAGTGACTCTTGTTGGAACCGGGGGAGGTGGAAGTAGTTGTTGTTGCTGCTGCAGTTGTTGTTGTTGTTGTTGTTGTTGTTGCTCACTCATGTTGGTTCTGTTACTATTTGCTGAGTTCTGAGGATGTGCTTCCGGTTCTTCAGAGTCTGTATGATGAGACTTCTCTTCTTCCGGTTCAAAAATAGTGCTTAACCTCTTACGAATTTCTAATTCGAATAGCTTATTCTCTTCTGCGGTAGCAAGTAGGTAAACTTGCTCCGAACAGTGGTGTCTGGAATGAAGATTCACCGGGAAGTATAACACTATCACCGGAAAATCGTAAATTATCTGCAACCAGGACCGAACTACCACCGGAATTAGTGGAACTTTCCCCAATCCAGGGTAGTCTTTCACCTTTAATGACTTCTCTAGGTAAGACAACTCTATTCTCGGACTGATTCGAATCCTGACCAGGCGTTCTTGCAGACTCAAAAGTTACTGTATCTTCTGCAGACTGCACCGAAATTTCACCGGAATCTACCAGAATCGTAGAATGTTCCAGCGGAATGCTACCAGAATCGCTGCTAACGTGCTTTGCTTCTTCGATTACAAGGCCTAATCGGTCTGTGCTTCTTCCTCCCGGGGGTGTTTTTGGCAAATTTGGTACCACCCAAGGCTCTCTGTACTTGGGATACGACTCGCCGGATCGAGTAACCGGCATATAGCACCTTTGCTACACTTGCGTATTACTCTATTTTACTCTCGATTCACAATCTATGGTTACCTGTCCACAATCACTGAGCAACACTCTGTTGCCACTTTTCGATAATCACTTTGCAACAATCTATTGCCACTTTCCACAATTAATTTGCAATACTCTAGTGCCAGCTTCCCACAACTATATTGCATCACTCTGGTGCCACATTCCCACAGGTGGCGCCAGTGTCAAACGCGCTTTTGCCGTCAGAAACGCATTTAAACATCTATTCGGGTTCTTGGGAGTGGAAGGGGTCTGTTAAACAGAGGCCCTATACTTGATTTTCCCAAATCAACTCACTCACATGACCATACTTTAATATTAAGAATCTCTGTCAATACGAATTGCTTATCAAGACTCTAGTTACACTCTCACAATCTTACTGTCTGTTAATCAGACTCTTCCAAAGCTTACTGAACACACTCCAGTTAATGCGCTCTCAACATACAGCGTCGAAACTATTCAGTACCGAAATACATAATTACTTTGTCTAACTTAAAGTGCTGACTCAAATACAAACACTATAAACAACAGAGACAATAACAGTACTCAATCTGTACCGTACAGGTGCAGATAATCAAACAGAACAGAAAGACATCGAATAACTCAGAGTTCTCAAACACACCACGGAAACTACGCAGACTTCATCAACCAGACAGACAGTCTGGCGACTCCTCTGGTCATCACCGAAACGTCTCTTTTCATTGATTTATAAGAAGGTTACAATGTCTACGCAACAACCTTTTGGTTCGTGCGGAATATAAAAAGAGTTAGACTTTACAATTGCCAATCCGGCGGCTTACAGGTTGTATAAGCTCATAGAGTATGCAAAATCTGTGAATGATTTAGCATATGCAATTCAAGATTCTTAGGCTATCTCATATGCAAAGCTTTGGCATGCATGCTTTGATCATCTAAATTTTGCCAATTTGCTTCGCCTATAGAAATCTAAAAGGGTGTCCTTTCTACCGAAACTTAAGGCACCTTGTAAACATGTCTGTGAAGCTTGTATTTTGGGAAAAATGCAATGTTCTCCCTTCCCAAAAGATGTTTCACTTTAGGTTGCTCGTAAATTGCAGCTTGTTCATAGTGATGTCTTTGGTCCTATGTGGATACCTAGTGTTTATGTGCTTCAAATAGTTCTTGATTATGGCTAAAAATCTATCAACATGTAAATTGGGCACCCTCCATTGTGATTAAGGGGGAGATACATGTCTTCTAAGTTTAATGCATTTATGGGTTAACATGGGATAAAACCTCAATGTATAGTGTCATGTAAACCTCAAGGAATATAGTTGATGAAAGAAGGAATAGATCTCTCATGGAAATGGAAAGATATATGGTCAAAAGTTAGGCTTTGCCACGTAGCTCCTTGCTTGAGGTTGTTATGTGTGCAACATATGTACTTAACAGGGGTCCAAACAAAACACTCCAATCGATTACTCCATATGAGGTTTGACATGGTCGCAAGCCATCCGTTGTTCATCTTCGTGTCTTTGGTTTTCTAGCATATGCATTAGTTCCTGAACAACAACGTAAACTTGGATGATGAAGCAATGCAATGTATTTTTGTTGGGTACAATTTTGAAAACAAAGGCTCTCATCTCTACCATCCACATACTAAATTCATTTTGTTTAGCAGTGATGTTGTTTTGTGGAAGATGTGATTGAGCTATTACTTTCATGTACAGAGGACACATCAATTAGCTCGAAGGATGTGTATGAAACTTTGTTGCCTCTTTTTAGAGGTGGACAATCAAGCGCTAGTCCAAATAAGGAAATTTATCAACCTTTAGAAGTTCCACATGATGATGATGAAGATCATTCCCTTTCTTATGCATTAGGTAAACATAACCTATTACTCCTTTATGCTAAATGGGTTAGCACTTAGTTTACTATAATGGTATTAGTGCTAATATCATTATGAGTTCAAGCTAGTATGCTTACATTTACCTTTATGAGCTAAGTTATGCCTAGGTAAACATTTTTCTTTAGCGCCCATAGGAGATAAATTTTACCAATTAGGTAAACATGAATAATCGCTCCTATTAGCTACAATTAAGCATTTATTGTAATGTGCTAAAGTTTAAGTATTTAATGTTTATTGTTCTGGTTTTCTAAGTGCCTGTTAGGATCGAAAGGATTAATCTAATACCATTCACCTAACAGTAAAGGCTTAAATGTTAGATAAATATTAAAGCGTTTACCTTTAGGAGCCAAACTTTAGCCCCATAAGTAAACATTTTTTAGCTATGCTATTATCGGTTACAGAACCGGGTTAGTTTACGAAAACTCTTAAGCCAAATGGTCCGTGGAGTTAAGTAAACTCTCCTTAACTAACAATAAACTCTCTATGTTGCACTCATTGATGAGAGGGCTAGCATAGAAGAGGCTAAAAATATGCCTAAATGGCTAGTGCATACTCTGAGAGACAGCAAATCAGATCGCCTTTTGTCATATTGTACCTGTTCAGGCTCTCATAATGCTTCCTTTACATAAAATTGCAATGCAATAGCTATCTCTAATCTTTATGATGAGAATGAGACTGTTTCTTTTGATAAAGCACTAAATTTAGAAAATTAGATGGCTACTATGCAGTCAAAGTATGATGTTATTATGAAGAATGGTACTTGGTCTTTATGTGATTTTCCTCTAGGAAAAAAGGCCATTGGCACTAAATGGGTATAGAAGCTGAAATGTAAGCATGATGGAGTAATAGACAGGTATAAGTCTAGGCTTGTTGGTAACGGTTATGCTCAAGAGAGAGGCATTGATTTAGATTAGAACTTGTCTCCCACATGCGGAATAACCACTGTTCGTAGCATTTGTGCACTTACAACTCATAATGTTTGGAGTGTACATGAGTTAGAAATTAAAGCTCCATTTTTGAATGGTGATTTACATGAAGAAGTGTATGTTTTTCAGCCCCATGGTTTTGTGCAGAATGTGCATGAAAATGAAGTGTGCAGGTTTCAAAAAGGCATTATATGGTTTGGATCAACACTACGTGCTTGGTATGAGAAGATCATGCCTACTTGCTAGCACATGGTTTTAAGAACAGTCCAACTGAGGGAACCTTATATGTTAAGCTTACTTATGATCATTGTTGTATATGTTGGTGATATGCTACTCATTAGTCCTAATGAGAAGCATATTGCTGAATTTAAGGCTGATTTTCGTGTCTCTTTTGAGATGTCAAATTAGGGCCATTTTTATCGTTATTTGAGCATTCAATTTATGCAAGCTGATAGGGGAATAGCTTTGCTTTCAACAAAATGTATTAACACATTATTGGAACATTTTGGCCTTGAAGGTTCCAAACCTATTGCCACTACCATGGAAATAGGTTTACAGTTGAGTCTTCATGATCTTGGAGATGCACTTGATATTATTCTCTATCAATAGGTTGTTGGATGCATGATTTACTTATGAATAACTCGGCCTAATATTTAGTTTTTTGTCTCATATAAGCAAGTTTATGCATTGTCTAGCTGTCAAGCATTGGCAAGTGGTTAACCGCATCTTTCCCTTCTTGAATGGTACATGCTTACTTGGATTCTTTTATCCCAAGTGGGAATCATTACCGCTAGATTTATATGCTTTTTATGACTTATATTGAGCTAGTTGTTATGATACTCTTGAGTCTACCAGTGGTTTTTGTTTCATGCTTGGTAGCTCATGCATATCTTGGTTGAGCAAAAAGTAGTCTACTATGGCCACCTCTAATTGTGAGGCTCAATATATAGAAGCTTTCACAATGATTGTTGAGTGTGTGTGGTTGAGACGTCTTTTGGTTGATTTGGGTGTTGGTTAGTTTTCTACCACCACCATCTTCACTGACAGTTAGAGCACATTGACATTTGTGAGGAACCCTACTTTCCATGCTCATGTGAAGCACATTGAGGTGCACTATCATTATGTGAGGGAAACATTTTTTGCTAGAGAGATCAGTTTGGTTTATGTGCCCACATAGGATAATGTTGCAAACCTTTTCACAAAGGCTCTACCTAGGGACAAGTGTGTAGCTTTTCGCAAATCTTTCGGCTTACTTCGTTTTGTGGATTGATATCTTTCCACATAGTTTGGCACTTCCTTATACATGAGTTCAAGATCCTTTTCCACTGCATCACTCCCAAGGGGATCTGTTGATATATTTTGGTAGTGATGTGTGTGAACACACTTAGGACCACCATGACACTTTTTTCCCTCTTTAGGAGGCTCTTTTTCCCCGGCTTGTATATATGCCTATAACCCTAATGAGTCACTTATCTTTGTATATTTTTGTGGTAATACATTCAATATTGTGTGTGTATGTATACATGTGTGTGTGTGTGTGTAAACTACTATATGCATGGTCTATATTGAAGGGGCTTCAAAGTAAAGACATTATCATCAAATAAACATCTATGCATTTGAAATTCATGCAAGTGATTGATTATGTATATATGTGTGCATGCATGTAAACATTGATATACACATCATCTATACTATGCACAAACTCTCCCAAAAATTCAACTATTCTCATGCACCTCAAAATCCCATAAAAAGTGAAATTTTTATGTCATGAACTATGAGGAAGTTGGTCACACATTTCTACCATTAAAAAATCCTTTCTCTTTACCTATAAAATCTAAGGCTTTCATTACATGGTCTTTATTAATGACCAAAATTTGGGAGAAGGTTAACTGCTCTAACAATGTATTTATGGTTTCAATATCCAAATTCAAGATCCAACCATCATTTGTTGATTGAGCACTAATCCTTCTCCTTGAATTTAGTATCTTGATCATTCTATCTCCTAGAGAACTAAGTTCATAGATCAAATAATTGGTTGATACGTTAAGAAACTAGGCCAATAGGTCATTGAAGGTTAATCCCCTCTATTGTTTCACTTCAGGTTCATTTATGCTACTACAATTTTGGTGCATATGGGTTGCACACAAGGTGCTCAATTGACAATATGGACCTTAACTATGTGCATGGGAGAATAATATAAGATGTACCTTTGCAATAAAATCTGTTATACTATTCATTTCAACAATAAAAAATATTTGACATCGATTAAATTGAAAACTGTTAAAAATAGTTAATGCTTATATTATTACTAATACCTAATTACATTATTAGTATCAATAATGTTATACACAATATCATTTATCTTAATAATATTTATTACTTATATTATTATTAATATTACTAATTATATTAAAGTTCTTATTTCTACATATACAAAGATACACTAATAGGTTTTAATTTAGCTTTTATCTAATATATATTTTTTCATTATTATACTGTATTTTTTATAATATAAGACTAACATTTGCTTACTTATCTCATTACATAATTGAATTTTTATATATTTTTATTACAATATTATCATTTTATATTTATATGGTTCATTTATACTAATTACTTAGTGAAATCATAATTATAGAATTTTACATAAGCACACAACATATAGAATCAAAATTACACACATGTACTCACATACATAAACACTCGACACACGACACACACATACATGCACAATTCACATACACAAACACTATCACACATACATATACACGATCAATCAGACAATCAACCAATTATACATACACACTCAATTATACTAACTTTCATATCACAAATGTACATAAATACAAGACACACATATACATATCACACAATCATTCATTAGCACACAAACACTAATGCTTTACACACATGCAGTATAAAAAATCAGTCATATCACATAATCATATAATTTCACACATATTATACTCATAGCATACTCACATTCTCATACACATATGCACATTATCACACTTAAGATTCACATACACACTTTGATATGCACACACATCGTATAACACATACACATGCTCATAAATTGAGCATCACTTAGGATATGCATACTCACATACTCATACACATATGCACATAATCACACTTGACATGTATATACACACTTTGGTATGCACATACATCACATAACACATACACATGCTCATAAAATGAGCATCACTTTGGAGATGCATACACACATTCTAATATGCACACTTGTCACATAACACACAATCAATCACATACACATCATCCCATGTATGCATGAAACAAAATAACCATGTGTTTTGTATTTATGAAGACACACATAACATACAATTAACAAATATCTTCAATACTTCACAAGCCATAACATATCCAATCACCAACCAATTCAATTTGAATGAATCTAAGAATGAATTTTCATCTAAATCCAATCATTAAATTAAAATATTTACAATGATGAGAATGAACATACCCCACTAAGGCCTACCATGTGAGATGGGTTTTAATTTTCACCCGCACACTTGTTTTGGCCAAGTTTTTTTTTACTTTTTCTATTTCATGGCATAAGTAAAGCAAAATCTCATGATGTGTTAGGATTCGCATTTCATATTTCTCATTTGCTTTACTTTTGCTATTTCATGATGTGTTAGAGTTGGAATTTTACATCTCTCTTTAGAATATGTTGTTGACCCCAATACGAGATTTGAATGCCAATATAAATGGAAATATAATGATGCAAAAGATGATATTGAGATACTTTGAAAAGAAAATAAATCTATTTATGTGGAGCATCCATGTACACATGCAATATTTTATGATACCATGACATGAATGAAACTTTAAAGTTACAAATCAATAAGGTAGAAGTCATTGGCATGGTGATAGCAAAACAAAAACAATGCTCAATGTCAAAACCAAAGCTAATGCCTAAGATTATAGATTTCCTTCAAGTTCTCTCTTTATAGCACTGATAAGTCTCAAAACTTTTTGTGTACACAGAAAATCATGTGTACATAGAGATACTCATACACAAAAGATATTGAATGATTACACATTATGATGTAAAGGGAACGATACTAATTATAGAATTAAAATAATGAATGAATGCATAGGCACAAGATGATACTCTTCATGTCTAGACTCAACACTTGAGATTATCTCATGATGTTATGGCCCATCAAAATGGTGCCACTACAAAAGAAATGAACAAAAAAAATTTGATTGTCTACAAAGATGCCTAGAGATTGATACATTCACAATTTTCCAATGGGCATATAGCAAAGATTTCTTTAATGTTTCAAAAGCGTGTACATATCAAATAAATTTCCCTTTTTATCTTACTATTTTGAAGGACGCAAGAAGATATTTGCAAACCACACGTCTAAGTCTAAACTAGAGGTCCCAAAGTTTAATGAACCAATCACTCAATCAATCCTTGCTTTAGTGGAGCATTAAGGCAATTGAATAATACGAACAATAAAAATCACTCCTCTCCTCAAGGGATTAGGGGAAAATAAGATCATAAATATATGAATAAATAGGATGTAAACGGTTCTAATATCTGAATGATTGGATTGGTGATTGAAACTGAAACTAAGAAGACTTAAGATGATATGATTTAGTTGAACCATGGGCTGAGAACGTGGTTGACCTGAACTAAAATCCATGGCCTCTAGCAAGACTAGTATCGTAGAATAAATTGAGATTGCTCAAGAAATTCAAAACTTTCTTAAAAGTGATAGTGAATTTAATGAACAGACCCATATGCCCTCTCCTTGTTTACCACAGGAAAAAGCATCGATAGAACGTGATAATCTTGAACCCACTTGACTCAAGATTTTCACTTCTTTGATTAAATAACTGAATCCTTTCAAATAGAGGAAACACCAAGAACACAATTTTTCGATAATGATTCATGAATCTGAAACTGAAAGTAGTGAATCTGAAATTGCATAATTCTCTTAAAACAGCTGACATATCTCCATGATGTACATTGAGAATACAATGATGGCCTAATACTTAATAATACAGTCGAAAACATCCGAGGACAAAACTTGAATTGAGATTGAATATGAATTTTTAAACGAAGTACTTTTAATGAGACTTTAATGGAGATGCAAGGTATGAGATGTTCTGAACAACGAGGTGTAATCATAAAGAAATGATGATGAATATTGATAAATTTCAACTTGTGGTCAGATCATCGGCAACCTCAGTCTCATTGGAATCTGGTATTAATAGCTTTGAAGTGGGGCGATTCAAGAAAAAGGTATTCATCCCAGGCTGCTTATCTAGGTGGTTGGGCCTCTCGCTTCTTGAGGCGGGGGCGAGGGTTCAACCCCCACCGTCAACATGTAAGGGAAATGTTTATCATGGAAAGTTGTATCTTGTGACTGATGTGCCACTGTTTGTCCTGCCCCGCGGTAGTTGTGACCACAGTCTAAACCAGCTATGTTAACCCCTGTTCTTGTGGGATAAGGGGGGTCCCATGGGTACTATGCCCTTCCTTGTACAGTTCCAATTTCAAAGTTAAAGCCTGGAGTAGGCCTCGGCCGTACCTCCATTTGAAAAAAAGGAAAAAGGTATTCAATACAGCTGTTTTAGAAAGAGCTGTTTTTGTATTCATAAAAGCCATCTGTCAAAACTAGAGGTCCTATGGGCGCATAGATTGGACACAATACAGATTGTTCAGCTCAGATTCTAACGTAAAAACTCCATCATGAATGGCAGCTTAAAGCATCAAGAGTTGTTCAGCTTATCCTGCAGTGTAAAATCCACTGTTCGAAGCTTAGAGATTATCCTAAAAAGCTACTGCCAACCCTAAAGAATGCATATTATGGCATTACCACTACCACTGCCATAAAGGATAATCAATCTCTGCTCATATTAGTCGGCCACACATGTACAGAACGCTGCAATCTAGGATCAGTCTCAGTTACAAATCAATACACTATTATAGGAAATGGATAAGAGTAGGAAATGAGTAAGAGAACAGGACTGGAGATATCAAACATGGCAATTTATTAGTTCTCACCATTAACATTGATGCACGTGAGTGTGTTTGTGTAAGAATAGACTAAAAGATGCATGAATTGATATGAACATACACGGTCATGCAACCTCAATCCAGCATGGAATGTGTAGGTAAAATCGATAATTTGGGATTGAACGAATTGCAAATCATTGATTTTCAGATCTAGTTTCTCATACATAAATGCAAGAGTACTCGTCTTGTACTGCTTGTACTGCCTTAAAAGAGCCCTTTAGTGTCATGCATTGAACATGACCCAGATTTTAATGAAGAATCTTTTGCTTTGGTATGTGATCCTCTAGTAGGAGATTGTTTTTCTTGAAGTATAGGCTCCTTTGCTTCTACACAATATGCTTTAGAATCTTGTACACAAACCTTAGAGAGTCATTACCAGGATTGGCATGCATGTATGCACATTTTAGTCAAATGTAGTTCACCTTACCATATCAATAGCAACATTTTGAAATTGTTCCCGAGAAAGAATAAATAAATGTTGCAAAATGCAGTTGATATTCCATCGGTAATTATGAGAGTGTCAGATAGAATAGGAGGGAAACGGTGTACAGAGATTATAGGCATGTAAAGAAGTGCACTGAATATGAATATAGTTGATGGGAAAAGCGGCAACTAAATAACCTGTTATTGATTGCTTTGGTCCACGCTACACCTTGACAATAGTTATTGCTAAGAAGATATTTAATAAGCTGCAAGTCTTTATTTAGCTCTCATCAAGAAATTGAGTTCTCAAATTAGATAAGTGCATCCATGGGGGCCATCAAATACAGCCAGGGAAATTATGTATGTGGTCTCTAATGCAGATTTCTGCACTGCAAGATCCATGCTGAACACCGCAATATTTAGTGTGATCAAATCTGTCACGCTTGTTGCCCATCTTGTGAGATGACAAATGATTCTGAATAGCCTTCTTGATCAATATCCGTTTGTAAAGTTGCTAGATAGGCCTTGACAATCTTTTGGTCTATCTGATAATAGTGGTGCATTTTTGTCAAAGGCTTCAAGTCCAAGTCCAAAAAATTGACCTGCAAAGTGAAGACTGCTATAAATCTCCATGATGAGTGACAGCAAAGGTTGTTCAGCTTAGACTCTGGCTTAAATTCCCCGCTAAGAGCCTTATAACATTATGCATAAAGATATGACCATTTGTATAGATAAGTAAACACGGAGTGCATATTATGGCATTACTGCTACCACTGCCACAAGACAATTTATTTTTGCTCATAGAATTCCTTGGATACACATGTACAGAGTTCTGCACGCTAGGATCAATACCAGTTAAGAAATTACTACAGTAATGATAGGAAACAAGCTAGAGAACAGGACTTAATAAAATTATCAAAGGTGGGAGTTTAAGTACCCTAAAATGACATGGATCTGTATATAAAGACTAAAGGTGACTGAATCGCTTAGAGCATCTGGGTTCATGCAACATTATTCCAGCATCAGCTGCATAGGTAAACTTAATGATTAGGAATCAAAACAATGCTCGTTTGATTTGTAAATGCAGTACTTGGCTTGTACTGCCTACATTCCTCCCTCTCACTCTAATATCAGCCTGCCATATTGATTTGGATGCCTACCCAAACAAGCACTGAAACTGTTTGTTTGATGCTTTACAAATTCTGACGTGGCAGCCAGAACTTTTGAATCTTCTCAAAAAAATCAATGACGAAAATTTTCTTCATGAAGTGTTTATTAACAATATCAATGATCATCAATCATTGCATTGCATGAATGAAACCAACCAGTATCCCAAAATTTTATTTAGGGGAAAATTGGTTGCCATGATTAGTAATTTCTTGATCGGCAAGAGCCTAAAGAGGCTAGTTAGTGGCATAGAACTAAAATGCTATATGGATTAAAAAAAACCCTAGAATGGGAGAAAGAAGGGCAGTGAGACTCCAGAGAATGGGCGGAACAAGATAGAAGAGTGATATTTATAATGTCACAACATATTAACAATGTAATGATAGAGCATATTCAAGAGTACAAGAATCCAAAAAAATGTGAGCATTTACAAAGAATCCATTTCACTTCAACAACTCCAAAAAGATTCAGCTCAAGAATGAGTTGAATAACCTTAGGAAATCATAAAATCAAAGCATAAATGATTCATTTTAAAAGTTGAGTATGCATGTAATCTATCTCTCTCTCTCTCTCTCTCTCTCTCTCTCTCTCTCTCTCTCTCTCTCTCTCTCTCTCTCTCTCTCTCTCTCTCTCTCTCACACACACACACATATCAAGAGAGGAATAGGGTCATTCGTCAGGAGATATGGCATACATACATACAGAGGACATGGATTAGCCCTAGGGATACATTGCCACCGAAAATGCTCCACTACCGTGAGCATTTTCTACAGATTTCAGACCACGGCTTCATTGAGACTCCGCACTACATGGAGATATACCTGCCACACCACCTTCGAGTCATTATTGGGAAGCTTCGAGTTTCATCTCATCAGAGGGGTTGAACCAAGGGAGTCCCTAGAGAGGAGAGGTGGTGCCCAGTATGCCATACAGAGATAGAGAGTGAGGAGCACTTGGTTACCAAATGCCCAACATACTCAGATCTACCAGCACAGTTCCAGATAGAGGAGTCACTACAGTTGTGCATGACCACTGGAGACCAGCGGAGGTTGGGACACTTCCTCACGATATGAGAGACGAGAGCGGTCGCTACAGCCCACACATCAGACACGGATGAGTACCCAGCAGACCATTACTCAGTTCTTTCAGCGAGATGGGCTACATCAGACAGGACCGCCTTCCAGAGGCATAGAGCTCCGCCCGCTACAGAGCTACCCCCATTGACCTAATCCTGCTCCAGTCCCCAATCGCCTCGTGCTTCAGCTCCCTCGTCGCCCCTTGCTCCAGATCTACCCCATCACTCCCTGCTCCAGCTTCCTCTCGATCCAGCTTGCCTGCTGTCCCATCACCGCCTCCGCTTAGCCCCCTCTAAGCCCTCCATGGCCTATTAACACCCTCTCGACGTCCATCACCCCATCCATCTGCCCTTTCTCTTGCCAGAATGTGCAACCCTAACCCTCTTTCCAACCCGAACCCTAATTTTAATTTTAACCCTAACTCCAAAAACTAATCTTAACCTAAGACATGTTTTCTTGAAAGCAAGGTGAAGAGGGGGGACACATGGCAAAGAAAGAAGATTTGATCAAGTTAGAAGATAAATTCCATAACTCTCTCAAGGACAACAAGAAACTCATGGACTCCACCATCAACGGCATCATTGCCCCCCTAGTCAAACTCGAAAAGGAGGCTGAATAACTCTATAAAGAGAAGGAACAATGGAAGAAAGAGAAAGAGGAGTGGGAGAAGAGGAGGAAGACGGAGAAAGACATTTGGGAAGGGGCATACGAGGAATGGAAGAAAGAGAGAGACTATTTAAAGGGAGAGAGAGCCCTCCTCAAGGCAACAGTGGGATCACTATGCCCCGAGGAAGGTGAGATTCATACCACCACTAAGGAAGCTCTAAAAGAAGAGATCACAGACGCCTTAACCGAGCACATGGAAAACAAACTTGAAGCCATCACAGAGGGTTGTGTGGACGTAGTCAAAAGAAACATCAAAAAAGACGTCTGAGAAGAGGCATATAAAGAAGAGACTCTCCTTGTACACCACACCATTGAGGAGAAGATGAGGCAAGCACGACGCCTCAACGTACGAGTCACAGGAATGGGAGAGAGAGAAGGATCCACCAAGGAGGAGGATGGGAAGATGTTATACACTAAGCGTAGATACAAGAATGGGGAACCATCTCCTTTCACTAAAGCATGGAGGGCTGGTAAAGATACCACCAAGCAATGAGCCCTCATCCTTCACTTCCCTGATGGCGAATCACGCTGTACTTTCCTCCACAAGAGGATGATCCTATGAGGGCTTGAAGGCACATCCTTACCTTGACGATGACCTCATCAAAATGCAAGTCACACATAGGCGTGCATGCATGCCTAGGGTGCACCAAGCCTGCAGACAAGGGAAATGAGCATCCTACAGAAACGGTCAGGTCATCATAGATGGCAAGGTCATCGCATATGGACTCGCAGCATGTGGGACACAAGAAAAGATCTTCATGGCAGTTTGGAACTGCAACAGAGACCTATGGACACACCCAGAGAGACTCGAGGAGGTCATGAGAGGTAAGGACATCATCTTACTTACAGAGACACATGAGAGCCCAAAAGAGCGGATTGCCCTCGATACATGGTTTCCAGGGGGAGTCTCTACACCGAGGATGCACACGAAAGCACACATCTCGCGGATCAGGATGGGTGGCCATACTTCATGGACAGGGGCTACACATTAGATTACAGATTATTGCATGTGACCCACATGCCAGATACATGTGGACCCACCTTGAGCTATCAAAAAACAGTTTCATCTACATAGCCATATGCTATTTCACCCCCACATTCTCTCATTTCGCCTCCATTGAGCATGACCCTTCATCCGGGGAAACCTCCCCTTACGCATGTCTATGGGATTAGATCATGGAGTACTCCACACTTCCTCATGGGAGACTTCAACGCTCCCACACACCGTGAGCAGTGCGAGACATTTGACCACGAGGATCTATAGGCACTACATAACCCATAGGAGGAGACTACCATAAGACACTCCGTAGACAGAGCTCATGTCACAATCTATGGACGTCATCTACTCAGGCTTGACTTTGAGCACTGTCTCGTTATTTATAACGGGATGGCCTAGTGGCCTACCTCATGAGGCTTGACTTGTATGCTACATGGGTCCGCAAGGGGAGGAGGGAGCACAGTCGATTATATCTTGGGATCAAGGGAGGCCACCCACCTTATTACATCACTCACCATCCCACCCATATCCATCGGAGCTTATCACACATACCTCTCCCTTTCCATGGTTGGAGATAGTACCCCTCATAGAGACATACAAGGTACCCCACACACCACCATCCATTTCACACGTGAGCTAGCCCTTATCTACTCATCATAGGTCGAGCGTGGTCTATGCTTACTACGCCCATCCACCCCCCTCCCAGTTCTCACTTCACAAATCTCCTCCATCTTAGACACGTCAGTTATCAGTTCCTGGGGAAGTCTTCCTTATGGGAGACTTCAATGCCAGGACGGGCAATGATTAGCATGAGATATTTGACCCAGAGGACCCACAAATACTACCTACCATATAGGATGAGTCTCTAGCTCGTGCTTCAACCAACTCTACACACACTCACTATGGCGCTCATCTACTCAAACTAGGCTCTCCACATAATCTCATTATTTATAACGGGATGGCTTAGTGGCCTACCTCAAGAGGATTGACATGCATACCACACTCAATCACACATGACGGGGGAAGTACAGTAGATTATGTCATGGGATACAAGGAGGCCATCCACCCAAAGTCACATGGGGACCTAGGACCCGGGGACGCCGTCCCCAGAGCCATTGGATGAGGGACGGGCAGCCGGGACGGCAGCCATCCCCCTAAAAGCATGCATAACAGGGAATCGTTCCTGGGACGCATCCCCGAAAAGCCTTGATGTGATGAACAAATTCGGCGTTCAATTTTCAAATTTTAAGTTCGAGTTTTTTCAAGATAACTTTGGCGCCCAAGTTTAAGGGTTTCTAGAAGTTTCTTAAGCCCCCATACAAGCATAAAAAGGCAACATTTCAGCTCATTCAGCCACAACTTCATTTGGAGCTTTCATTGCAAGTATCCCTTGTGTGTGAAAGCTTGAGCTATCTTCACCCTTGCATATCCAAGGGCTTCCCTTCATCCTCTCAGCCTTCTCTTCACCATTGTCCTCTTTTCATAGTATTGTTTTCCCATATGGCTTCTTCATCGCGAACAAGTGCATCGAACAACAAGAGGAGACATCCTACAAGCAAATGGACATGGTGGGAAGGGCTGGACTCTCCCGTATCCGTGGGAGGAGGTGGTGCAAGGCCATGGAGTTGCAAGCTATGTGGCTACAAAAGAACCGGTGGAGCAAACAAGGTGCGTGCACACTTACTTCATGAACGTGGACATGAAGTAAGATTTTGTTCCGCAATAACTTCGGAGAAGAAGCAAGAATTGCTCAATAAGCTTGCTATTAGTGATGCCCAAGTTCATGCTCGCC
>CM035444.1:21200271-21472771 GCA_020310875.1 Ceratopteris richardii | reverse complement strand
CATGTCCTCTAAAATCTTAGTGACTCTCTCACACTGACCATCTGTCTGTGGATGGTCACCACTACTCATTTCTAATGACACACTCACCTTACCAAAGACAAACTTCCAGAAGTGTCTTGTGAGTCTGACACAAGGTGGTAAGGTTCGTAATGTACGTAAGGTTCGGTTCGAACCAAATTCGAGGGAAGAACCTTACCTCGAAGATAAGGTTCGTAAGGTTCGTCTATAAATTTAAAAATTATATGTTAATTTATTTATAATACATGTACACTAGGAGACATGAAAACATCAAAGGACCTACATGTACACTTGAAATTATGTGTAAAGTTTTTGAAAATCTTTACACATAATTTCAAGAATAAGAACCTAAACTTTAACCGACAAGAACCTTAAGAACCTTACGCGAACCGAATGGAAAGAACCGGAAGAACCTTACGTGGGATTCGGTTCGAGAACCGAATCTACCCTGGTCTGACATCTCTATCTGAAACTATAGATGTCGATAATGCATGCAATCTGAAGACATGCTGGATAAATAGCTCTGTTGGATAAATAGCTCTGCTAGATAAATAGCTCTGTTGGATAAATAGCTCTGCTAGATAAATAGCTCTGCTACTTGTGGAGCTTCTACCATCTCCTACGTGGGTATGAAGTGAGCCATCTTGCTCAATCTATCTACCACTACTAAGATAGCATCCCATTTCCTTTGGGTCTACAATAACCCCACTATGAAGTCCACGGATACACTATCCCAATTGTGCTCTAGAATCTATAAGAGATGTAAACGACCTCGTGTCTTAACCCTTTCTACCTTGTTGACCTGAAGCATAAAGCATTGTTGAACATATGTGTAAACAACTCTGGCTAATCCAAGCCATCAAAATGTTCTTCTAACTAGTTGAATGGTCTTGTCAACACCAGGATGCCCTGCACAAGGAACATCATGGTTCTCATGCATGACTTTTCTTCTCAAATCCTGAGAATCTGGTGTGCAAACCTTTCCTTTCCGTTTAACTATTCCACTCTCCATTGAGAAATTGGAATACAAACTTGATTTGTTTCCTTTACTAGGGGAAGAAAAAGATAGAACTTCCTCGTCTCCTATAATAGAGTCATCATTCATAGCTCTAATAATCTGTAACAAATGTGGATCTTCTACCTGTGCTTCCTTTACTTCTTGAAGCAATGAGCTTTCTAGAACTGTAAAGCTCATTTGCCACGGATTAGTAGTCACCTGCCCTCATGCTCAAACTCGTAAACATGTGATGCAAAGTCTATGACTTGTCCTTTCCTAGCATGCCACCGCTTACTTAGGACTAAATCAAAACAAGCCAGTGGTGCTATCTCAAAATCCAATGTCCTCATAGGACTAGATCTCGATGGGTAAACCATCTACTCATCAATCCCATGTCTCAATGCCCTTCTTGTCAGCATCCCACTGTGTAGGCATACTCTGACTTCACAATGTCTAAGTATAACCGTCTGCCAAGACGAGAACTAATGACATTATGTGTGGACACAATACCAAAGTGGACCTTGACAAGGTGTCCTACCACGATGCCTCTCATACAATGAGTTCCGTATTTGGAAACTGGTAACCTTTTAGTGCCACTAGTGGAAGTACACTACATCACACAGAAGGCATCTTTTTAGTGACCGTCATAGCCACTATAGGAGATGATATCTGAGATGGGAATCTCCAAAATCCTCATCTGCATCACTCCTTGTCTCTATGGGATTTATTACTATGGTTACAACTATCTTTTTCTTCTTTGCACAGTCTTTAAATCGATGTTTTCCTAAGCACCCATAGCATAACCCTTCTCTCATTGCCTTCTCTTTCTGCTAAGGGGTAAGAATAGACTTATTATAAACCCTCCCAGCTAGTGAAGACACTTTTTTTTAGCTCCTGAGACTGTCTTGATCATGTGCACATGTGCTAAAAAAAATAGGATGTGCACTCGTCAAGATAGGATGTGCACTCGTCAAGATAGGAGTACAAAACATAGGAAAAATTACAGAGAAAGCATAGTTGATAGGGTATACACACCTAACAACTATTCGCAACTCGGACGAAGAATCCACAAGTGAAAACTACATGTCCGCTAATACGACAATCGTATATACCAGAATGAATCCAGGTAAACCCCAAATTCACCCTCAAAGGAAAGTGCAACTACAAGATCATGGTAGTCAACCACAAGACTAGATTGTCTTGTTTTTCTCACTGATGAAAAACCAAGTATCTAGTGCCCTTGACCTCAATGTGGTGGCACAAAATTATTATAAAACAGGATTTTGAATTGTTCCCAAGTAGTGGGCTCTTTCTTATCCTGTTCAATTTCATGCCATCACCTATGGGCAACGTCCATAAGATTATAAGTAGCCTACTGAATCTTATGCCTATAGTCCATGATATGCCATAAGCGAAAGCACTTCTCTCACTTGTTGAGCCATTGCTCAATAGCATTAGCAATACTAGCACTAGTGGAGCCATGATATCGTAGGGGCTTAAGATCTTCAAGCTTCCATTTGGCTTCTCTCATTGGGACACTCTCACCAGAGACTTCTCGAGTCTTATGCTCATCTATAACTTGTAACTCCATCCCTGTAATCTCACTCTCAAGCATTGCTTCATCTTTCTTAGAGCTACGAATGTGCTCCAAGATGGTCTGAATCATACTCTCTAAGTGGGAAATTCTAGTGCTCATAGTTTTTATGATGTCTTCGGTATGGTCAACCATGTGCCTATCTTCCCTATGAGGTGATGAAGGTCCCGAGTCCATGACTATTGAAGAGTAAGTTCTTTTTATGTTTTGTTTGATCTCTCTCTCTCTCTCTCTCTCTCTCTCTCTCTCTCTCTCTCTCTCTCTCTCTCTCTCTCTCTCGTGAGGAGAGGTGGTGCCCAGTATGCCAGACAGAGGTAGAGAGTGAGGAGCATTTTGTTATCAGATGTCCAGCATACTTAGACCTACGAGCACAGTTCCAGATCGAGGAGTCATTCCAGATGTGCATGACTATGGGAGACCAGAGACGCTTAGGCCGATTTCTCACAGCAGCATACGAGAGGCGAGAGCGGTCACTACAGCCCATACATCAGCCACGGGTGAGTACCCAGCAGACCATTACGCAGTTCTTTCAGCGCGTTGAGCTACATCAGAGAGGTCCATCTATAGGGCTCACGCTACACCAGGCAGCAGCACAGAGAGCACGGCGCCGACCACGCATGGGCGGATATCGTCGACCACGACTATATCAGGAGGATATCTCACGCATCAGGATTGCCTACGACCACATGATGGAGCATAGGCGTACCACCACCCCCTGGGTTGTCTTCCTTCAGGAGGCACTGAGACCACCACCGATGTACCACATACTACACCCACCTCCACCCATCGCTAGTAGTTAGGGCGTTTTACTCACATTTTGGATTCCCCCCATGTATTAGGTGGCCACTATCTGCAGAGTCAGAGCCACTTCTCCCCAGCCTTTTCCAGCCCTATATAGCTTTGTGTAGCGATATACTTTTTATTTCATTTTATCTTCTACACAGGGTTACTACACTTGTACATGGTTTTTGTCTCATAGGCCAAGTTTGGCCTCTAGAAGACGTTAATATGACTTTCTTTCTTTCTTTCTTTCTCTCTCTCTCTCTCTCTCTCTCTCTCTCTCTCTCAGAGAGAGATTCAGGCGATTCACGCACGCCATGACATGGAGATACGGAGACGTCAGCAGCGCACCCCTGTCGATTTGGACGCTCAGAGCATTTTGAGGATCGATCATCGCCATGATGCCTTACCCACCGATGCATTATATCCTACATCCACTCCAGGCATTTAGTGGGTTGTGATACCATCGAGCCTCCCCTCCCTATGCATATCATATTTGTATCTCACCCATTGAGCATATAGAGTGCATACCCATAGCACCCCACACCCTTTTGCTGTACTCACACTTTATCTTCCTTTTGGGATCACAGTGGATTGGATCATACTGATGTATATGTTTTGTCTCATAGGCCGATTTTGGCCTCTAATAAACATTAAAAAGTCTCTCTCTCTCTCTCTCTCTCTCTCTCTCTCTCTCTCTCTCTCTCTCTCTCTCTCTCTCTCTCTCTCTCTCTCTCTCTCTCTCTCTCTCTCTCTCTCTCTCTCTCTCTCTCTCTCGACCACACCCGACCACACCTATTGGGGACCTACACACATGGCATGACTATGCTCAGAGATTATATGAGGTACCTGGGCAGCCTCCCATTCCCCAGCCACTTGAGCCTCGCCCTACTAGTTCTTCTCTTTTCACAGCAAAGATGGTTGAGAGGGCCATAGGACGACTACGACATGGACGTTCGACAGAACATACGGGATTGCAGAGCGAGCATCTCATATATGCAGCCTCCACTATAGCCCCGTTGATTGCACATGCCTTCAACCGGGCTATAGGGGAGGGCTTCCCAGAGGAGTGGACTAGGCACACCATTGTGCCTATCCACAAATCTGGCGACACCCTGGATCCAGGGAATTACAGGACCATCATGATTGGCCACACCATGGCCAAACTATACGGTGCCATACTTGAGGCAGAGCTCAGCTCATATGCAGAGACTGAGGAGCTACGAGCACGAGGCCAGGTAGGTTTTCGGCGAGCTTTCTCTATTATTGATCACATCTTCATCTTGCATTGCCTCATTGACGGGGCAAGGGTGCGGAAGAAGAAACTATATTGTTGCTTTGTGGACTTCCGCAAAGCTTTCGATACAGTGCCACGAGAGAGGCTCTTCCAACGCCTTCAAGGCTTGGGAGTACCATCAGGGATGATTTGGGCCATCTATGCACTCTATGAGCAGGTGACTGGGAGAGTACAGTGTCCAGGAGGTATGTCTGAGGCCATTGCGCACCATCGGTGTTAAGCAAGGCTGCCCGCTCTCTCCCACTCTATTTGGTCTCTACATCGATGAGATTGAGGACTACATTCTCCGAGCCGGAGGAGAGGGTGCAGACCTCGCAGGTACACCTGTCCACATTTTATTATATGCCGATGACATTGTCTTGATTTCAGAGTCACCTGAGGGATACAACACCACTTGGATGCCCTCGATGAGTTTTGTACACATAAGGGCTTGACAATAAACCTTGGCAAGACCAAGGTCATGATCTTCCACACCTCCCCCTTGGTGAGGAATGGAGCAAGATTCACACCCTGCGGTGGACAGATTGAGGTGGTCACTTCCTATGTCTACCTGGGAGTCACATTCACGAGCTTACCTGGCCCCTTCAGCATGAGACAGGCAGCCACCGATAGACTCACACGAGGATATGCAGCTTTAGCCATGTTAGAGCGGAGATGTCACCAGGCACACTTCCAAGAGCCCCGCACGAAGAGGTGGCTATTTGACACACTAGTCCGACCAGCTATGATGTATGCTGTGACAGTTTGGGCCCCAGGCCTCACAGTCACCCAGTGGAGTGCGATCGAGAGGCCCCAGATACGTATGATCTCGCAACTATTTCGCGGGAAACAGTCGGTACCACATGACATCATCAGGGCAGAGCTAGCTTCACCACCCATGGTAGTAGATGCACTATTCCAGACTATCTACTTTATTAAGAGGATGAGGGAGCTCCCTACCGACAGACTCACACGCAGAGCTTTTGAGGCATCTATACAGATATCAAAGTCCGGATATGAGAGAGCTTGGTACACTCAAGTTAGAGTATGGTTTGATAGTGACGGGCTTGATATGGACAGATTGCCGCCTTTTCAGTACGACCCAGACTCACCTCACATCCACCTCTCTCGTCATGAGAGGAGCGTTGTGCTGAGACAGGATCTTTGGTAGCTCTATATTAGTCAGACATGGCACACACCACACATGGGATCGAGACTATTGCACTATCGAGACCAGTTCTTAGACATCCTAGCAGACGGTTTCATCCGGCGGCCATGTTACATGGATACTTACATGCCTCATAGCTCGAGGGTAGCGATTGGCCAGTCGAGAGTCTCATCATATAGACTAGAGATTGAGACGGGCAGAGCCGCAGACATTCCCAGAGAGGAGCGGATATGCAGGGTTTGCAGAGGAGAGATGGAGGATGAGGAGCACTTTGTATGCAGATGTAGCGCATATGATGGCATCAGAGGTAGATACGGGACTCTATTTACAGGGCAGCCCACCCTCCGAGAGATCATGGACTCTAAAGACCAGCTACAGCTCGGGCGATTCCTACTAGAGATACAGAGTCAGAGAGATTCCCTACTCCAGCCTACTACAGGAGGGAGACAGAGTCAGCTCACTGAGTTCTTTATCCCACGACGTGCTGCAGCCCTCCCCCCCTCAGCCCACACACCAAGAGGGGTGACTCTTCAGCAGGCTCAGACTCCTCGAGCTAGGAGAGGACCCCATGCTAGAGGATATCGGGCCCCGAGACATCACCGACATCAGATTGCAGAGATCCAGGCTCGTCACCATCGCGCCATGGAGGAGAGACAATTCAAGATGATGGCTGATCCCGCTCCAGCTATCACGATGGTCCTGAATCCACCTCCACCTATGTATCACATCTTACACCCACTAGCACAGGATCGAGCTAGTTAGTTGTTTCAGATGCATTCCCATGCTTGTTGTACTACCCCTTTGCATATAGACTATCATAGATTTCGCACTCCATACACCCCCCCACTTTCATGGGTATCTCCACACGCATATCACGGAGATATGTATCAGCTTCTCCAGTTTCTTTTTTCAGCACTTTTATCTTCCTGATAGACAGAAGATACACCCATGTATATCGATTTGTTTCATAGGCCGTTCGGCCTCCTAATAGACGTAAAAACACTTTCTTTCTTTCTCTCTCTCTCTCTCTCTCTCTCTCTCTCTCTCTCTCTCTCTCTCTCTCTCTCTCTCTCTCTCTCTCTCTCTCTCTCTCTCTCTCTCTCTCTCTCTCTCTCTCTCTCTCTCTCACACACACACACACACACACACATATGCCTAGCATATGTAGACCTATGAGCACAGTTCCAGATAGAGGAGTCACTCCAGTTATGCATGACTATGGGAGACCAGCGACACTTGGGACGCTTCCTCGCAGCAGCATACGAGAGGCGAGATCGGTCACTCCAGCCCACACATCAGCCACGGGTGAGTATGCAGCAGACCATTACCCAGTTTTTTCAACGAGCTGAGCTACATTAGAGAGGTCCATCTATAGGGCTCACGCTCCACAAGGCAGCAGCACAGAGAGAACGGCGCCGACCACGCATGGGCAGATATCATCGACCACGACTATATCAGGAGGATATCTCACGCATCAGGACAGCCTACGACCACATGATGGAGCATAGGCGCACCACCGCCCCATGGGTTGTCTTCCTTCAGGAGGCACTCAGACCACCCCCGATGTACCACATACTACACCCACCTCCACCCATTCACCGGTAGCTAGGGTGTTTTACTCACTTTTACTCACATGTCCCCCATGTATTAGGTGGCCACTATCTGCGGAGTCAGAGCCACATCTCCCCATCCTTTTCCAGCCTTATATATATCTTTGTGTCGCGATATATCTTTTATTTCATTTCATCCTCTACACAGGGTTACTACACTTGTACATGGTTTTTGTCTCATAGGCCAAGTTTGGCCTCCAAGAGACGTTAATATGACTCTCTCTCTCTCTCTCTCTCTCTCTCTCTCTCTCTCTCTCTCTCTCTCTCTCTCTCTCTCTCTCTCTCTCTGATCTGCTGCGCCAGAGCTGCGTCAGACTTCGTCAGAGCGTCAGATCTACTGCGTCAGTTCCGACGCGTCAGATCTGTCAGAGTGCCAGACCCGTCAGAGCATTGTGTCAGACTGGTTCCGTCAGATCTGCTGTGTTAGACCCGTCAGATCTGCTGCGTCAGACCCGTCAGCCCGCTGCGTCAGGTCTTTTGCGTCAGACCTGTCAGACTGTTGTGTCAGATCTGCAGATCTGCTGTGTCAGACCCATCAGCCTACTGCATCAGCTTTGTTTTGTCAGACCTGCTGCATCAGAACCGCCGGCCTGTAACCCTAATTTTGCTGCATGAGACCCATCCTCCTTGTAACCCTAACTTTGCTATGTTAACCTCTTAACCTCATAACCCATAACCCTTAACAATGTCTTCCTCCTGCCCTTCCTAACTTCTCAAGTACAAATAGAAGAGGAAAATGGCTCGATTAGAAAGAAAAGAGGTGGAAGAGATGATTTGTAAAGCTATCAGAGAAGTAAAGAAAGAGGCGGACAGAGCACTAAACCAAGAAATGAGAAAGGCCTTCGAAAAGATCAATGCTTTGGAAGAGCAAATCAAAGACACCAAAGAAGAGCAAGAAATGGAGACACTGAAGGAAAGAGAACTATGGCTAAAGAGGGAGCAAGATTGGGTAGAAGAAAAAAAGATCATGCAAGAACAAATCGAGGCCCTCAAAGCATCAATAGCCTCCATCAGCCCGGAAGAAGGCGAACTTAGAGAACACACAAGAGAAGCACTTAGAATGGAGCTAACTCAAGCCTTGACTGCAAGCATTGACACCAAACTCGAAGCAACCAAAGAAGGATGGGTTGAAGTAGTGAAAAAAAACATCAAAAAAGAGGCAAAAGAAGAAGCACAAAAAGAAGAAGCTCTCATTGTACACACCACCATTGAGGAGGAGAGGATGCGACGAGCTCGAAGTCTGAATGTACGAGTCACGGGTATATTAGAAAACGAAGGCTCCAACCCAGAGATGGATGGGAAGACACTATGTAAGAAGCTTGGTTACAAGGAAAAGGAGGCACTCCCATTCATCAAATGTTGGAGAGCAAGAAAAGATCTTTCAAAAAAGAGAGCTCTCATTTTGCAATTCCCCTCAGTGAGATCCACCTTCATTCGCAAAAGAGTGGTTTTGAGGGGGCTTGAAGGCCCGCCTATTTACCTAGATGATGATCTCACACCCATGCAAGTAGCACATCCTCGTGCACGCATGCCAAGAGTACACGAGGCTCGTAGGGAGGGGAGAAAGGCTTCATACAGAGATGGTAGGGTCATCATTGATGGCAAAGCCGTACTATAGGGATTCGAAGCCTGTGAGACAGTTGAGGAGATACATCTTGCAGTGTGGAACTGCAATGGCGATTTATGGACACATCCAGAGAGACTTGAGGAGGTGAGCAAAGATAGAGATATTATTTTGTTGACAGAGACACATGAGAGCCCCGATAGGAGCCTACCTCGGGTGCATGGCTTCCAGTGGGAGTCTATACACAGAGATTGTACACGCCACCACACTACCAGGGGATCAGGGGGAGTAGCAATACTCTTCAGAGATGGACTTCAGAGCAGGATACACATCGTCGCACGAGACTCACAGGCCAGATACCTCTGGATCCGATTACACCTCTCACATGAGAAGACCATCTATATTGCACTATGCTATTTTGCACCCTCTGGCTCCCGATTCTCTGTCATGGATCAGGAGGAGGGCTCACCTTATACTTGTCTATCAGAGGAGATCACTGAGTACTCTACTCTAGGAGAAGTCTTCCTCATGGGGGACTTCAATGCCAGGACGGGTAGCGATCAGTGCGAGGCTTTTGACCCAGGGGATCCAGTCATACTACCCATTCTAGAGGGGGGATCTATGGCGCGAGTTTCAGCTGATTCTACACACACACTCTACGGTACCCACCTACTCAAACTCGGGTCCAGGCATCGCCTCATTATTTATAACGGGATGAGACAGTGGCCTATGTCAGGGAGATTGACATGCATACCGCACTCAGTTACAGATGGAGGAGTATCGTAGATTATATCATGGGACCCAGGGAGGCCACCCACCTATTCAGTTCCTTCACCATCCCACCTATACCCATTGGAGCATATCACGCATATCTTGCACTATCCCTCAAGGGGGACATTCACACACACACACCCGTGACACATCCCCCACACACTACCATCCACTTCACACACGAGCTTGCTCACATATACTCAGCCCGAGTTGAGGAAAGCCTTCTTTTGCTTCATCCTGACACCCCACTACCTATACTTACCTCACATATAGCATCCATCCTTCAAACATCAGCCATCGGTTCATTCCCACACACCACCCATTCTAGTCACACACCTCCCCCAGGGACCATGCCGCAGAATCCTTGGTATGATGATGAGTGCAAGAGTCTCCACCGTCGACTACGAGCTCAGAGAGCATTGGGAGAGATCACAGAGATTCATGCTAGAAGACATATGAAGACCCTCACACGCCGAAAGAGACGGGCCTTCGAGGAGGCATAGGAGCTTGAGCTATACCATTTACTTATGAGCAGGGATTGCATTGCTGCATGGCGCACTCTACGAGAGCCACGACCAACCACACCTATTGGAGATCCACAGATTTGGCACGAGTATGCTGAGAGACTATATGAGATACCTGGACAGCCTCCCATCCCCCAACCACCTGGACCACGCCCTACTCGTTCCTCTTTCTTCACAACAAAGATGATCCAGAGGGCCATTGAGCGGCTACAGCATGGGCGTTCGACTGACCACACGGGACTGCAGAGTGAGCACCTCATATATACCGCCCCCACTATAGCTCCATTGATTGCACATGTCTTCAATCGGGCTATAGGGGAGGGCTTCCCAGAGGAGTGGACAAAGAACATCATTGTACCCATTCACAAATCTCAGGATACCTTGGACCCAGGGAACTACAAGACTATCATGATTGGTCACACCATGGCCAAGCTTTATGGGGCGGTTCTCGAGACAGAGCTCAGCTCTTATGCAGAGATGGAAGGGCTACGAGCACGTGGCCAGGGAGGGTTCCGACGGGCTTTCTCCACTATTGATCACATCTTCATTCTGCATTGCCTCATTGACGGGGCAAAGATACGGAAGAAGAGATTATATTGCTGCTTTGTGGATTTCCGCAAAGCCTTCAATACTGTGCCACGGGAGAAGCTTTTTCGGAGACTCCATAGCTTGGGGATACCATCAGAGATGATTTGGGCCATCTACACACTCTATGAGCAGGTGATTGGGAGGGTTCGATGCCCGAGGGGACTATCAGAGGCCATTGCTAGCACAGTGGGTGTTAAGCAAGGCTGCCCACTCTCTCCCACTCTCTTCGGGCTCTACATCGACGAGATTGAGGACTACATTCTCCGAGCTGGAGGGGAGGGTGCAGACCTTGGAGGTACACAGGTCCACATTTTATTATATGCAGATGATATTGTATTGATTTCAGAGTCACCCGAGGGATTACAGCACCACCTAGATGCCCTCCATGAGTTTCGCACACAGAGAGGCCTGACAATAAACCTTGGCAAGACCAAGGTCATGATCTTCCACACCTCCCCCATGGTGAGGAATGGAGCAGCATTCACAGTTGGCAGTGGACAGATTGAGGTGGTCACTTCCTATGTCTACCTCGGAGTCACATTCACGAGCTTGCCAGGCCCCTTCAGCATGAGACAGGCAGCCACCGATAGACTCACACGAGGATATGCAGCCTTGGCCATGTTAGAGCGGAGATGTCACCAGGCACACTTCCAGGAGCCCCGCACAAAGGGGTGGCTATTTGACACACTAGTGAGACCAGCTATGATGTATGCTTCGACAGTTTGGGCACCAGGCCTCACAGTTACCCAGTGGAGTGCGATCGAGAGGCCACAAGTACGTATGATCTCGCGACTATTTCGCGGGAAACAGTCAGTGCCACACGACATTATTAGGGAGAGCTAGCTGCACCACCCATGGTAGTAGATGCACTATTCCAGACTATCTCCTTTATTCAGAGGGTGAGGGAGCTCCCTACAGAAAGACTCACACATAGAGCTTTTGAGGCATCTATACAGATATCAGAGTCGGGATATGAGAGAGCTTGGTACACTCAGGTTAGAGCATGGTTTGATAGTCATGGACTTGATATGGATAGATTGCCGCCTTTTCAGTATGATCCAGACTCACCTCAAATCCACCTCTCGCGTCATGAGAGGAATCTTGTGCTCAGACAGGACCTTTGGCAGCTCTACATTAGTCAGACATGGCACACACCACACATGGGATCGAGACTATCGCACTATCGAGACCAGTTCTTGGACATACTAGTGGATGGTTTCATCCAGCGACCACGCTACATGGATACCTACATGCCTCATAGCTCGAGGGTAGCTATTGGCAAGTTGAGGGTCTCATCACACCGACTAGAGATGGAGATAGGCAGAGCCACAGACATTCCCCGAGAGGAGCGGCTATGCAAGATATGCAGAGTAGAGATGGAGGATGAGGAGCACTTTGTTTGCAAATGTAGCGCATATGATGACATTAGAGGCAGATAAGAGACTCTGTTTACAGGGCAGCCCACCCTCCGAGAGATCATGGGCTCTAGAGATCAGCGACAGCTCGGGCGATTCTTACTAGAGATTCAGAGTCACAGAGATTCTCTCCTCCAGCCTACTGCAGCTTCCCAGACACGAGGGAAACAGAGTCAGTTCACTGACTTCTTCATTGCACGACGTGCAGCAGCCCTCCCCCCCTTAGCTCACACATCAAGAGGGGAGACTCTTCAGCAGGCTCAGGCCTCTCGAGCTAGGAGACGACCCGGTGCTATAGGATATCGGGCCCTCAGACTTCACAGACACCAGATCGCAGACATCCAGGCTCGTGACCATCGCGCCATGGAGGAGAGACGATCCCGGATGATGGAAGATCCCGCTTCAACCATCGGGGCCGCCTTGACTCCACCTCCACCCATGTACCACATCTTACACCCGCTCACTAGTACAGGATGGAGCTAGTTAGTCGTTCAGATGCATTATCATGCTTGTACTACCCTTTTGCATATAGGCTATAGATATAGCACTCCATTCACCGTCCCACCCTCCCACTTTCATGGGTATCTCTACATGCATACTACAGAGATCTATATCAGCCTTGCCAGCTTTTTTTCAGTACTTTTATCTTTTCCGATTGACAGAAGATACACCCATGTACATTGATTTGTCTCATAGGCCAAGTTCGGCCTCCTAATAGACGTAAAAACACTTTCTCTCTCTCTCTCTCTCTCTCTCTCTCTCTCTCTCTCTCTCTCTCTCTCTCTCTCTCTCTCTCTCTCTCTCTCTCTCTCTCTCTCTCTCTCTCTCTCTCTCTCTCTCTCTCTCTCTCTCTCTCTCTCTCTCTCTCTCTCTCTCTCTCTCTCTCTCTCTCTCTCTCTCTCTCTCGCTGCCGAAGCCCTAACTGTCGCTCCCGTCGCCTGCCCCGCGCTGCTGCCGGAACCCTAGAACCACCTAAACCCTAACTGTCGCTCCATCGCCTGCCCCGCGCTGCTGCCGAAACCCTAACTGACGCTCCCGTCGCCTGCCCCGCCTCCACCCCACATCCCTTTTGCCTCCTTCAACCCTCGCCCCGCCACCCTCGCTGCTGTAGAAGGTTTCGAGCAAAAGTTGACACATTATTAATCAGAAGGTTTCGAGTCTTAGAATCAGGTTTCGAGTCTTAGAATCAGAAGGTTTCGAGTCTTAGAATCAATCTTAGAATCCGAAACCCTAGATCTGACGAAACCCTAAATCTGAGCCCGAAACCCTAGATCTGACGAAACCCTAAATCTGAGTCCTAAACCCTAGATCTGACGAAACCCTAAAACTCTGAGCCATGGAGGTAGAGCGTCCCTCCCCCGAGTGTCCCTGCCCCGGACTAACACCTGTTTCCTACAGTTATTAGCCACTCCCACCCTTGCTCCATCGCGCATCGGGCGCGCTCCCGTCTTCATCGCAAGTCTTTGAGCTCAGCACACTGAGCATTTTTTCATCTTCGAATGCAATGAGCGCTACGGCTAAGAAGGACGATTTGACAAAAATGGAGGACAAACTGACCATAGCTATCAAAGAAAACAAGAAGATGGTGGACTCCACTATCACGGCCATCATCAGCCGCCTCTCAAAGCTCGAGAAGGAAGTAGAAACATATCATAAGGAGAGGGAAGCATGGCAGAAAGAGAAAGAAGAATGGGCTAAGGAGAGGGCAAACATGAAAGAGGAATTGGAGCTCCTCAAAGCTTCAATGGTCTCTCTTACACCCGAAGAAGGAGAGATTAATATGAACAAGACAGAAGCTCTCAAAGAAGAACTCACCAAATCCTTGACCGAGAGCATGGAAAACAAATTAGAAGCTACCAAAGAAGGGTGGATCGACATAGTGAAGAAGAACATCAAAAAAGAAGCCAAAGAGAAAGCACAAAAGGAAGAAGCCCTCATCGTGCACACCACTATTGAGGAAGAAAAGATGAGACATGCCCGCCGTCTCAATGTACGCATCACGGGCATTGAAGAAAAAGAAGGCTCTACCCCCGAGTCCGATGGGAAGACACTATGCAAGATACTCGGCTACAAAGAGGAGTCCCCCCCATTCATCAAGTCTTGGAGAACGGGACGAGACCCCACGAAGAAGAGAGCTCTCATTCTACACTTCCCTTCCGAAGATATAAGATCTACTTTCCTACGCAAGAGGGTGATTTTGAGAGCACTTGATGGCCCCCCCATCTACCTTGACGATGATCTCACACCCATGCAGGTAGCACACCGTCGTGCATGCATGCCGAGAGTACATCAAGCTCGCAAAGAAGGAAAGAAGGCTTCATACAGAGATGGTCGTGTCATCATTGATGGCAAGGCCATCCCATAGGGATTCGCGGCCTGTGAGACACTCGAGGAGATACACCTTGCAGTTTGGAACTGCAATGGAGATCTATGGACACACCCAGAGAGATTGGAAGAGGTGCGCAAAGGCAAAGACATCATTATGCTCACAGAGACACATGAGAGCCCGGACCGGGGCCTACCTCGTGTCCACGGTTTTCAGTGGGAGTCCACATACAGAGAGTGTACACGTCAGCACACCACCCGAGGATCAGGAGGAGTAGCCATACTCTTTAGAGATGGACTTCAGAGCAGGATACAGATAGTCGCACGTGATTCACAGGCCAGATATCTTTGGATTCGACTCCAGCTCTCGCAGGAGCGGATCATCTTCATAGCATTATGCTACTTTGCTCCTTCTAGCTCGCGTTTCGCTATCATAGATCGAGAGGAGGACTCACCATACACTTGCTTGTCAGAAGAGACTACAGAGTACTCTGCATTAGGGGAAGTCTTCCTTATGGGAGACTTCAATGCCAGGACAGGCAATGATCAGTGTGAGATATTTGACCCAGAAGACCTGGAGATACTACATACCATAGAGGATGAGTCTACAGCTCGAGCTTCAGCTGACGCTACACACACTCACTATGGCACTCACCTACTCAGACTAGGCTCTCGACATAATCTCGTTATCTATAACGGGATGACTCAGTGGCCTACCTCAGGAGGATTGACATGCATACCACACTCAGTCACAGATGGCGGGGGAAGTACAGTAGATTACGTCATGGGGTCCAGAGAGGCCATCCACCTACTTACCTCATTCACCATCCCACCCATACCCATTGGGGCCGATCACACATACCTCGCATTCTCCTTGAAGGGAGACACCCCTACACGCATACCCGCAGCACGCATCCCACACACCACCATCCACTTCACACACGAGCTAGCTCACATATATGCGGCTCGAGTCGAGCAGGGTCTTCTCTTACTTCATCCTGACACTCCACTATCCCTACTCACCTCTCAGATAGCATCAGTTCTTCAGACATCAGCCATCAGCTCCTTCCCACACACCATCCATTCTCGTCACACACCTCCTCCCGGGACTATGCCACAACATCGTTGGTATGATGAGGATTGCAGAGATCTTTACCGCCGACTACGAGCTCAGCGAGCATTGGGAGAGATCACAGAGAGAGAGGCCAAGGGACAGATGAAGACTCTCACACGTCGAAAGAGGCGAGCCTTTGAGGAGGCACAGGAGCTTGAGCTATACCATCTCTTTATGAGTATGGACAGTGCTGCAGCATGGCGCAGCCTACGAGAGCCACGCCCGACCACACCTATTGGAGACCCACACACATGGCATGATTATGCTCAGAGGTTATATGAGGTACCTAGGCAGCCTCCCATTCCCCAGCCACTTGAGCCTCGCCCTACTAGTTCTTCTCTCTTCACAGCAAAGATGGTTGAGAGGGCCATACGACGACTTCGACATGGACGTTCGACAGACCACGCAGGACTGAAGAGCGAGCATCTCATATATGCAGCCTCCACTATAGCCCCGTTGATTGCACATGTCTTCAACCGGGCTATAGGAGAGGGCTTCCCAGAGGAGTGGACTAGGCACACCATTGTGCCTATCCACAAATCTGGCGACACCCTGGATCCAGGGAACTACAGGACCATCATGATTGGCCACACCATGGCCAAACTATACGGTGCCATACTTGAGGCAGAGCTCAGTTCATATGCAGAGACTGAGGGGCTACGAGCACGAGGCCAGGCAGGTTTTCGACGAGCTTTCTCTACTATTGATCACATCTTCATTCTGCGCTGCCTCATTGATGGGGCAAGGGTGCGGAAGAAGAGGCTATATTGCTGCTTTGTGGACTTCCGCAAAGCTTTTGATACAGTGCCGCGCGAGAGGCTCTTCCAACGCCTCCAGAGCTTGGGAGTACCATCAGGGATGATTTGGGCCATCTATGCACTCTATGAGCAGGTGACTGGGAGGGTACGGTGTCCAGGAGGTATGTCTGAGGCCATTGCTAGCACCATCGGTGTTAAGCAAGGCTGCCCACTCTCTCCCACTCTATTCGGTCTCTACATTGACGAGATTGAGGACTACATTCTCCGAGCTGGAGGAGAGGGTGCAGACCTCGCAGGTACACATGTCCACATTTTATTATATGCCGATGACATTGTCTTGATTTCAGAGTCACCCGAGGGATTACAGCGCCACCTTGAGGCCCTGGATGACTTTTGTACACAGAGGGGCTTGACAGTAAACCTTGGCAAGACCAAGGTCATGATCTTCCACACCTCCCCCATGGTGAGGAATGGAGCAGGATTCAGAGCTGGTGGTGGACAGATTGAGGTGGTCACTTCCTATGTCTATCTCGGAGTCACATTCACGAGCTTGCCTGGCCCCTTCAGCATGAGACAGGCAGCCACCGATAGACTCACACGTGGATATGCAGCTTTAGCCATGTTAGAACGGAGATGTCACCAAGCACACTTCCAGGAGCCCCGCACGAAGGGCTGGCTATTTGACACACTGGTCAGACCAGCTATGATGTATGCTGCGACGGTTTGGGCCCCAGGTCTCACAGTCACCCAGTGGAGTGCGATCGAGAGGCCACAGGTACGTATGATCTCGCGATTATTTCGTGGGAAACAGTCGGTGCCACATGACATCATCAGGGCAGAGCTAGCTGCACCACCCATGGCAGTAGAGGCACTATTCCAGACTATCTGCTTTATTCAGAGGATTAGGGACCTCCCTACAGATAGACTCACACACAGAGCTCTTGAGGCATCTATACAGATATCAGAGTTAGGATATGAGAGAGCTTGGTACACTCAGGTTAGAGTCTGGTTTGATAGTCATGGACTTGATATGGACAGATTGCCGCCTTTTCAGTATGACCCAGACTCACCTCACATCCACCTCTCTCGTCGTGAGAGGAATGTTGTGCTCAGACAGGATCTCTGGCAGCTCTACATTAGTCAGACATGGCACACAGCACACATGGGATCGAGACTATCGCACTATCGAGACCAGTTCATAGACATACTAGCTGACGGTTTCATCCAGCGACCACGCTACATGGATACTCACATGCCTCATAGCTTGAGGGTAGCGATTGGCCAGCTGAGAGTCTCATCACACCGACTCGAGATTGAGACGGGCAGAGCCGCAGACATTCCCAGAGAGGAGCGGATATGCAGAGTATGCAGAGTAGAGATGGAGGATGAGGAGCACTTTGTATGCAGATGTAGCGCATATGATGGCATCAGAGGCAGATACGAGACTCTGTTTGCAGGGCAGCCCACCCTCCGAGAGATCATGGACTCTAGAGACCAGCGACAGCTCGGGCGATTCTTACTAGAGATACAGAGTCACAGAGATTCCCTACTCCAGCCTACTGTAGCACTCCATACAGGAGGGAGACAGAGTCAGCTCACTGACTTCTTTATTCCACGACGTGCTGCAGCCCTCCCCCCCTCAGCCCACATACCGAGCGGGGTGACTCTTCAGCAGGCTCAGGTATCTCGAGCTAGGAGACGACCCCGTGCTATAGGATATCGGGCCCAGAGACTTCACCGACACCAGATTGCGGAGATCCAGGCTTGTGACCATCGCGCCATGGAGGAGAGACGATCCCAGATGATGGCCGATCCCGTTGCAGCCATCAGGGTGGCCCTGACTCCACCTCCACCTATGTATCACATATTACATCCCACCCACTAGCACAGGATGGAGCTAGTTAGTCGTTTTAGATGCATTCTCATGGTTGTTGTACTACCCTTTTGCATATAGACTATCATAGATATCGCACTCCATACACCCCCCACCACTTTCATGGGTATCCCCACATGCATACTACGGAGATCTATATCAGCTTAACCAGTTTCTTTTCAGCACTTTTATCTTTTCTGATTGACAGAAGATACACCCATGTACATCGATTTGTCTCATAGGCCGAGTTCGGCCTCCTAATAGACGTAAAAACACTTTCTTTTTCTCTTTTCTCTCTCTCTCTCTCTCTCTCTCCACCATCGACCACATCTTTGTGCTTCATTGCTTGATTGAGAGCGCGAAGGCGAGGAAGCAGAGACTATACTGTTGCTTTGTGGATTTCCGCAAAGCCTTCGACATGGTCCCTCGAGAGAGACTACTACGGAGGCTCCAGGAGTTACAGCTTCCATCAGACATGCTATGGGCCATCCACGCTTTGTATGCACGAGTCACAGGCAGGGTACGCTGCCCCGGCGGTCTATCAGACAGCCTTGTTAGCACCATTGGTGTGAAACAAGGTTGCCCTCTCTCACCCACTCTCTTCGGTCTCTACATCGACGAGATCACGGAGTATATACAGCGAGCAGGAGGGAGAGGAGGAGACATCGGAGGTACGCCAGTACATATCCTATTATATGCTTATGACATTGTCCTGCTCTCAGAGTCACAGGAGGGGTTGGAGTCACATTTACAGGCGCTCGATACCTTTTGCATGGAGAGAGGACTCACAGTGAACCTTGGCAAGACCAAGGTCATGATCTTCCATACCTCCAGGACAGTACGCCATCGCGCCTCTTTCACAGCAGCTGGAGGACAGATAGAGGTAGTGGACTCCTACGTCTACCTAGGTATCACCTTCTCGAGCAGCACAGGGGTATTCTCCATGGCACAGGCTGCGAGAGATAGATTGACGCGAGGTTATGCGGCACTTGCAGGATTGGAGAGACGCTGCTTTCAGACACATTTTCAAGAGCCCCGGACTAAGGGGTGGCTCTTTGACACTCTAGTGACACCCGCATTGATGTACGCAGCAGCAATATGGGCACCAGGGATCACAAAGGCGATGTGGACGCAGATTGAGAGGCCCCAGATCACCATGATATCACGCTTGCTGCGCAGCAAGCCCTCCGTTCCGCATGACATTATACGAGCTGAGCTTGGCACACCACCGATGCTAGTGGAGGCCCTCTTCCAGTTGGTGACCTTTATACTGAGAGTCAGAGTGCTCCCCACTAGCCGACTCACCAGGCTTGCATTTGAGAGCTCTAGACATTTGGCAGAGACAGGGCATGAGAGAGTATGGTATGCACAGACTTACCGATGGTTAGCAGACCATGGCATGAGCATTACGGATCTCCCCCCTTTTCAGTATGACCTCTCTTCCCCCCACATTACCCTCTCTCGTTCGGAGAGGAATAGGATCATCCGTCAGGACCTACTACAGATACACGTCAGGGAGACATGGATAGCACCACGGGAGCCTCTTCCCACAAAGAGGCAACACTACAGAGAGCACTTCCTAACTGTGACAGCGGATGGTTTCATTCAGAGACCACGATACATGGATACATATATGGCACCAGCCGAGAGAGTGGCCATTGGGCAGCTCAGAGTATCATCACACCAGCTCGAGATTGAGATTGGGCGAGCCACACATACCCCCAGGGATGAGCGATTATGCAGGATATGTAGAGAGGAGGTGGAGGACGAGGAGCACTACACATGTAGATGCCAAGCATATGAGGACATCAGAGACCGCTACCCACAGCTCTTCAGGGGGCCTAGAGAGATCAGGGCTTTATTGGGGACAGAGGACCAGCGCCCTCTAGGTCGTTTCCTAGTAGAGCTCCAGCACCACCGCGCATCACTCCTCCAACAGCAGATGGAGATACACCTGCCCCCCCCCCCCCTCAGACTCATATTACAGATTTTTTCAGACCCACATACACTCGAGGGCCCAGCTCGATGCGGGGTGTCACATTACACAGAGCAGAGGAGCTTAGACGACAGCGTCGATGACCGAGACCCCTTGTCCGGAGAGCTCGTCCACATCAGAGAGAGATTCAGGCGATTCACGCACGCCATGACATGGAGATACAGAGACGTCAGCAGCGCACCCCTATCGATTTGGACGCCCAGAGCATTTTGAGGATCGCCATGATGCCTTACCCACCGATGCATTATATCCTACACCCACTCCAGGCATTTAGGGGGTTGTGACACCATCGAGCCTCCCCTCCCTATGCATATCATGTTTGTATCTCACCCATTGAGCATATAGAGTGCATACCCATAGCACCCCACACCCTTGATGCAAGCTACTATCCCTCCTTTTATACCCGTTTGTAGTACTCACACTTTATTTCCGTTTTGGATCACAGTGGATTGGATCATACTGATGTATATGTTTTGTCTCATAGGCCGATTTTGGCCTCTAATAGACGTTAAAAAGTCTTTCTTTCTTTCTCTCTCTCTCTCTCTCTCTCTCTCTCTCTCTCTCTCTCTCTCTCTCTCTCTCTCTCTCTCTCTCTCTCTCTCTCTCTCTCTCTCTCTCTCTCTCTCTCTCTCTCTCTCTCTCTCTAGGGATACATTGCCACCGAAAATGCTCTACTACCGTGAGCATTTTCTACATATATCGGACGAGGGCTTCATCGAGACTCCGAGATACATGCAGGCATACCTACCCCACCACCTTCGAGTCGTCATTGGGCAGCTCCGTGTTTCATCACATCAGCTCGAGATTGAGAGGGGTCGGTCCAGGGGAGTCCCCCGTGAGGAGAGGTGGTGCCCAGTATGCGAGACAGAGGTAGAGAGTGAGGAGCATTTTGTTATCAGATGCCCAGCATACTTAGACCTACGAGCATACTTCCAGATAGAGGAGTCCCTCCAGTTGTGCATGACTATGGGAGACCAACGACGCTTCGGACGCTTTCTCACTGCAGCATACGAGAGGCGAGAGCGGTCACTACAGCCCACACATCGGCCACGGGTGAGTACCCAGCAGACCATTACACAGTTCTTTCAGCGAGCTGAGCTACATCAGAGAGGTCCATCTATAGGGCTCATGCTCCATCAGGCAGCAGGACAGAGAGCACGGCGCCGACCACGCATGGGAGGATATCGTCGACCACGACTATATCAGGAGGATATCTCACGCATCAGGACAGCCTACGACCACATGATGGAGCATAGGCGTACCACCACCCCCTGGGTTGTCTTCCTTCAGGAGGCACTCAGACCACCACCGATGTACCACATACTACACCCACCTCCACCCATCACCAGTAGCTACGGTGTTTTTACTCACATTATGGATCCCCCATGTATTAGGTGGCCACTATCTGCAGAGTCTCCCCGGTCTCTTTCAGCCCTATATAGCTTTGTGTAGCGATATACTTTTTATTTCATTTCATCTTCTACACAGGGTTACTACACGCGCTATTGCCCGACTGCAGCATGGCAGGGCCCATGATCATTTCGGTTTACAGGCAGAGCACCTCATCTATGGAGGCACGACTCTCGCACCGCTCATTGCCCATCTCTTCAACCGTGCATTGGTTGAAGGGTTCCCAGACTCATGGACTGAGCACACCATAGTGCCCATTCATAAGTCAGGTGATACTATGGATCCAGGTACATAACGGACGATCATGATTGGCCCTATATTAGCCAAGTTATATGGGGCGGTACTAGAGACAGAGTTGAGTACTCTCGCTGAGAGGAAGGGCATCAGGGCTCCAGGACAGGCAGGTTTCAGACGAGATTACTCTACCATTGACCACATCTTCACTCTGAGATGCCTGATCGACCAAGCCAGGGTGAGGAAGAGGAGATTATATTGTTGCTTTGTGGACTTTCGCAAAGCATTTGACACTGTTCCCAGCGATCGACTCTTCAGACGACTCCTTGACATCGGAGCTCCAGAGGAGATGATATGGGGATCTACGCCTTATACGAGAGAGTATCTGGTAGAGTCAGATGTCCAGGGGGCTTATCTGATCCACTTGCTAGCACTATCGGGGTGAAGCAAGGATGCCCTCTCTCACCCACCCTCTTTGGTCTCTACATTGATGAGATAGTGGATTTCATACAGCAGCAGGGGGGAGATGGCATTGAGGTACACGGGTCCACTGTCCATATTCTTTTATACGCTGATGATATTGTATTGGTTTCAGAGTCTGCAGAAGGTCTATAGCATCATCTACACGGCCTAGATGACTTTTGCAGACACATAGGGTTATCTGTGAACCTTGGTAAAACCAAGGTCTTGATCTTTCATACATCAGCACAGGTACGCAGACATAGTTTGTTCACAGCAGCAGGTGGACCGATCGAGGTGGTCGGATCATATGTTTACTTGGGGGTGACATTTACAGCAGCATCAGGGGTCTTCTCTATGGCTCAGGCAGCCCGTGACCACATCACACGTGGGTACGCAGCACTAGCTTTGATGGAGAGACAGTGCCACCAGGCATATTTTCAGGAGCCCCGCACAAAGGGGTGGCTCTTTGACACTTTGGTTATGCCAGCGCTCATGTATGGGGCAGCCATATGGGGACCAGGATTAGCTACATCAGTATGGACAGCATTAGAGAGGCCACATATCCTCATGATTGCCAGACTTATCCGCAGCAAGCCTTCAGTACCACATGATATCATTAGAGCAGAGCTCGCTGCACCACCGATGCTAGTTGAGGCACTATTCCAGACGATATGCCTATTACACAGACTTCGGGGCATGGATACAGAGCGCATTGCTTATCGTGCTTTCGAGGCATCACGTGATATGGCATTAGCAGGCGACACCTCCTCATGGTATGCACAGACACGAGACTGGCTTGCCCACCATGGCTTTGACATAGACAGGCTACCACCACTACAGTACGACTCTCATGCACCCCTACTCGCTCTCTCATCAAGAGAGGAATAGGATCATTCGTCAGGAGATATGGCATACATATATACAGAGGACATGGGTGAGCCCTAGGGGTACATTGCCACCGAAAATGCTCTACTACCGCGAGCATTTTCTACATATATCGGGCACGGGCTTCATCGAGATTCCGAGATACATGCAGACCTACCTTCCCCACCACCTACGAGTCGTCATTGGGCAGCTCCGGGTTTCATCACATCAGCTCGAGATTGAGAGGGGTCGGTCCAGGGGAGTCCCCCGTGAGGAGAGGTGGTGCCCAGTATGCCAGACAGAGGTAGAGGGTGAAGAGCATTTTGTTATCAGATGTCCAGCATACATAGACCTACGAGCATAGTTCCAGATCGAGGAGTCATTCCAGCTGTGCATGACTATGGGAGACCAGAGACGCTTGGGACGCTTTCTCACGGCAGCATACGAGAGGCGAGAGCAGTCACTACAGCCCATACATCAGACACGGGTGAGTACCCAGCATACCATTACCCAATTCTTTCAGCAAGTTGAGCTACATTAGAGAGGTCCATCTATAGGGCTCACGCTCCACCAGGCAGCAGCACAGAGAGCACAGCGCCGACCACGCATGGGCAGATATCGTCGACCACGACTATATCAGGAGGATATCTCACACATCAGGATTGCCTACGACCACATGATGGAGCATAGGCGTACCACCACCCCCTGGGTTGTCTTCCTTCAGGAGGAACTCAGACCACCACCGATGTACCACATACTACACCCACCTCCACCCATCACCAGTAGCTAGGGCGTTTTACTCACATTTTGGACCCCCCCATGTATTAGGTGGCCACTATGTGCAGAGTCAGAGGCTAGAGCCACATCTCCCCAGCCTTTTCCAGCCCTATATAGCTTTGTGTAGCGATATACTTTTTATTCATTTTATCTTCTACACAGGGTTACTACACTTGTACATGGTTTTTGTCTCATAGGCCACGTTTGACCTCCAGAAGACGTTAATATGACTTTCTTTCTCTCTCTCTCTCTCTCTCTCTCTCTCTCTCTCTCTCTCTCTCTCTCTCTCTCTCTCTCTCTCTCTCTCTCTCTCTCTCTCTCTCTCTCTCTCTCTCTCTCTCTCTCTCTCTCTCTCTCTCTCTCTCTCTGTCTCTCTCTCTCTCTCACGAGAGCCCGGGGAGGAGCCTACCGAGGATTGCGGGCTATATGTGGGAGTCAGCTCATCGCCGCCAGATGAGAAAGCACACCACACGAGGATCAGGAGGAGTAGCCGTGCTCTATAGACAGTCGTTACAGCACAGGGTACAGGTGGTAGCCAGAGACCCAGAGGCACGTTTCATGTGGATACGCTTGCAGCTATCAGAGGAGAGAGCAGCGTACTTCGCCGTATGCTATATTGCACCCATTGGTTCACGCTTCACACATTCCCCTGAGCAGCTATCAGGAGGGGAGGGACCAGACACCACATCGCCATATGACTGCCTCAGTGACACGATTATGGAGTATACCGGGATGGGTGAAGTCTTCCTTGTAGGAGACTTCAATGCCCGCACTCAGAGCCACCAGTGTGATATCTACGACTTTGACGACCCTGAGATGCTTCGTACCATAGAGGACATACCTACACTCAGAGCCTCAGCCGACACCGCCACACCCACCTTATATGGCCGACACTTACTCCAGATGGGAGCAGCACACCGTCTCGTTATATATAATGGGATGGAGAGCTGGCCCACCTCGCGCGGTCTCACCTGCATTCCACCCACGACACCACAGGGGGGCAGTGTGGTAGACTATGTTATCGGACCTCCGGAGGCGACACATCTGATCACCTCATTCACTATCCCACCCTTACCGATTGGAGCTGATCACGCATATCTTGCCCTATCCATTCGCGGCTCACCATGCATACCCCACCCCGTCACCATACAGCCACGAGCCCGTACCACCATTCACTTTAGACATGAGCTAGCACATATCTAGCTCCCATGTTCGAGAGCGCATCTACTCCCTTGATCCCTCTGCCTCCTTGGACACCCTCACCGCCCACTTCTCCTCGATCCTCCATACATCCGCTACTCTCAGCTTCCCATACACCACCCACAGCACTGCACATCCGACACGGCTAGGGCATACACCCCAGAATAGATGGTACGATGAGGAGTGTAGGCGACTATACCGACATCTCAGAGCACAGAGTATCTTGGGATCCATCACAGAGAGGGAGGCACGACGACAGATGCGAGCCCTCACACGCCGGAAGCGGCGAGCTTTCGAGGAGCGACAGGAGGCAGAGTTGATCGACCTTCTCATGAGTAGGGATTGTGCCACCGCGTGGAGGGCACTATGTGAACCACGTCCACCTACACCCATAGCAGATCCTTGGACTTGGCACACCTATGCCCAGAGGTTATATGACGTCCCAGGACAGCCACCATTACCGATTCCTTCCACACCGCGTCCGGTGATATCCACCCTCTTCACAGCAGGCATGGTACGACAGGCCATCCATAGGCTACAGCATGGCCGTTCAGCAGACCACACGGGGCTACAGGGAGAGCACTTTATATACGCAGCAGATGTAGTTTCCCACTTGATCGCCCATCTCTTCAACCATGCTTTGGTTGAGGGATTACCCGACTCATGGACTATGCATACCATTACGCCTATCCATAAGTCCGGCGATATGATGGACCCAGGGAACTACAGGACTATTATGATAGGCCATATCCTGGCCAAGATCTATGGGGCGGTACTAGAGGCAGAGCTCAGTACACACGCTGAGGCAGCGGGGATTAGAGCACCCGGCCAGGCAGGCTTCCGCCGCACTTTCTCCACCATCGACCACATCTTCGTGCTTCGTTGCTTGATTGAGAGCGCGAAGGCGAGGAAGCAGAGACTATACTGTTGCTTTGTGGATTTCCGCAAAGCCTTCGACATGGTCCCTCGAGAGAGACTACTACGGAGGCTCCAGGAGTTACAGCTTCCATCAGACATGCTATGGGCCATCCACGCTTTGTATGCACAAGTCACAGGCAGGGTACGCTGCCCCGGCGGTCTATCAGACAGCCTCGTTAGCACCATTGGTGTGAAACAAGGTTGCCCTCTCTCACCCACTCTCTTCGGTCTCTACATCGACGAGATCACGGAGTATATACAGCGAGCAGGAGGGCGAGGAGGAGACCTCGGAGGTACGCCAGTACATATCCTATTATATGCTGATGACATTGTCATGCTCTCAGAGTCACAGGAGGGGTTGCAGTCACATTTACAGGCGCTCGATACCTTTTGCATGGAGAGAGGACTCACAGTGAACCTTGGCAAGACCAAGGTCATGATCTTCCATACCTCCAGGACGGTACGCCATCGCGCCTCTTTCACGGCAGCTGGAGGACAGATAGAGGTAGTGGACTCCTACGTCTACCTAGGTATCACCTTCTCGGGCAGCACAGGGGTATTCTCCATGGCACAGGCTGCGAGAGATAGATTGACGCGAGGTTATGCGGCACTTGCAGGATTGGAGAGACGCTGCTTTCAGACACATTTTCAGGAGCCCCTGACTAAGGCGTGGCTCTTTGACACTCTAGTGACACCCGCATTGATGTACGCAGCAGCAGTATGGGCACCAGGGATCACAGAGGCGATGTGGACGCAGATTGAGAGGCCCCAGATCACCATGATATCACGCTTGCTGCGCAGCAAGCCCTCCGTTCCACATGACATTATACGAGCTAAGCTTGGCACACCACCGATGCTAGTGGAGGCCCTCTTCCAGTTGGTGACCTTTATTCTGAGAGTCAGAGAGCTCCCCACTAGCCGACTCACCAGGCTTGCATTTGAGAGCTCTAGACATTTGGCAGAGACAGGGCATGAGAGAGTATGGTATGCACAGACTTACCAATGGTTAGAAGACCATGGCATGAGCATTACGGATCTCCCCCCTTTTCAGTATGACCTCTCTTCCCCCCACATTACCCTCTCTCGTTCGGAGAGGAATAGGATCATCCGTCAGGACCTACTACAGATACACGTCAGGGAGACATGGATAGCACCACGGGAGCCTCTTCCCACAAAGAGGCAACACTACAGAGAGCACTTCTTGACTGTGACAGCGGATGGTTTCATTCAGAGACCACGATACATGGATACATATATGGCACCAGCTGAGAGAGTGGCCATTGGGCAGCTCAGAGTATCATCACACCAACTCGAGATTGAGATTGGGCAAGCCACACATACCCCCAGGGATGAGCGATTATGCAGGATATGTAGAGAGGAGGTGGAGGACGAGGAGCACTACACATGTAGATGCCAGGCATATGAGGACATCAGAGACCGCTACCCACAACTCTTTAGGGGGCCTAGAGAGATCAGGGCTTTATTGGGGACAGAGGACCAGCGCCCTCTAGGTCGTTTCCTAGTAGAGCTCCAGCACCGTCGCGCATCACTCCTCCAGCAGAAGATGGAGATACACCTGACCGCCCCCCCTCAGACTTATATTACAGATTTTTTCAGACCCACATACACTCGGGGGCCCAGCTCGATGCGGGGTGTCACATTACACAGAGCAGAGGAGCTTAGACGACAGCGTCGACGACCGAGACCCCTTGTCCGGAGAGCTCGTCCACATCAGAGAGAGATTCAGGCGATTCACGCACGCCATGACATGGAGATACAGAGACGTCAGCAGCGCACCCCTATCGATTTGGACGCCCAGAGCATTTTGAGGATCGCCATGATGCCTTACCCACCGATGCATTATATCCTACACCCACTCCAGGCATTTAGGGGGTTGTGATACCATCGGGCCTCCCCTCCCCTCCCTACGCATATCATATTTGTATCTCACCCATGGAGCATATAGAGTGCATACCCATAGCACCCCACACCCTTGATGCTAGCTACTATCCCTCCTTTTATACCCGTTTGCAGTACTCACACTTTATTTTCGTTTTGGATCACAGTGGATTGGATCATACTGATGTATATGTTTTGTCTCATAGGCCGATTTTGGCCTCTAATAGACGTTAAAAAGTCTTTCTTTCTTTCTTTCTTTCTCTCTCTCTCTCTCTCTCTCTCTCTCTCTCTCTCTCTCTCTCTCTCTCTCTCTCTCTCTCTCTCTCTCTCTCTCTCTCTCTCTCTCTCTCTCTCTCTCTCTCTCTCTCTCTCTCTCTCTCTCTCTCTCTCTCTCTCTCTCTCTCTCTCTCTCTCTCTCTCTCGACAGAGACACACGAGAGCCCGGGGAGGAGCCTACCGAGGATTGAGGGCTATATGTGGGAATCAGCTCACCGCCGCCAGATGACACAGCACACCACACGAGGATCAGGAGGAGTAGCCGTGCTCTATAGACAGTCGTTACAGCACAGGGTACAGGTGGTAGCCAGAGACCCAGAGGCACGTTTCATGTGGATACGCTTGCAACTATCACAAGAGAGAGCAGCGTACTTCGCCGTATGCTATATTGCACCCATTGGTTCACGCTTCACACATTCCCCTGAGCAACTATCAGGAGGGGAGGGACCAGACACCACATCGCCATATGACTGCCTCAGTGACACGATTATGGAGTATACCGGGATGGGTGAAGTCTTCCTTGTAGGAGACTTCAATGCCCGCACTCAGAGCCACCAGTGTGATATCTACGACTTTGACGACCCTGAGATGCTTCGTACCATAGAGGACATGCCTACACTCAGAGCCTCAGTCGACACCGCCACACCCACCTTATATGGCCGACACTTACTCGAGATGGGAGAAGCACACCGTCTCGTTATATATAATGGGATGGGGAGCTGGCCCACCTCGCGCAGTCTCACTTGCATTCCACCCACAACACCACAGGGGGGGCAGTGTGGTAGACTATGTTATCGGACCCCCGGACGCGACACATCTGATCACCTCATTCACTATCCCACCCTTACAGATTGGAGCTGATCACGCATATCTTGCCCTATCCATTCGCGGCTCACCATGCATACCCCACCCCGTCACCATACCACGAGCCCGTACCACCATTCACTTTAGACATGAGCTAGCACATATCTATAGCTCCCATGTTCGAGAGCGCATCTACTCACTTGATCCCTCTGCCTCCTTGGACACCCTCACCGCCCACTTCTCCTCGATCCTCCATAGATCCGCTACTCTCAGCTTCCCATACACCACCCACAGCACTGCACATCCGACACAGCTGGGGCATACGCCCCAGAATAGATGGTACGATGAGGAGTGTAGGCGACTATACCGACATCTCAGAGCACAGAGTATCTTGGGATCCATCACAGAGAGGGAGGCACGACGACAAATGCGAGCCCTCACACGCCGAAAGCGGCGAGCTTTCGAGGAGAGACAGGAGGCAGAGTTGATCGACCTTCTCATGAGTAGGGATTGTGCCACCGCGTGGAGGGCACTACGTGAGCCACGTCCACCTACACCCATAGCAGATCCTTCGACTTGGCACACCTACGCCCAGAGGTTATATGACGTCCAAGGACAGCCACCATTACCGATTCCTTCCACACCGCGTTCGGTGATATCCACCCTCTTCACAGCAGGCATGGTACGACAGGCCATCCATAGGCTACAGCATGGCCGTTCAGCAGACCACACGGGGCTACAGGGAGAGCACTTTATATACGCAGCAGATGTAGTTTCCCACTTGATCGCCCATCTCTTCAACCGTGCTTTGGTTTAGGGATTACCCGACTCATGGACTATGCATACCATTATGCCTATCCATAAGTCCGGCGATATGATGGACCCAGGGAACTACAGGACTATTATGATAGGCCATATCCTGGCCAAGATCTATGGGGCAGTACTAGAGGCAGAGCTCAGTACACACGCTGAGGCAGCGGGGATCAGAGCACCCGGCAAGGCAGGCTTCCGCCACACTTTCTCCACCATCGACCACATCTTCGTGCTTCGTCGCTTGATTGAGAGCGCGAAGGCGAGGAAGCAGAGACTATACTGTTGCTTTGTGGATTTCCGCAAAGCCTTCGACATGGTCCCTCGAGAGAGACTACTACGGAGGCTCCAGGAGTTACAGCTTCCATCAGACATGCTATGGGCCATCCACGCTTTGTATGCACGAGTCACAGGCAGGGTACGCTGCCCCGGCGGTCTATCAGACAACCTTGTTAGCACCATTGGTGTGAAACAAGGTTGCCCTCTCTCACCCACTCTCTTCGGTCTCTACATCGACGAGATCACGGAGTATATACAGCGAGCAGGAGGGCAAGGAGGAGACCTCCGAGGTACGCAAGTACATATCCTATTATATGCTTATGACATTGTCATGCTCTCAGAGTCACAGGAGGGGTTGCAGTCACATTTACAGGCGCTCGATACCTTTTGCATGGAGAGAGGACTCACAATGAACCTTGGCAAGTCCAAGGTCATGATCTTCCATACCTCCAGGACAGTACGCCATCGCGCCTCTTTCACAGCAGCTGGAGGACAGATAGAGGTAGTGGACTCCTACGTCTACCTAGGTATCACCTTCTCGGGCAGCACAGGGGTATTCTCCATGGCACAGGCTGCGAGAGATAGATTGACGCGAGGTTATGCGGCACTTGCAGGATTGGAGAGACGCTGCTTTCAGACACATTTTCAGGAGCCCCGGACTAAGGGGTGGCTCTTTGACACTCTAGTGACACCCGCATTGATGTACGCAGCAGCAGTATGGGCACCAGGGATCACAGAGGCGAGAGGCCCCAGATCACCATGATATCACGCTTGCTGCGCAGCAAGCCCTCCGTTCCGCATGACATTATACGAGCTGAGCTTGGCACACCACCGATGCTAGTGGAGGCCCTCTTCCAGTTGGTGACCTTTATACTGAGAGTCAGAGTGCTCCCCACTAGCCGACTCACCAGGCTTGCATTTGAGAGCTCTAGACATTTGGCAGAGACAGGGCATGAGAGAGTATGGTATGCACAGACTTACCGATGGTTAGCAGACCATGGCATGAGCATTACGGATCTCCCCCCTTTTCAGTATGACCTCTCTTCCCCCACATTACCCTCTCTCGTTCGGAGAGGAATAGGATCATCCGTCAGGACCTACTACAGATACACGTCAGGGAGACATGGATAGCACCACGGGAGCCTCTTCCCACAAAGAGGCAACACTACAGAGAGCACTTCCTCACTGTGACAGCGGATGGTTTCATTCAGAGACCACGATACATGGATACATATATGGCACCAGCTCAGAGAGTGGCCAGTGGGCAGCTCAGAGTATCATCACACCAGCTGGAGATTGAGATTGGGCGAGCCACACATACCCCCAGGGATGAGCGATTATGCAGGATATGTAGAGAGGAGGTGGAGGACGAGGAGCACTACACATGTAGATGCCAGGCATATGAGGACATCAGAGATCGCTACCACCAGCTCTTCAGGGGGCCCAGAGAGATCAGGGCTTTATTGGGGACAGAGGACCAGCGCCCTCTAGGTCGTTTCCTAGTAGAGCTCCAGCACCGCCGCGCATCACTCCTCCAGCAGCAGATGGAGATACACCTGGCCCCCCCCCCCCTCAGACTTATATTACAGATTTTTTCAGACCCACATACACTCGAAGGCCCAGCTCGATGCGGGGTGTCACATTACACAGAGCAGAGGAGCTTAGACGACCGCGTCGACGACCGAGACCCCTTGTCCGGAGAGCTCGTCCACATCAGAGAGATTCAGGCGATTCACGCACGCCATGACATGGAGATACAGAGACGTCAGCAGCGCACCCCTATCGATTTGGACGCCCAGAGCATTTTGAGGATCGCCATGATGCCTTACCCACCGATGCATTATATCCTACACCCACTCCAGGCATTTAGTGGGTTGTGATACCATCGAGCCTCCCCTCCCTATGCATATCATATTTGTATCTCACCCATTGAGCATATAGAGTGCATACCCATAGCACCCCACACCCTTGATGCCAGCTACTATCCCTCCTTTTATACCCGTTTGCAGTACTCACACTTTATTTTCGTTTTGGATCACAGTGGATTGGACCATACTGATGTATATGTTTTGTCTCATAGGCCGATTTTGGCCTCTAATAGACGTTAAAAAGTCTTTCTTTCTTTCTCTCTCTCTCTCTCTCTCTCTCTCTCTCTCTCTCTCTCTCTCTCTCTCTCTCTCTCTCTCTCTCTCTCTCTCTCTCTCTCTCTCTCTCTCTCTCTCTCTCTCTCTCTCTCTCTCTCTCTCTCTCTCTCTCCTCTCCCTCCCCTCTCTCTCTCTCTCTCTCTCTCTCTCTCTCTCTCTCTCTCTCTCTCTCTCTCTCTCTCTCTCTCTCTCTCTCTCTCTCTCTCTCTCTCTCTCTCTCTCTCTCTCTCTCTCTCTCTCTCTCTCTCTCTCTCTCTCTCTCTCTCTCTCTCTCTCTCCTCTCCTCCCTCCCTCTCCTCTCCCTCTCCCTCTCCCTCTCCCTCTCCCTCTCCCTCTCCCTCTCCCTCTCCCTCTCCCTCTCCCTCTCCCTCTCCCTCTCCCTCTCCCTCTCCCTCTCCCTCTCCCTCTCCCTCTCCCTCTCCCTCTCCCTCTCCCTCTCCCTCTCCCTCTCCCTCTCCCTCTCCCTCTCCCTCTCCCTCTCCCTCTCCCTCTCCCTCTCCCTCTCCCTCTCCCTCTCCCTCTCCCTCTCCCTCTCCCTCTCCCTCTCCCTCTCCCTCTCCCTCTCCCTCTCCCTCTCCCTCTCCCTCTCCCTCTCCCTCTCCCTCTCCCTCTCCCTCTCCCTCTCCCTCTCCCTCTCCCTCTCCCTCTCCCTCTCCCTCTCCCTCTCCCTCTCCCTCTCCCTCTCCCTCTCCCTCTCCCTCTCCCTCTCCCTCTCCCTCTCCCTCTCCCCTCCCCCTCCCTCCCTCCCTCCCTCCCTCCCTCCCTCCCTCCCTCCCTCCCTCCCTCCCTCCCTCCCTCCCTCCCTCCCTCCTCTCTCTCTCTCTCTCTCTCTCTCTCTCTCTCTCTCTCTCTCTCTCTCTCTCTCTCTCTCTCTCTCTCTCCCTCCCTCCTTTTTATATGTTTTTATGTACACCTAATATAAATTGTGGAAGAGAAAACTAGCAAAACACAAGCCTTTGCATAAAAGAACAACAAAATCAACAAACACTATTAGTATGCCCTCTACTTTTATGCATCGAATAACCAAGCATGCAAATTTTTTAAAAATTTTGACAAACATTTTGGGAGTAAATTTACAATCTGAAAAAATTTAACCAAGTGCTCTATACACACTTAAAGACAAGTGTGCTTGCCGGTACATAATATACAACCAAAATAACCGAGGACACTACACTCCATGTACAATTATAAACATGCTTGCAACACAAATAAATCTCATAAGAACACTAGATGTTCTCACTTTTCCCTCACCGTACATGCAAGAAACTATGCTATCATCCTACTTTTACTAAAAGTGTAGAGATTGACAAGCATACAAGTAAGCATACATGCATATAAAAAGTGCCAATGCTTATCCTAGATGCCAAATGATGTATAAAAAAGAGTAGAAATGCATGTATTCACAAGAAAACTTATCTTTAGTATCATGAAATCCACTTGCAAGTAAAGTCCTCTTGAGTCTTCAAGTCTCGTCAATCCCTCCTCTTGGGTCTTCAAGTATCGCCAATCAGACCTCTTGTGTCTTCAAGTGAACCTCGATCGTCCTCATGTCAAAAGGGTCCTTCAATGAAGCTCTTTGACTATGGAAAGTCAACTTTGAAGCTCCGTGGAAGTGGTTGAATGTGGCCAAATGATATCTTCCAGGTACTCATTGGATAGCTCTCTAAGTCAAGATTGCATAGCAAATGAAATCACTCCATTTGGACAAGTATTGAAGGAGTTATGCCCAAAATAGTGAGGTTAGGTGCTCTAGATATGCCCTATTAGAGGGGATATATGAAGACTAGCTTGCTCCCTTCTCCTCTCATACGCTTCCAAGGTGAAATGTGCATGCAAGCATCTCAAATTACCCCATATAGTAGCTTCTCAGTGCGCAAATCGGGTATATAAGGAGCTCCATACTCATGTATAGCATCCAAGAGAGGGGAGGAACATAGAGAAGAAAGTTCTCTCACCCTCTCCAAGTGTGAGCATTGTTCACAAGTGGTCTCTCTGATGATGTGTTGGGCACCGTGCGTGCTTCGCGGTTGTGCTAGCCTTGGGCATCGTTCCCATTCACCAGGCTCCTTAAGGGGGCCTTTGGGTTTCTCTTAGGGGCCTCTTCCTCCCCTACTTTTTATGTAAAAGCTCTAGTATCTCTCCCATCGATATCGGCTTCCAAGGTCGAAGACGACGATCCCAAAGGCAGCAGCCGAAAAAATTCACGAAAAAATCTTCTTTGGCCTTTTGAAATGGCTCTGATACCAAGTATAAGACTTATTCATAAAATCTCTCAAAGAAGAACAAGGCTTGAAATCAAAATATGAATGTTGTGTGTGCAACTCACATCCCATCATTTATATCCTCTTGCACCTAAAATTGCAATGATCTGGAATGCTCTATTGTGGACATGTGGCCATCATGCACACTCATTCCCATTACCCTTCATGCACCCTAGGATATCCCTCGAGCTAGGGACCTTGTATCCCCGAGCTAGGGACCTGGGCTATGCTTAGCCCTTGTCCCACACACACATGTGATGGTCTATGTAGACCACTATAACAGAACTCTTTGTGAAAGGGTGAGATGCATGTTGTCATAGCTAATCTCCCTAAGGATTTTTGGGGAGAGAACTTAAAAACTACACTATATGTATGGAGTTGATCCCCTCAAATGTTCTTGAAAGGTGGCATCCCTCAAGAAGTTTGGTATGGAAAACCCGCTTCATATGACCACCTACACTTCTTTGGTTGTGATGCATTTGTGCATATAAGGCCTGAATTGAGAAGCAAATTGCATGTCAAGTCGATTAAAGGCATACGGAAAATGCAATGTGTATGCACCGAGAATATGACTCAATTGCCTAGAACAATATAAATTTACCTCTATCTAGCTTCCATGTTGGAGAATCATTTCACTTGAAAGAGATATTAAAGAAATGTTCTTAAATGAATTTATCTAGCACACTATCTTATCGAGGAAGTGATTCTCTGGTGTCTAAGCGTAGAATGCAGAGTGCAACTCCATTAACAAATTTATAATTTAGAAAGCATATCACCTTCAAGAGGAATGGATGTTTTGCCTTTGAAGAAAAGATGATTTTGTGATATTTGACATCCATGTTCTCTGGTTCATTATCCAGAACTTGCTGAAAGGTAAGCATCAGACTGCAGTCCTTTGCTGTCGCAGCTATCAAATAATTTCTAACTAGTTCTATACATTGTAACAAGCTCATTCCATCTGGAAATTCAAAATTTTTGCACTCATCCTCTGATAATTCTCTTCCATGTGAGCTGTCCATTGCTTCTCTTGATGAGAGCTTTCTATATGCATGGATCGACCCTTCAATGTCAACGATATCAAGTTTCTGAGCTGCTAACAAATTTTTTAGAACATCTGTTTTATGTAAACTTTGCGATACAAGCTCTTTCAGAACTTCTACTGGTTGAATCCCATCATCATGTAGCATGCATCCTTGCAATGCTGCATTCAGAACCTGCCACTTCACGCCTTCATGATCCAAATCAGAGGTGGATGTGTCAATAACCGTGCCACCGACAAAAAGGCGTAAATTGTTTTGTGGAACACTGAATAAATGATGGACAGCTTGATTGATTCTTTCCAGATCTTCTGAGAACAGATCAAGTGGAGAATATTGACTCAGCCTTTTAACCTGAATAGGCCAAACAAGAAAACTAAGACGATCAAATCTCAACCAGCGGAAAGACTCAAGACGCAAAATTTTGTAACTGGAATTTCAACCTTTCCCTCATAATGCTTCAAAGTTTGATGCATAGTGTACCGAGGCACTATCTTTTTTATAAAATTTTCAGCAACTATGAGATCAGAATTGGGAAGAAAACCACACTTTGGCTGTGCATTTGAAAATTAAGAATAATTAAAATATAGTCAGATTTCAGCATATTCAAAACTGCCAGGCCTCAAATATGATAAATTTAATTAGTTGTGCTCTCACCTTGATCTCTACTGCAATGCTCAGAAAAGAAGTTTTTATGTTCCGTTGAGGACCTGTTCCATGTGAAACTGCCAGCTTACATACAATGAAAAAAACTTCTTCTTACTCCATGTTCAACAAACGAGAGAATTAAAATAGAAAGAAGACTGAGCTTTGAAGATGGTAACAAACAGAATTCTATTTGTTTGAGGTCAAAGGCCTCCTTGTTACTACTAAAGGACATAATAGAAATTAGCTTATGTTCAGCATTAAGGAGTGGAGCCCATAGACTAGTATATGATAGGAAAGAAAGCTTCAAAACTTCTCAATGCAAACCCCTTATCAATAGATTTACAGACTTCTTTTTTTCTCTTTGTATGCAGGACTGAGTGGCATCCTGCAAGCATGTTCCCCACAGTACAAAACTACATAAGCTCTGGCCCCCTGTTGCATCTAAAAGCATCCCCCTCTCCTGGACTCTAATGAAAGTGATATTTCCTAGTTAATCTTAAGTTTATACAAAGCATTCATCACAAAATAAAGTGGAACCGCCTATATTCATTCCACATATGCTCAGAGAATCCGTTGAAATTGCTCAAGATCATCTCAAAACTAAAATAACAAGATTCTTAAAGTTGGTTTTTTTTGCAGTTATAGTAGCAATAAAATAAATTTGGGAGGTTTGGCTGAAGGGCTCAGAAATGCAAAAAGTCCTAGAGGAAGAAATCAAGCTTTTATTAAAAGCAATGAGGATCATATCTCCATACATTGTAGTTTCCTTCAATTTTTTGTAATATAATGAAGAAGATGATAGGGCAACCATTATAAATTTTCAAATAGGTGTTCCTGTGATATAGCTCACACCTGAAGAAAGTCAGTCGGACAAGTGAGGAAAAACATTAAGCATGACATATCAATCACTCTCCACACATCTTATCTATCACAGCAAACATCTTCATCATCATCCTTAAACCAGTGATTTGCTGCTTATTGAGATTTATTATCAGCTTGTTATCAATATAAATAATTGATTTACCTTCTTCGACCTGAACATAAAGAGTAGATGCTAAGGGGTTTATTTGAAATCCATCCTGCAGAAATTAACTATGCATTTTGTCATACAAAGCTCATCAAGCTTTTTTGAGTCCATAGTACATTGCTTTCTTTAATTTGCATACTAAATGCTCTTGACATGCTTTCTTGAAACCAAGAGATAGAGCGACTTCGCTTCACATAAATCATCATCTAGAAATGTTCTCCATTGGAAAATAGACTGGACTTGATGTCAACATAGCATAACTCATAACAATTACACCAAAGAGTGACCTCAGCATAAGGAGATCAACACCACAACATCAGATGTCAGTTTTAATAAACATCAACAGTTATATGATTTGGTTCAGATTGGCATAGTGATCAATAGCCCATTATCAACATGATTACGTAATCAGATGCGACAAACTCAAAATCAGAATGTCAATTAAACGAACAGCAAATATGTGATCAGATTTGTAACAGCACTCAAATATTAATCAACTAGCAGCAGTATAAAAGTGTAAATGACAAAATAACTGCAGACATAGAAGTAACCAATGAACAGAAGGTCATATAGACTTCGATTAAAAGGTGAATTGAACAGCAAACAACCATCTCAGATAGATATGACAAATTGGAAGATGATGTATTACAACCATCAAGTACATCAAATAGATGTGTGGATATGCCCACATCTAATACATAGCATGCCTCAAGGGTACTAGAGCTTCCGTGGGACCTTTTTCATAGACCTACAAATATTTCTAGTTTTAGCAATGGCCTCCACTGTTTTTGACGAAAAGATAAACACGTGTTAACTTTAGTTAAGTTCACAGGCTGCTTTTGACATGGGTAAAGATTTATCCTAAAGTTATTTAGACTCAGGTTAAAACTTATGGTTAATTAAGGTTTATAGGTGAGAACGTTGGACCTAAAAATCTTCAAATTCACTAGCTGAGTATAGGACAAAACTCTCAAGCTTCATAACCTTAAATGAATAACAAAACTAACAATTCCTCCCACGAATTTACATTGATGGAGGAACAAAGATTAGCTGAAATCGCTTAAGGCTTCATGTGTTTGGTAACGAGTTCTCCTCCTCCTCCTCCTCCTCCTCCTCCTCCTCCTCCTCCTCCTCCTCCTCCTCCTCCTCCTCCTCCTCCTCCTCCTCCTCCTCCTCCTCCTCCTCCTCCTCCTCCTCCTCCTCCTCCTCCCCCCTCCCTCCTCCTCCTCCTCCTTCCCCCCCCCTCCCCCCCTCCTCCTCCTCCTCCTTGTTCTTCTTCTTCTTCATCATCTTCATCTCCTCCTCCTTCAAAGTGCTTGATGAAGATTGCTCCTCTTATTCATCAACCTATTTATAAAGTATGGTTAGACCTAAAAGCACTTAAAGACTTCTCAAAGGTGTGCAAATACTCAAACCAAACTCAATGATCTGAATGAGCTGAATGTCTCAAAGAAACTCAAGGTGATGACAAACTCGCTCCAAACGGATCTGATGGTGGATTTGAATGTTCAGATTTTGGAAACAAACTGAAGTATTTGTAAATAATTGCAGACTGTGTCCCTCTAACCATCATGCTCATCATATTGATCCAATACAATGAGACTTTCTTCAGAAATCTTGAAAATATAATATGAAAATTTTGTTTTTTACAATCTCTCTCCACTCAATATGACCACAAGATTTTCCTTCATAATGGCCAAAGCTGAAATAAGATTTCCACATATAGATATGACAAATTGGAAGACAATGTATTATATGACTGCCAAGTACATCAAATAGATATGTGGGTATGCCCACACCTAATACATAGCAATGAGCATGTCAAATGGGTACGAGGAACTTCCATGGGACCTTTTTCATAGACCTACAAATATCTCTAGTTTTAGCAATGACCTCCACTGCTTTTGACCGAAAGACAAACGTGTGTTCACTTTAATAAAGTTCATGAGCTGCTGTTAAGGTGGATAGAGATTTATCCTAAAGTTATTTTTGTTAGAAAATATGCCACCATCCATTAGGGAAGCCCTACCTGTAAGTCTAAAAAATTGATAAATTTAACTCTTGGAAATGGTCAGAAATGCTCTCATTTTTGGGAAACGGTAAAAATTATGGTGAAAAATTTTTACTATATAATTCTTGTAGACCTCAATGAGAGATATTCAACCATAAATAACAAGAGTGTTTGGCACCAAAAATCTAGGTCAGACATCAAATTCTGATTTGCAGCTTATGTGTGAAAAGCAGATTTTAACTTGAAAGCTGTATGACACATGTCAAAATCATATGTAATGGATCCAATGGCTAGCATTATGCCATGTGGCATCCACAAAAGCCAAGCACCAAAACTTAAAAAGAAAAATCGTTGGATTTGTGCAAAAATTAGCGAAAACAGCTTTTAGAGGTGTTTTTTTGTGAGTTTTTCTAGAGCATCCATTGGCTATAAAAGGACAAGTATTGAACACTAATATCCATCACTTTGGAGAGTGCTCTTGAAGGGCTAGCTTTGAGGAGGTGGTCCCTTTGACTTGAAGGAGGTGGACCCTTTGACGTGAAGGAGGTGGATTTGTATTTTCTTCATCATCTTGAAGGTGTCCTGCAGCTTATATCTATTTTGGAGGTGATCGTACTTCAGCCTTGGAGGTTGTTGAGTTATTGGACAGCTTGTATTCATCGTCTTGTACTTCATGCGTATCTTCTATGCTATCTTGTAACTTCAATCATGGAATGTAAAGGTTATATTTGGAGCATGGCTCCTTACATCTCTCTCGTGCACAGTTTTATCTTCATATTGTCTCTATTTTCTCTCTATCTCTATATTTGTTGTGGACCTAAAAACCAACAATTGGTATCAGAGCAAGAAAACATAGAATACATAGAAAAATCGGTCACATGTCGGAAGATTAAATCTTCATGGCATGTTTAAATCAAGCTCAGCAAAGCTCATCAAATCATCGATCTATATGAAAAAGCTGAATATTATTTTAAAGAGATACACTCCAGGAGATATGATATTGAAGAAGAACAAGGCAGAATGCAACTATTATGGCAGAAATAAAAGTGCGGGCACTATATATATGCATGAAATTCTAGCTTATAGCTGGAATTTTATGTTATTTGCTGAATTTGCTGGAATCAACAGTCAAAACAGCTTGGAGAACATAGCTTTTTGGATATGTATTTGTGAAGTGATGTTCAACCACTAGTCAACCTTCTAAATGCTCCTTGAAGTTAGCCACTGAACCATATATGAGAGTCAGATAGGTGCATATGAGAGCATATAACCTTGGTTCGAAAAGGACTAGCCAACCTTGATACTCTTGGGAGTATGTTTGAGTCTATATCCTATATAATAAAATAGCATCCTATAGTTGTCTCTATCTTTCCAAGGAGTAGTTGGTTGAGAAGAGAGGGGGATGTGTGAATTCTTTTCGTGATGTGTGTTTAGAGGGAGCCCTTCATGTCAAAGGTCCCTGTGTGTGTTGGTGGATGTTGGATACTTTGCATGAAATGTGAAAATTATACAGATTCCTAAATTTTCAACAACTACAACAAATAACAAATATATTTACCTCGATTACTCCCCTAGTGTCAGGTTAGGAGGGATTGTTAATAAAAATATATCAAATAGGGCAACCTTCCACTACAGAAACCCTACCTAGAGGCCTAAAAGATTGAGATTGTGATCACCAATCTAGAGAGCTTTGTACCTTCCACTACAGAAACCCTACCTAGAGGCCTAAAAGATTGAGATTGTGATCACCAATCTAGAAAGCTCTGTCTATTGCTCCATAACAGTGATCTTAGGCATTCAAAGACATATGTGAATATCTATATACATAAATATTCCAATATGAAGGTTCAAAGAAACATTCTAGGCCCATCTAATTCCAACTATGTCTTGATGAAGAGCCATCACTTCAAAGTTGTTTTTAACCACCACATGGGTAGCAAGGTTTACACCTTATGCAATAAACAGGAATCATTTGAAGTACTCCTCAATAGGTATTTTGAGAGTTGGATCAAACTTTCATGGGTCACAAGGTCCAAAGGATGGCAAGACTTTGATCATAATTAGAGACATTGAGTGCATCTTTGCTTGAGTGTTTCAAATGAAACCCCCAACATCCTCTAGATAGGCCTTCTCACTAGGATTGGGCTATTTTGGGGCTCTGAGTGCTTTATCATGTAGGAAGAGACAAACATAATGGGTCTCCCTCATGAGCATAGGATATTGACTTTGAAAGCACCAGCTTCGGGCCTAAAGATCTAAATCTCCATAGACTACGACCGATGTGGTACAAGCTCATTGATATGCCATCAATAAACCAAACAATAGCATTAGTCCTACCTACATGTTGTCCAAGGTATCATGCTTCATATTAGGGAAAACTTCATTGATCTCTGGGGATCCAAGACAATGGAGATGGAGAGATCATTGATCCCAAAAGGATCGACAATGGGGTTGTGACATTCACAAGTACATTCAAATGGCCCAAAGATTCCTTAAACCTAGAGTTGGCCAGCATTAAAAGTTACATGACCTTACAAGTATATGGATGAATCCTGGCAAAACATGAGGTTAGCAAACGGCCACAAATAATTACTCATGGTCGATAGCTCAACCAAAACTTATGATTGGCTATTGGGTCAGAGTTAGATTAAGGAAGCTTTGTTCAGCTTGAGGACATCAAAGTAAGTTGCAGTAAAATATTTTATGTGAATCCTTGCAGTTGAATAGATTCGGGTTGAGCATTCACGTGCTCTTGTTAGAGAGAAACATAGGATGGCATGAGGTGTCCATGCGAGGAAAGGATTAGTAGTCGAGTATGCATGTTATTCAAATGGTTCTCTCCACAGAAAAATCAACAGACCATTTGTAATAGCCTCACCATTTGGCACATCTATGGCACATGGCAAGGCACTCCATTGATATTCACTTGCTCTTGTTAGCGACAAACATAGGATCGCATGGGATGTCCATGCCCAGAAAGGACTAGTAGTCAACTATGCATGTTATTCAAATTGCCCGCTCCACAGAAAAATCAACAGACCATTTGTAATAGCCTCAACATTTGGCACATCTATGGCACAGGGCACAGCACTCCATTGATACAAATTGCAAATTCCTTCAAAGACTATTTGATGTCTCTGAAGCATGCTGATCCATACCTTCATGGTCAGCTCTCTCAGATTACTGAAGACAAAGAGAGAACTCACAAACATCAGCACCACTATCATAGCACATGAGCATGTCCACCCTACAGTTGTTTGGAGCATAATGTTCGCTGTTGGAGTCATTAGATGCATGATGGTTTTTCATCCCCTATCCCCAAACATAGACTCGCCTGCTGGGTGTACAAGTCGTGGCATCACAGTTGTGCTCAAAGAACCCTCCTTTCTGGAGTTGTACATTGTGGCTAACAGGTAGTTTCTTCTTACTAAGAGAAGAAGAATCACTGTTTGTACAAGATACCTAAAAACAATAAACAAAAAAACAAACAAATTAAACAAAACAAAGGATGCACACGGTACATGTGGCTCATAAACAACTTCAACTTCTCATAGAGCATGGTATCTTTGATAGAAATGGGAAGCCCACAGTATCAAACAATTATTTCTTCTTAGCAAAATATTTGAATGGAATGGTGAGCACAAAATTGCATGAGACAGCTGAAATCGAACCTCCCACCAAGCAAAACACTGAATGATCTGAAATCAACAACGCACTGTTGCTATGACTGTCAATCTCACTTTCAGCTCTCCGTGACAAGGGACGTTCGTGCTCCACAATGCAGGCGATTTTCTCCAAAAATTCAGTTGACATATACACAATAATCTGCAGAACAAAGAGGCATATCAAAAGTCAAAAAGTCCAAATCATCAACAAGACATCTATATCAGCTTCTTAGCACAGACAATGAAATTCCAAACTCAGAGAGAATTCGCACCCCAGGATCAACAAGTTCAGGCCCCAACAGAGGTCCCATAACATCTCGTGCATAAGCCTGGAGTAAACTTTCAAAACTTCTTGCTTCTGCAACTGAGGGCCAATTCTGCCAAAGCTTCTGTTCATCTTCAGATAAGATTGGTTTTCCTGGTTGACAAATTACCTTGCTTTTATCAACAAGCTGCTTATCCACAGATTTCTTCCTTATCCGTAAAACTTTTCCCACCTACAACCATAAAAATGAGAGATGAGTAAATGTGCCTTCAACTCATCAAAACTTTGGTTCAGATAATTTTCAGTATCTAATGCAAGTACTGTTAGGCTCGTCTCTATTATTATCATATTCTACCAGGCAACTGTACACAAAAATTTGGCCTTGAAGACTGTAAGCCTATTGCGACTCCTATGGAGACAGGTTTACGATTGAGTCTTCATGATGCTCTAGATTCATTTGATGATGTGCTCTATGAGCAGGCTGTTGGATGCTTGATTTACTTATGCATTACTCGGCCAGATATTCAATTTGCTGTCTTACAGATGAGCAGGTTTATGCATTGCCCAGGTCAGCAGGTTTATGCATTCCCCAGGTGTGAAGCATTGGTAGGCGGTTACGCGCATCTTTCGCTACTTGAGTGGTACCCGGCTACTTGGATTGTTTTATCCCAAGGGGGGATCACTACCGTTAGATTTGCATGTTTTTTTTGACAGTGATTGGGCTTCTTTCTATGACACTCGTTTGTCCACTAGTGGCTTTTACTTCATGCTTGGTAGCTTATGTATATCTTGGTTGAGCGAGAAGCAGCCTACTGTGCCCACCTCCAGTTGTGAGGCTGAGTATAGGGAAGATTTCACAGCGACTGTTCAGTGTGTGTGGCTCAGACGCCTTATGGCTGATTTGGGTGTTGGTCAGTCTTATGCCACCACCATCTTCACTGCCGTCAGAGCGCATTGGCAGCTACGAGGAACCCTCTGTTCCATGCTCGCACTAAGCACATTGAGGTGCATTATCATTATGTCAGGGAGAGGTTCTCTCCTGGAGAGATCAGCTTGACATATGTGTCCACGAAAGAGAACATTGCATACCTTTTCACGAAGGCTCTTCCGAGGGAGAAGTTTGAAGCTTTCCGCAAAGCTTTGGGCTTACTTCCTTTTGTGGATTGATTCCACATAGCTTGGCACTTCCTTATACATGAGTGCCAGCTCCTTGTTCAATGCATCACTCCCAGGGGGGATTTGTTGATATATTTAGGTAGTGATGTGTGTGAACACACTAGGACCGCCAGGGCACTTTTTTCCCTCTTCAGGAGGTTTTTTCCCCCCGGCTAGTATATACGCCTATTGCCCTAACGGGTTACTTATCTTTGTACATTCTAGTGGTAATACATTCAGTATTGTGTGCTGTGCTCCAAGCTGCTTCTTCTTCCTTGTGCTGTTCGCGTGCTTCCGCAGACGTCTAACTCCAACAAAGATTAAACACCATCTCCCATAGTGGCTATGGAAGTCAGTAAAACGGTACACCTGTGCCAAATGCTTTGCTCTTGCCAATGGCAAAGAAGGGATACCAGTTCCTAGATATAGAACTCATTGTTATGTCATTGTTATGAGAGGATTCATGGAAGGATAACCTCTCAAGGTACCCTTCAATACAAGCTCCACACATCATGACATCAGCTCTTGACTTAAGAGACATGACTTAAGAGACAGTTACACTCAGATATTGTGTAGTCAAATTACACCTATATAATTGATTAGCTATAGAGGAGGGAATAGAGACATTGGATCGATAAGTGGTTAGCTCACCTATTCAGATTTGATCCTATGGGAATAGATTGGACTTTGAGATCACAAGACTTGCCCATTTCGACATAGTCCTTAGCAAAAAGTGACATGCTAGGAAACAACCAATCATACACTTTGCATCTCATGTGTTTGAGCACGAGAGGTGATGATTGTTAATCCGAGGAGAGCCAAATCTCCAAGAGACGAGATTAGAAACCACAACCAAGCTTCTCAAGATTGATTGATTGTAAGTTATTTACTTTTTATATTTTGTATATTCATCTTGTGTTGTGATGCATTCCAACCATCGAGAAAGTTCTAGTGGGAATGCTCGAGCACTTTCAGCGGAGGTCAGAGCAAAATCCCATAACTTACTTTTATGTGAGTTACCTTTTGGTTTACCTCCTTGCAAGAACATTGAACATAAGATTGAGTTGGTACCATTAGCTAGACAGATCGCACTGCCACCATTTTGCATGAAGCTACAAGAGGAAAATGAAATCTGCAAGGTCATGGATGAGTATATGGAGAAAGGGCTGATAAAACCTAGCTTTTCGCCCTTTGCAACACTAGTGTTGTTAGTGGAAAAAAGAAGGACGGATCTTATAGAATATGTGTAGACTACCCCACAATGAGCACTCAATAAAATCATTGTCAAACATAGATAAGATACCCCATGCCCATAATAAACAATATTCTAGATGCTCTAGGTGGTGCAATTGTATTTAATAAGATAGACTTTAAAGAGTTGGTATCAGCTAATTAGAATCATAAAGCAAGATGTACATAAAAAAGCATTTCGAGCCCAGTTTGGTCATTATGAGTATTTGGTTATATCATTTGACCTACTAATGCACCTTCTACTTTCATCATGTTAATGAATGACATATTGCATCCTTTCATTAGAAAATTCGTTGTGGATGATTTATTAGTTATGCTAAATCAATGCATTAACATAAACATAATGATGAATCCACTTCAAGCCAAAGTACCATGGAAGCAAATATTTAATTCAGCAAAAAAGCTTTAACACATTGCAACAAGATGTTTTAGAGGCTCCAATACTCAAAAAGTGGTGGATCCACAGAGGCCATTTGAGTTCGCTTGAGTTGGAGACAGATGCTAGCGACATAGCCATAGGGGTTGCTCTTCGCCAAGATGGTAGACCCGTAGCTTTGGAAAGCATGAAATTAAGTAGTGCATATCGTAGGGCCAGTGCACGAACATGAGTTGTATGCAATGGTGCATGCTCTTGAAGTCTGGAGACACCATCTATATGGTGCAAACTTTAAAGTTTGAAGTCATGTATAGAAGAGGTAAAGAGAATGTAGTAGTTGTGGCATTATCTCAGATAATGTATCAAATGAGCTTTACGGTTCTAGAAAGCTCATTGCATTAAGAGATATAGGAAGTACAGTTGGAAGATCCACATTTGTTACAGATTATTATTAGAGCCATCCGTGATGACTCTATTATAGGAGATGGGGCAGCTCTGCTTCTTTCCTTAGGCAAGCAAACAAGTTAAGTTCGTGTTCCAATTTCTCATTGGAGAATGGAACAGCTAACCAGAAACAAAAGGTTTGTGTACCAGATTCCCAAGATTTGAGAAAAACAGTTACGCATGACAACTGTGATGTTCCTTGTGTAGGACATCCTAGTATTGACAAGATCATATAGCTCATAAGAAGAACATTTTCCACACATATGTTCGATAGTACTTTATTGTCATGTCAATGAGAGAGACTCATACATCAGGTCTACTACACCCTTAAGAGATTACTACACCCTTTAGAGATTCAGGAGCACAACTAGGATAGTAAATCCATGGACTTCATATTGGGGTTACCATGGACCCAAAGAAAGCGAGATGCTATCCTAGTGGTAGATAGGTTGAGCAAGATGGCTCATCTAATACCCATGTAGGAGACAATTAAGGCTCCATAGGTGGTGGAGCTATTTATCGAGCATATCTTGAGATTGCATGTATTATTGAAATCCATAGTTTCAAATAGGGATGTTACATCTATAGGACACATTTGGAATGTCCTTTTGAAAGTTTGTCCTTGACAAGATTAAAGTGTCATTACAAATGAGTAGTGGTGACCACACTAAGGGGGTTGGCCAAACACAAAAGGTAAGCCAGATGCTAGAGGACATGTTGAGGGCATATGTGTCCGAGAGGCAAACAAATTGGGATAGTTATTTGCCATTAGTAGAGTTTGCATATGGCATTAGACCTTACAAGGTGATTGGCATGTCTCCTTTTGAAATAAATTATGGCATCTATCCACTGCTCCCAATACCATAGAAATGCCTTAGTGCTTCAGAGCTCTTCGCAAACCTTCATGGACTCCCACTTGGGAAACTGTGAAATCTGCCTTGCAATGGGCAGTTTACGTGCCCACTGTTGGGCAGCTGCCAAAGTGGAACTCCCCTTCCAAAACTTGTTGATGGGCACTTTTTCCCTCCACCTTGGGCTAGTCCTATACGTGAATGTCACCTATGTGGACTCCCAACATCTATTTAGACAACAATCTAGCACCATTATACATATGTTGATTAAGTAGCCCTTATGCTATAGCCTATCTTGTAAGCTTGTATGTTCATAATCTCACCTAGTGTTGTTGTACTCCTATGAGTGGGGCTAGTCCCTGTGGTTTCTTAGCTAGTTTGTGCATTGGACAAGTACCTTTTGTGTGTTGGGCCAATTCTTGTTGTCAATTTGTATGCCGGAATACTCTTTGTATCCTTTGTGTGTCGGACAATTGTATTTTTCTATTGTGGATTGGATAGCTTTAACTTCTCTATTGTACCTCTGTTTGTGTATGTCTACTGATATGAATATCTCTACAAGGGCGCTAGTCTTAGACTCCTTCAAGCTCATAGCTCACCACTTGTGCCGCACATTAAAGAGATATAGCATTGTTAGAGGAAGTGTCTACGCAAGTAATCTCTATGGAGGCCGGCAAGTGGAGTGGCAACTTGGCTGTTCCTAAGGCTAGTTGCACTTGTTGTTTACTTCTTGCATGGTTCAAACTTAGTTTATCCTTGTCTAAGATTTGAGCCTATTTGGACTAAGTTCGGGCTATAATATGGTCCAAGCTGAGTGTCATTTTTATTTTATATTGGCTGTTGTTATGGGTTTTTTAAATAATTAATATAGCAAGATTCATTTCCTTAGCCTCTTGATATTTGTCTACGAGTCATCTAGTGCCTCGCATGATGTGTACAGCATTGTCTTCCTCCTTTGAGTATCTTCCACAATCTAGAGCATCTATTGAATATATCCTTTGATTTCTTAATCATCTCAAGATGACATGTACGTGTGAGTCTCATACAGGAAACCAACTCTCAAGAGTTACCACATTACTAACTCCCACGCAGAGGATACTATGTATGTTGTAGTTCCATGGGAAGATGAGTGAAGCTCATACTTCTCATGATGGAACTAATCAATACAACCTTTACAATCATCTCAAATGGCGTCATGATCTTAACCGAGTCTACGAGTGTCTTATGATAAGATCTAGAGTAGTGCGAGCTATCAATTATTGGGACTCTGGCACTTAGATAATACTTACCCACATGTCATATACATAGCTCTCGCTAATTGTGCACTAGATGCACCTAAATAGTTACCTTTTAGTGAAAGGTTGTACATAAAATCTAGTAGAAATTACCAATCAAGCATGGTCAAGGTGCAACACATACAAGGATCAGAAATTTTACTGGCACAAGACCCCATCCTAGTACATAAACCTTGCCTTATCTCAAAAATAGTTGAATTGTGGTCAAATACTTTCCTTCTATATTCCTCTAAAGGTAACAAGACATGCAAACATCTAGAGACCCATGATTGATGGGCTATAAAACCTCTCTTCGACTAACTATTGAATCTCGAAATGGTGATCTCAATAGCAATCCCCTTCAAGAGAAAAATGTATAACTCTCAAGAATTTCTATGGAACAAAGGAGAGTACACCTCATCATATTTAGGGTTAGAGTTACCCTATAGGTGACTCTGCCTCCAGATGTACCTCTAAGCCCACCTTAATTAGTGTAGGAAGAGCAAATGAGTGATACATACAAAGAAACAATTAGGCATCCAAGAGATCATGCAAACATGGTCTCATCATACTCATTAATCGTGACAAAGTAGCATCCCATAATCTAATCCAACTCTTGGGTTTTAGAAAAATAACATAATCCAAGTATAAATAAGTATAAATTCATATAGAGAAAATATTTTTCACAAGAAAATACACATAAAATAAGAAAAATAAACAATTGTGGAGAGTAAAAAAGGAAAATGTGAGAGAGGGAGAGAAAGAAACGGATGGCATGGCAAGCAATCCATAATCTCCTAATTCGAGGCTATAACAATTCGATTGATTGGTCTAGAGCACGAGCAGAACAAAAAGAGAATACATAGATGTATACTTGTTCAGCATCTTAAATATAGTTAAAAATGGAACCAATCAACAGAGCAATAAAGATTAACCACACTTTAAAACACGTACCAAAAAAGGGTCAGAACCCTTGTAAGCCAAAACTATGTTCGCAGCTCCTTCTCCTCGATAGCACCAATCCTCCACATCAAATGGCCCGACTTTATGGACGTTTTCAACCTTGTCATCCATGGAATCCTGCGAAAAAAAACGAACTATTGAAGAACGAGAATGGCATCCTCATGTGCCTTTGTGTCAAGTATTCAAGAAAAATCAAAATTGAAGGAGGCGACGTTTCCTGTTTATCCAATGCGAAAGGACATTTTAGATTTTGAAGAGCTTCCTACTTTTTTGCCAAAAAGATGCATGAAAAGTGTTCTTCTTACACCCAAAATGAAAAGACGGTTTCCTTTCTCTCTAAAGGGATAAAAAGAATGGCTTTTTTTCCTTCTACCTATCTAGTCTAACTCTACCCGTCTTTTGAATCTCGTGCACCCAACCTCTTGTAATGAAACCTATGGTAAAACCTTCCCCAAATAATAAGATTTTTTTTTTCTAATTTAAATTTTCTTCGACCCAAAGCCCCAAGGATTTGCAAAATGCAAGCACTTACGCATGAGAGGCTCCTTGGCCACACTCTTTCTGCAGTCTAAATTTAAAAGTTGCTGTCCACGAAATCACACGTGCTCAGTTATCTACAGCTCTCTTGATTTATATCTAACATCTCTCTGACACACACACTCTGTCGCTTGATATCCTTGAACAACACACAAACTATATAACGAAGGAGATCGAAACCGTTGAAGCTACCTATAGCTTCTTGGTAAATATTTGACGACCCAATCCAATCCTCAACACACATGCAAACCAAATTAAATAGATGTCACCCTGCAACGTATGAACTTGGCCCAATCCATCCTTACCTGAACATTCTCATTATGCCTACACGTGCAGCTCATCACGTATCAACACTGGAGTAACAGTGAGTAACAGTTCTTTAGGATTATTTGTTCACTAACATACGAAATCGGAATAATAGGAAAAGAACTCAAGGAAAAACCTAAAAAAAAAAAAAAAAAGGGGGGGGGGGGGGGGGGGGGAGGAAGTTCATAATGCAACTAAGAAATGTGGAACAAATAACTCTAATGATGTAAGAAAACTATCTTTGGAAGTTTCCATAGGTGTCAATGTCAGACGTTGATCCACAGGAATCATTCCATTTGATCCACAGGGTCCATTCGATCCACAAGGATCAGTCCATGTGTGTGAGGGACAAGGACCTGCTAGCCAAGGTCCCAAGCTCGTGGGATACCCTAAGGTAGGTTGGTAGTAATGGGAAGTACTTTGGTAGTAATGGGAATAAGTGTTGCATGATGGCCACATGTTCACACTAGACTATTCTGTATCATTGCTATTTTTAGAGTACACCATTGTTATTTTTAGAGTACAAGAGGGTATATATGGATGGGAGGAGAGTCACACACACATCATTCAAGTGATTTCCAACACTTAAGGACCATGATCTAGAAGAATGCAAGTGGCATTTTGATCAAAAGGAATAAAGTTAAGATTTGAAATATGTAAAGTAATACATCTAGAAAGAGATGAGAATTTTCAAGTAAAAAGAATTGCCCTTTTATAGAACGGACAAATTGAGACAAGGGCTAGGTTTACCAAGGTCTCATGAGTTAGAAACTTAGAGGTAAGAGGTCTCAAGGTAATTTGAAACCTCAGAAGAGAACTCTAGGAACCGGTACAATTTTAGAATGCTTATAAATTAAGTGTCTAGTTCATTAGTAGTTCCTATAATTACATAGTTATGAGCTCTAGTGCACAATTATATGTGTATAGAACAAAGGAGTTTATTTCACAAGAAGTATAACCTTCATATTTGTGGAATAAAAAGGGCAAATCAAGTTTGATTAGAATGCCATGGTTAGAAATAATAAAAGAAAAGTCATGTAAGAACTTCCTAGATCTGGAGGTTGAGACATAGACTTTAGAGTTACTAGTTTTAATCATATCTTGATTCCATATCAGTTTAATACGGGCAGACAAGGTAGTTTTTGTTACTGTTAGTGTCCATGTGAAAGGCCAAATGGCCACTAGACACTTCTTTGTATATATTCTTTAATAAAACATATAGTGGCCTGGTCAGTCACAGACAATAAGTTCGATCGCATTTGTAAGACCTAAGAAGTCTGTCTTTGTGCTCCTTGTGTACTGTGTTTTTTGTGTTTTCTACAACATCTGTGCGAAGTACTGTGTGCGGCCTCGGGAGCTCGGTTTTCTACTCCGAGCGTATTGTCGTGGAGCTCTCGAGAAGGAGAGCGCACTATGGTGCATCGGCATCGAAATACTTCACTTGTATCAAAATAGTTCGACGCAAAATGCATTGTTCCTTTTGTGCGAGCGAAGAGAGCCCCCCCCTAAGGCTTACGACTAAGGCAGCGACCAAGGCATAGACCTTGGCATACCTTTTCATCCGAGTCATCGAAGTCACCATTGGCACCATTGGCTACGTGCAAGGGAGGACCTCAATGATCAAGGAAGACAGATGTTCCCGATACTTCCCGGGAGGTCACCCATCCCAGTACTGTTCCCCCCAGAGCTCGCTTAACCATGGCAATCTCTTGCCATTAAGCTACACTCTTGTGGTGTCTGAAGAAGGGGAAAGACTAAGGTTGACATTACCTTGAACATGTTTTGGTCCCTCAAAGCTTCATTCTTTGCTTTCAAAACCTATTTTTGAAGCATTTTTGGGTGTCTTTTAGAGCCATTTTGGAGTACTTTTGCACATAGTTCTCTTCACACAGGTCCACAAACATCAAGAAGAGTGTTCTTTGTACTTTTTCGATAATAAATATCAACCTTTGGGGCTGTGTTTTTCAGCCACACTCGCAAAACTATAGGTTTCTGGAAAGGTTTTCAATTTTGGTGGGAGCATCTGCTTCAAATTTATGCAGGTTTTTGAGCCAAAAACATAAGAGTTGACAGACACTTGCCCGAGTTATTGGCTAGTTCTTGGCTTGTGCATTCAGCCTTTTTAGTGTCATTTTACTACATATTTTGAGCACATACACATCATGTACGCTTCTGTGGATACCGCTTCTGTATGTCCATGTGTTCATTGATATAGCGGTTATGTTCTTTGCATAAAGCCTTTTACGTTTGATAAAGAGGGTCGTGGTGAGGTTTTCTTAATTGGGAGACACCCAGATGTCAGGGTCTCTTCGGTGATGCAGGTGGAAGACTTACACAGCCTCGCTATAGGAGATGTATGATAGTTGTTCATAGGTGCTCGATAAGCCTAGTAAGCTTCTATTGGGTAACTAATTATACGCAGTGGAGTGAGTGATTCACTATGCAGGCAAACATGTTAGTACTTGTAGTTTTATGATATTTTGACACTGCTCATACGCTCATTTTGCATAGGATACTCTGGCAAAAATTTTTCTAGATTTTTGGTTTTGTCAACTATACAGTGATCGATTTACTCCTTGATACACTTATTCGTTGGTGTTTAGACTCTTCTAGCTCCATTATCATTCCATTCAGTTCTCTACCATCATGGCATCAGAGGTCTTAGGCACATCCGGTGGATTAGGGACTAGTGCTAGTGTTCCGAGGAGGAGCTATAACTTGCAGGGCAAAGACCATTTTGAGATCCAAAAATTTGATGGCACAAACTTGGAAGAATCAGATTAAAGATGTGTTGATTCAAAGGAGGCAATGGAAGCCAGTAAATGGGATTTCAAAGAAGCTTGTTGACATGGATGAAGATGACTGGGATGAGTTAAATGAAATGGCCAAGTCTACCATTTGCCACTTGGCAGATAATGTTTACTTTACAGTATTAGACTGTGAAAGTGCAAAGGAGCTTTGGAAGAAGTTATGCAATACATATGAAAAAGAGACAACATCAAATAAAGTGTATCTGATGAGAAAATTATATGACCTTCGTATGAAGGACACAGATAGTGTTGTTGCTCATGTAAATGAGTTTGATGCTATGTTCTCCCAGTTACAGGATCAGAAAATGGATATGGATAACGAAATGAAAGCAGTATTGTTGTTATGCACCCTGCCATCATCATGGGATACATTTTGCACAACTATTAGCAATAGTGCACCTGGTGGTAAACTTTTCTATGATGACATATGTGGAGCACTCTTGAGTGAGGAGATTCGTAGAAAATCTATGGTTGGCACTCAGAGTGGAGATGCATATAATGTTCGTGATTCTTACCAAGGAAAGAATCAGCAACGTGGCAGGAGCACGAACAAGGAAAAGAATGGTCAACAAAATAAGAGTAGAAGTAAATCAAGGAAGAGGGATATCGAATGCCATTATTGTCATAAGAAAGGACATATGAAGAAAGATTGTTATGCATTAAAGAATGCTAAAGGTAAAGGAAAGAATGTTGATGGGCATGTTAAACAGTTACCTACACCATCTACTTCGACTGTGAAGATTGAAGAAATTAATGCTATTTTTTATGATGCTGATGTGTTGACACTTGATAGTACTGTGCCATGTGAGGCGCTTATGGCTGATTCTCTTTCCCACACATGCTGCTAGATTCTGGTGCTTTTTTCCGTGTGACACCACATAGAGAATGGTTCTCTAATTATGCAGCAAAGTCTCTTGGTACCATGAGACTTGGTGACTCTTACTAGTGTGATGTTGTGGGGATTGGAGATGTGGTTGTGCAGTCCATTGATAGTTCAAAATTTACTATGCATAATGTACGCCATGTACCTCAGTTATCACGCAGCTTGATGTCAGTTGGTCAACTTGATGACCTTGGTTACAAGGTGGTCTTCTATGCTTAGTCTTTTGGCATATCAAAGGGCAATATGGTTATTGCAAAAGGACGCAAAGTTGGCTCACTTTATCCTTTATTTGTATCACAGAAAGAACACTTGTTAGTTGTTACTGAACAACCTATGGCTTGTATTTGCCATGGTCGTTTGGGCCATATATCTCATAGCGGAATGGAAAATCTTTCTCTTTCTGGCTACTTACCTATGTTATCTTTCTTCGATTTTTCATTTTGTGAGCATTGTCAAACCAGAAATGCGCATAGAATGCACATTGACTCTTCAATTCAGCCTTTAGATCTCGTTCATATAGATGTGTGTGGTCCCATGCCCACTAGGTCCTTAGGTGGTTCTCTCTACTTTGTCACATTCATAGATGATGCTACTAGAAAAGTTTGGGTATATCCTATCAAATCAAAGGATGAGGTATTCCCTACTTTAGAAAATGGCTTGCTTCAATTGAGATTGAAAAAGGAACTAAGCTTAAGGCTTTATGTTCAGATAACGGGGATGAGTATACCTCACATGAATTCAGCCTTTTCTATCAGTCTAGTGGAATTCGTAGAGAGTTTACAGCTCCTTATACCCCAGTCTAGAATGGTGTACCTGAGAGAATGAATAGAATTATTCAAGATTGAGTAGTCTCTATGTTGCATCATGCAAACCTCTCACAAGGCTTTTGGGCAGAAGCAGTATTGATTGCAGTTCATGTGATTAACTTTTCACCTAGTACTACCAAAGGTCTGAAAGTGGCACAAGAGTTATGGATTGGGAAGCCACCATATTATGATCATCTTTGAGTTTTTGGGTGTGAAGCATATGTTCATATACCCAAGAATCTTAGACAAAAGTTGGACCATAAGTCAAAGAAATGCATTTTTCTTGGATATGGTCGAGAAGGACAATTTGGATATCGCTTATGGGATCCTGAAACACGATCAGTGATCAGAAGTAGTGATGTCATTTTCAATGAGTCTAAGATGAATAAACAACCCATTAAGGAGGTTGAAGTGAGAAGAGTGGTGTTTGAGGATACTAGTCCTCCAGTTAGCATGCATAAAAATGCTGCACATAGGGATGTTCAAGAGAATGTCCATTCAGATCAGTCTGCACATGTTCTTGTTTAGCAACCATTGAGACATTTTGCACGTGTCTCACATCCACTTGATAGATATGTACCAGGTTTAGATTTTGTTATGCTAACAGATGGTTGTGAGCCTTCTTGCTACAAAGAGGCTATGCAGACAGAGGATCATGTCAAGTGGGAGCGTGCCATGAAAAGTGAGTTGGTCTATTCACAAGAATGGTACTTGGGCTTTAGTACCTTTGCCAAAGAGTAGGAAAGCTTTACCATGTAAATGGGTATATAAGCTGAAACTCACATCAGAGAGTGCTTCTCCAAAGTATAAAGCACTACTTGTTGCAAAGGGTTTTAAGCAACAACATGGTGTTGATTTCAAGGAAATCTTCTCTCCAGTGGTCAAGATGACTACCCAATGCATGTTGCTTGGATTCGTTGCAATGGAGGACTTAGAGCTAGTCCAAATGGATGTGAAAGCTGCTTTCTTGCATGGAGATCTTACAAATGAGATCTATATGGAACAATCATAGGGTTATGTAGTTCCTGGCAAGAAAAGTCTAGTTTGTAAGCTTAAGAAGAGCTTTTATGGACTTAAACAGTCCCCTAGACAATGGTACCAAAAGTTTCATGCTTTTATGAAGTCTCAAGGCTATTCTCAAAGTAATGGGGATCATTGTCTCTACACAAAGAGATGCTCAGATGGCAGCTTGATATGCTTGATACTTTATGTCGATGATATGTTGATTGCTGGGAAGTCCTCTTATGATTTGTCAATTCTAAAAAAGAAGTCCAGTCAGACATTTGATATGAAGGATTTGGGGGATGTCAAACATATTCTTGACATGCACATTACTCGTGATAGGAGTAAAAGATGCATATACTTGTCTCAAAGTGAGTACATATCCAAATTACTTCACAAGTTCAATATGCAAGGTGGAAAGGCATTGAGTACACCTTTACCCACATATGTGAAATTGAGCAAGGATGATCGCCCCAAATCAGATGAGGAAAAAGAATTCATGACCAAAATTCCCTATCAGTCTGCTATTGGTAGTCTCATGTATGATATGGTAGTTACGAGACCAGACATTGCATTTGCAGTGGGAGTTGTGAGCAGATATATGTCTAATCCTAGCAAGAAACATTGGGAAGATGGTCAAGATGATTTTAAGATATCTGAGTGGCACTAAGGACAAGTGTCTATGCTTAGGTATAGGGAAAGCATCCATTATTGGTTACACAAATTCTGACTATGCTGGTTGTGTAGACAATGGTAAGTCTACATCAGGGTACATTTTTCATTTTGCTGGAGGTGCTATCTCTTGGAGATCTCGTCTTCAAGAATGTACAGCTGTTTCCACCACAAAAGCAGAGTATGTTGCAACTAGTGAGGCATGTATGGAAGCGTTGTGGCTTTCTCATCTTGCTTGTGATATGGGTTTACCCTAGCATGTACCTTGTTTGCTCAGTGATAGTCAGAGTGCCATTGCTTTGGCTAAGAATCCGGTCTATCATGCAAAGACTATGCACATTGAGGTGAGGTATCACTTCATTCGAGATTGCTTAGCCACTAAGCGCATTATTCTTGAGAAGGTTCACACTCGAGATAATGTTGCAGATGCTTTGACTAAAGCTCTACCACATGATAGCTTTCAACACTGTTGTCAATTGATGGGGGTTACTTGATTCCTGATCTTACACAGTCACTTGTATCCTATGTAACATGCTCATTAGGTGGGAGGTATAGTTTGTATACTTACACTCAGGTATTCTTTATCATTCTTTATTTTTCTCCCATAGTTACTTTGGCCATATTGGCCTTTAGTGGGAGATTGTTACCGTTAGTGCCCATGTGAAAGGCCAAATGGCCACTGGACACTTCTTTGTATATGTTCTTTAATAAACCATATAATGGTCTGGTCAGTCACAGACTGTAAGTTCGACCGCATTTGTAAGACCTAAGAAGTCTGTCTTCGTGCTCCTTGTGTACTTCGTTTTTTGTGTATTCTGCAGCATCTGTGCGAAGTACTGTGTGTGGCCTTAGGAGCTCGGATTCCTACTCCGAGCATATCATCATGGAGAGTGCATTGTGGTGCATCGTCATCGAAATACTTCAGTTTTCTCTACCTATCTACCTAAGAATGAAGAGTAGAGATCCTAGGTGGACTCATTTTCATTAAGTAAGCAAGGCAAGTCTGTAGGCCAAGAACTCTAGAGTGGCCAAGATACACAAAAAGGCAAGGTTTGCAGAAAGCAAACAAGGCAAGTCTGTGTGTCAAATACTCAAGAGTGGCCAAGATATATAGAAACGCAAGGTTTGCAAAGAGTAAACAAGGTAAAGCTATAGTCTAAGTCCCTGGTAGGGAGAGGAACAAGGTTATATAGAAATGCAAGGTTTGCATTTATTAAACAAGGCAAGGTTGTCTCCAGTAGGGAGTGATTAGACAACAATGCAAGGTCTACAAGTAAGAAAGTCAATTCCAAATGGAAGACAAGTTGAGAAGCAAGTTTGATGTTTCTATTTATAGTACATCATAAATAGTAACCAAGTAAAGTAATCAAGTTTGATCATGAGAGGAGGCGATTACTGATCCGTGGAGAACCAAATCTCCAAGAGACATGATTGGTAAATGCTACCAAGTTGCTTAACATTGATTGTAGTTTTATTTATTGTATGTATTTTGTGCATTCTTCATGTAGTATGATGGATTCATGTAGTCATGGAGACTCTAGTTGGAATGTTTCAATACTTTCAACAAAAGTGAGAGCGGAATTTCAAGAGTTGTTCCTAAAAGAATTACCTTCTAGTTTACCTCCTTGGAAGAACCTAGAGTTAGACAAAAAGGAAAGGTTTGTATACTAGTCTCCCAAGATTCAAGAAGAAAAGGCATGCATGATAAACATGATGTGCCTTGCGCATGACATCTAGCTATTGAAAAGACAATATAGCTTGTTAGAAGAACATTTTGGTGACCTGGATAGCCAGAGATGTCCACACTTATGTTCAACAATGCTTTATATGTCAAGTCAATAAAGCAGAAAGGATAAAGAAACTAGGTCTTTTGCATCCTTTAGAGATTCCAAATCATAACTAGGATAGTGTATCCATGGACTTCATAGTCGGGTTATCGCAGACCCAAAGGAAGCGGGATACTATCCTAGTTGTGGTAGATAGATTGAGCAAGATGGTTCATCAATAGTTTCAGATAGGGATGTTAGATTCACAAGGCACTTCTGGAAGTTTGTATTTGAAAAATTGAAGGTGTCGTTAAAGATGAGCAATGGTGATGATCCTCAGATAGATGGTCAGACCGAGAAGGTCAACCAAATTTTAGAGGACATGTCGAGGGCATATGTGTCTGAGAGATAGACAGATTGGGATAGCTATTTGCCACCAGTTGAGTTTGCTTATAATAATAGGCCTCACAAGGTGAAAGTTATGTTTCCTTTTGAGATGAAATATCGCATGAATACCAATATCCCAATACCATAGGCATGCCAAAGAAATGTCCTAGTGCTTCAGAGTTCTTAGCGAAAGTCCAAGCAAATTTAGAAATAGCTAACGCCAAGATGCAACAAGCGGCTGATAGGGCTAAAGAGTATGCTGATAGGAAGAGATCTCCTAGATCCTTTGAGGAGGGAGACATAGTCTTTCTTCACATACCAGCTAGATCTACTTCACTCTCCATAGGGAAGTGTAGTAATAGTAAGCTATCACCAAGATTTTGTGAACTTTGGAAGATAGTTAAAAAGCAAGTGAACTTGCATACCGATTAGAGCTTCCTCTAGATTGCAGAGTACATCCAGTGTTTCATGTTAGTAAACTTTGGAAGTATGTTTCTAGGGAGGATAATCTAATAGAAGGTGTTGTTTCTTTGCAAGAAAGTGAAAGCACAGATCATTCTTTAGATAAGATACTAGATCAGAGACAAAAGCGATTGAGGAATCGTGTCATCCAGGAGTATCTAGTAGCTTGGATAGGATTACCATTTACTAACTCTACTTGGGAATCAGAAGCTCTAATTCGCATGTACTTTCCCTCATCGATCATTGAGGACAATGATCTTTAGAAGGGGGAGAGATTGTCAGACATTGATCCATAGGGATCATTCCATTTGATCCACAGGGATTAGTCCATTCGATCCACGAGGATCAGCCCATGTGTGTGAGGGACAAGGGCTAGCTAGCCAAGGTCCCAAGCTCGGAGGATACCCTAAGGTACATTGGCAGTAATGGGAAGTACTTTGGTACTAATAGGAATAAGTGTTGCATGATGGCCACATGTTCACACTAGAATATTCCAAATCATTACTATTTTTAGAGTACAAGAGGGTATATATGGATGGGAGGAGAGTCACACACACATCATTCAAGTGATTTCCAATGGTCAAGGATCACACACAAAAAAAGCAAGGCAAATTAGGCATAAAAAAGCGAATATGTAAAACTTGTACTGAGGATAGATCTTAGAAAAAGAGTCTCTTTGTCTCTTTCACAACATAAATACACAACGATGGCCCTCACAACCCTTTTCTAAGATGCACACATACACAATGCAAACATTCACACACACACACACAGACTCATATAGCAAAATATTTTGGCCATGATGTTTTCATCTCAAATTTGTTAGAGAGGGAACCAAGAGAAGTCCACATGTACATAGTTACAAAGGGCCCCAAGCTCTAATACCACCTATTAGATACGAAGTATGGCTTAAGGGGAGCAGTTGAAACTACCGAAGAAAGAGGGTAGAAATGTTGAACGATTTTATCAAAGTGATGGATGTACTTGTGATTATACAAGAGAGGATGTTCACTACATAGGTGAGCATACATCATGGATAGAGAAACGAGTTTACAGGGTTGAAGGCCATGAGCTTGATTTTCTTTTTCCATAATGGTTGTTCATCAATATTTGGGAACAATAGAGCTTGTAGGTATAATGTGGTCTTTCATCCAAGAATTCTCCTCAATGCTTGATTACAATTGGCTTGATGTTCCTTAGTTGTTTTTTGTGAAAAGCAAACTACTCAAATACTACCCCTACTTACACCAAGCATTTGTTCGATACACTTTGTACTATTATGTCTTCTTGATTCCCTTGATTCTAATCATCTTCTTAGGTATATGCCTCATGCAACCCTTCCTTGTGACCTTGATAGCCCACACACATTCCCATCAATATGGAAGGAATGCAACATATGACATTGTTCTTCCCTCAAACCACTACTTCACACACCACCCTCCTAGCTCCAACATGATTCAAGCGCACCCCCTTAATGTATGAATCAAAAACCTTGGAACTTAGATGCCACATGGCACACTATGCACCACTTTATCATGCTAGCCAATAAAAAAAATGGAAACCAAACTACTAAAATTTATAGTAAAAATAATATTTACTTAAATAAAATCATTGTCCCTTACAACAAGATATATCACTCTCTATTAGTTCAATATTGCCCTATAGGTTGCCATTCATTGCCAAACAATTAATCTGTGTCTCATTCTAGTAGATATTGTCTCATGGATCAATTTTCCCCTTGGAAACAAATAATGTGTCTACACTTCATCCCTCTCTCTATTAGTTAGAGCAAAGCTCCTTACCTCTTGAGACCAATGTTGTAGATTTCATTGTTGCCTAGTACTTAGGTCTTCATAGCCACATAACTTTTATCAGTAAGATGTTTGGTTGGACAACACATCCCATTGAAGAAGGGAGATACACATGTTGTTGCTACTCCCATGACAAAAAAAAGGGACTCTTTTGGAACACACGGATAAACTATGGTAGGGAGAAAGATGATGGAAGATGCACAAGACAAGGTTGGACCAATAGATAGCAGCACTCAACCCCTTCTTCTTCTTCTTCTTCTTCTTCTTCTTCTTCTTCTTCTTCTTCTTCTTCTTCTTCTTCTTCTTCTTCTTCTTCTTCTTCTTCTTCTTCTTCTTCTTCTTCTTCTTCTTCTCCTCTTGATAAGCTCGTAGATGATAAAAGGGAAGGAAAGCTTAAGTATGGCTTTCATCCCCCTTTAGAAAGGACCAAGCAAGCAAAACAACCCATCTTTTTCTTATTGATTCCCCATATCGCTTTTCTTTCAAATAGGAAATGCCTTAAAAGCACTCCCTTGAGCATAGAGAAGTGATCATTCTTTTGCCTCTTTCATTTGATTCTCTCCCTATTTTATGGGAGGTGGTGATATGTGGCCTAGATGGAAAAAGGACAATTGGAACATTCGATGAAGACCACAACCTAACATTGAATCTTTGATTGCACTCCTTATAAAACCCATAGATGTGATTGATAGAAGCACATTCATGATAGATTCCCAAGAGGAAATAGTTTTTTGGATACTTGATTTTATAAGCCAATAGGAAAAAAATCATCTTCAAAGTTTTTGCAACAAACTAACTATTACGACCACCACATGCTAGAGAGATGACTCTCCTCCCAACCTTATGCGTGTATATATAGTTGCTTGAATCAACAAGGGTCACAAATGTAACTAGAGATCCACAAGTGCATATGCAATCTCCAACACTCTTCCACTAGAGTCTACTAGTGGTTGGAGTGATCTCGACGACTACTTTAATACCTTCCACTAGAGCCCACTAGTGGTATGTGTAATTGCCACTTGAGTTAAGTCTCTCTAGGCTCAAGTTAACTCACATTTACTTGAGTTAGAAGCTCTTTGGGAAAAACTCTCTCCCTATGCTCCCCATGGAGGTTGAACCCCAAAACCTCCTCCTTCGCAACCTTGAGACTTAACCACTAGGCTAAGTGGATCACTTGTTTAAGAGAGTACATTAAGTTATGCTTAAGTCTAGTCTCGAGATCTTTGGCCATACACATGAGTGACCACATAGTACCTGATTTCAGATATGCCTAAACTGATCGAACACTCATATCATAAACTTACTTTATTACGTGGTTCCCCCCTTTGGAAAGATTTTCATCCTTGAAAATAGAACTATAATAGTAGCTATAGGCAACCCCCAAGCCTCATGTTCTAATATGGAAGAACATGTTTCATCTCTATGGTGGGATGCCTACCCAAATGATTCAAAACACCATATAACTTTGCACTTGATAAACTAATATGAGTACAAATTAGTGAATGAATAATAAGGGTGGATGAAAAAATATCCCTAGCCAATTCACTATTTTCATTATGTTCTATCTAGGCACTAACATTTGAAATGGGTGGATTCAAATTATTAGTCCATTTCTAGGCATCACAAGTGCATGGACATAGTAACTAAGGTGGGATTCTCATCCCTGACAAGACTTTGAGAACATTTGATTCACTTGAATTTGATTTCAAAAACTAGAAGTTGGATTGTCCCAAACATCTAACTTGGATGTTTACTCGTTTTTTTTCACCCGATTGGAGGACTACTTTGGCCAAATGTGCTTGAAAATCCTATGTAGAACATAGGAGAAAGTTTGCCATTTGCTTTTCGTCAACCTTACTTCATCTGGACCAAATCAAATCCAAAATGAATATTATCCAACTTAGGACACTTTTCTCAAAGACTTTAGCTTTAAGTTCTTGGGAGTTGTCAATCTTATGAGCAATTTCTAACTTTTCTTTTCAAGTGTGTATTGAACTCTATGAAAGTCATTAGAGTTATGCTATGTAACTTGAAGAAAAATCAAATGAATAAATTGACTTTGCAACTTTTAAAGATTGAAAGGGTTCATGTACAAAACATCTATCTAGGATGTTTAATTTAATTACCTAGTTCCAACTGGCTAACCAAGAACTTTCATGAAAAGAATCAAATACTCTATCTGAGTCAAATCCAAAAGATTTGGAAATCATAAAGAAAGAACTAAAACTCTATGCAACCAATTCAAATTTCTAAGATATTGAGCTTGTTATGAGTAAAATTCTAGGTGACTCAAGACTTCAACTTCTCAAATATTTGTTTCAACAAGTGTGGTAACCAACATTAGTGTGTTGACCCACCAAGGTTTTATTGATGATATTTAATCAAAATAATGATTCACTTGAGAGTAAGTTAATTCCTGTATTCAATCTTTATGAGTGCTTACTGGCAATGCAATCCTTGTGCATTACTTTGAGTTAGAGGATTGAATTAACCCAGTTACATTAGGAACTTGGTGTTTGACTTGGTCAGTCGAACCTTGATTGTAAGGATCATTTCAAAGCTCTACTTCTTCATAAATTTATCAAATATTCCTAATTAGAAAACACTTTATCTTGAAGTGTTTCATAATCCAAATAAGAACATGCTTTGCTCTATTTGAATTATAAAAGAAGGACTTGGAAGTTAATTACTTTGTGATCTTTTTTCTTTCTTGACCTTGAAGTGTCTTGTAAAACATTTTATCTGGAAGTTTCTTGAGATCATGATTTTATCCTCCTTGAATTTAAACTTCTCCCTTTAATTTTGAATTCCCATGAGGACCCAATATTACTTCAAGATTCATTCTAAGACTAAAAGATACTTATCTAAGACTAAAAGATATGTATCATCCCACAATTTGATGTCTCGTATTTTATATTCCCACCACCCTATTTTATATTCACATTAATATGTGAATGATACTTATCGTAGGTCTAAACATATCTTCATGGAGTACCTTTTCACTTAGATTCTTTAAAAGGATTTTGAAGTTTTAAGGCATTACCTATATCTTGATTTTCTAGGTTTTGATTCCTTTACACGATCATTTCACGATCTTGTGCTTTGCCTTGGAAACTTGAAAACCTTTGAGTGTGAACTTGATTGATAATTTGGACATGGTGAAATTTTATAGACTTCACTTCCAATCTAAATGTGAGAGAAAAAAACTCCTTTATTTCTTTATCCTTTTATCTCGTGGTTTAAGTACATTACCTCAATGCACTTCCCCAAGAAAGAGATAACTTGATTGATGCTTTTTATGAATCATGAGTTCTTTTTCTTTTTGACCATCAAAGAAATTTGCTCAAAAGGAGTTAGCATTCCACTATCCCATAATAGTGGATATTTTCTCCAATCCACAAAAATACATTATGAGTTTGGCTATTTTTTGTTTCTTTTAAATGCTCTCATGATCATTTATAATGATCCTTTCTCGAACCCTTGTTGGCACCAATATTGAGAGCTAAGACGAAGGTGTTATATTCAATTTATACACCTATTAGGTCTTGCAAATAACTTTTAGGCCAAACATCTAGAGTATTTCTACACCCTTTTACCTCTTTATGCCTTGATTTTTGAAAAAATCTTGATTGCAAAATTTAATTCAACCGAGGACTTACTGCTTAAAGAGGTAACATTCATGACTCATGCATGAGATTTATTGCTAATACTTGGGCAAATTTTGTAGTAGTTTCAATTGCAAGTCCTTGGACAAACCTTTCCATGCCTGATCAAGTCTTGTTGACCTCATGACAAGAATAAAGACTTAGAAAGTTTATGTTGTGAATTAAAATCATTCTCGTGGAAAGAAAAAATGCACAAACATTCTTTCTTTTCTATGCATGAGCTTTTGGATGCATGCAAGTCTTGGTGCTTGATGTGTTTTCCAATATTTCTATGCCCGTCCATTTAGCTTTCATTAATTTGCATAAAATTATCAAAAGTGAAGACTTATATCATGCTTCAATGATAATTAAATGCAATCTACATGAAAGCAAAGAGCAAAGCAAGCATCGAAATCAATCAAGAACTTCATAAAGGTTTAGTTTGGATAGATAGCTACATCCTTCCCTTGATCCTCAAGATGAGCCATTCTCCATCCTTTGGTCTTAGGGATGGAGCTATTGTTTTCCATCCTTGAGGCCTTATGAATCTCGAAATATGTCCTTCGCAAAGCACTACAAGGAAATCTCCTTTTGACTTGCTTTTCGCTTGATTAATTCTTGATCGTGGAAATAAAAAATTCTGGATCATGGCAATTGTGATTAAAATATTGATCATGATAAAAATAATTGATCATGGTGATCCCGAAAAAAATCTTTGATCACGGCAATCACAAAAAAAGTATTTGATGATAGTGATCATGATAAAAATCTTTGATCACAACGATTACGATAAAAATCTTTGATCATGACGAACATGATAAAAATCTTTGATCATGGAGAACATGATAAAAAAACTCTTTTCATGAAATGATGTTCGTCGAGCTGATAGCACCATTTCTCTCTCTTGCAAAGGCCAAGCGTTTATTCATGATGATGCCTACCTTGATGAAATTTGATATGTGTACATTTTGCTCCAAAAACGGAAGCACAAACCTAGTAGGTGTATAAATTGAATATAAATCCTGCAATATTTACATTCTTATCTACATGTATACGTTAAACATTGAGGTAGAATTGGATGGGCTGGCTTGGAAAGTTTTTGTTGGAAGACTTGTTAGAAGAGCCAGCGAAAATGGAGTAGGTTCGTTACTTCACCTTCACTAGATGGCCCTCTTATTGAGCTTCTAGATCTTGTTCTTTCGAGATCAAATAGGTTTGAGGCATATAGCACACATTTCCATACTACTATTTGTCTTCTCTTCTTTTAGGAGGTTCCCTAAAGGAGCATCCAAGAATGCTATTGCTTTATCAACTTCCCTTCGGGAGCACTTGATGATTCACGCCCCGAAGAACTAAGTAAAAGACAATTGGTGGACCTATGTGATCTGTTACTCTCCATTGGCACAAGGTGAAATGATTTAAGAACTAAGTCAAAGAATTGATGGAGTGATTGAGTGAAGTCACTCAATAACTAAATGGAACAGAATTGATTATCCGCATCACTACTCTTCATGAGCTTCTAAAATAATTTAGCGGTTCAAATAGAATCTGCAAAATAAGTGAAGTACCTAAGTATAAACAATACGGTTCAAGTGAGGAATCCATGAGGGGAGTCACTTTGGCATAGCAGAGATGAATGAAAGGAAAAATGTGAAATGAAATTTGGACAAGAAAATACATGGATCCCTATGTAAATACTCAGAATCACATGTGTGAAAGTGCTCAAAACCTTGAAACATTCATGTGTAGCAGTCAGTTGCAATTCTTTTTTATCATTAAAATGCAATTTATGCACACACTCCTAAAAGAAATCAATTTTATGATGAAAACTAAGGAGCCGCATATTCCTAAACACCAAAATCAAGGTATATATGTACACCAAAATTGAATCAAGGCAAGCGTAAATAGAATGACTACATATTGATTGATTACTATGACATCCCATTTAATGTCCTCAACCTTAGTAAATAAGAATCAACGGATGCTCAAACATGCATCCCAAAGTGCATACACACAAAGAGATGACTACAAGCACGATCTTTCAAAGGAAAAAGTACATTGTGTAGAGAGATACAATAGTGATTGGCTTGGTAATGGGATGAGAGTGATCACTAAATTCGGATTCATGCAAAAATATATTCAATTGACAATATATTGCCACATGCTAGCTTAGGTAAGATATTTTCCTCATGGGCTCTCTACCTTGTATATTAGCAGATATAAGACCTTGTGCTAATTTTGGGGTGACTTCATGATCATAGATCCAATCCTATCCTAGGATTAGATCCTCCATCAAATCTTTATCCTCACAAAATAAAAGAGTTTGTACCATTCTGTAATTACCTAGGTGAAGTGGCAGTGTTATCTCTCCTATGCACTTGATGCAATTACCACCCATACCGATCATGTAGGCTTCTACTAGGGTGACCTTTAAGTCTAACTTAGTCACTAAAGAAGATATGATACTACTCAGGCTTGCACCTACGTCTATGAGTGAGTCTAGAATAAGATGCACTCTTTTTCCCTAATGCCTAGTTTGCGGTATGGTCTTCTATCTGCAAATTTCTTATTTGATGCCACTTTGGCTTGGCAGTTGGTGATCTATACCAACTGGCCTTACCTAATAGGTCTTTCATTAAATTGTTGTATACATTCTTTAAAATTATTGATTCTCTCCAATGCTTCTTACCTTGCCTCATCACATATTCGCTCTCCCTATTGCTTAGAATTTTGAGACCCTAATAGCCGAGGTAACATTTCTTCCATAAGCGTCTCTGTATAAAATCTAACTATACATCCACTAATATAGGTAGGTAACACATCTCCATCAAATGTGGCTAGGTTTATGGCACCTCCAAAAGAGATCTTATAGATGATAAGAGGACCATAACCCCTTTTTTGAAGATTCTTCACATGTTGCTTCAGTGTATAAACATGCACTAAATCAATGACTTTCAATCCCTTATCTTTTATGTGTGCATCATAATATGCCATTTGTCTACGTTTGGTTGCATATATATTTAAAACCACTTGCAAAGGCATCTCTTGTAGCTTCTCAATCTACCCCAATTGTTATGACAACTCATGGCTAGTCCACTCATAGTTCTTAGCCACACATAAAGTAGAAACTAAGAACTATATAGGTAGGATTGCATTGTAACATCCATAGACAAATTGAATTGGGTTGTCCCAAGGGTTTTTAATAAGCCACTCTTAAATCCCAAACAATGTGGTATAGCTATTTGTCCCAATATTAACTCTCATTGTTGACTATTTTAGTCAGGATAGTGCTTAATACCTTATTTGAACTCTTTCTTTTGACCATTGTCTTGGCGATGATAAGGAGAAGATTTATTGAGAATCACTAAGAACTCATTCAAGAGTGCTTCAATCACATCATTGATTAAGTGCATGCCCCTATCACTTATGATCTCTATAGGTAGCACCAATCTAGTGAATAGCTTTTCAAATGTTATTTGAGCTTCACTCTTTCTCATTGCTCTAGATTTGACCCATCTCATGTTATAGCATGTCATCAAGTACTCTTTCAAGCATTTAGACAAGATGAAGTCATTTCCAAAAGATTTGTTTAAAAGTTAGAACATAGTCACCTTCCTTCCATGCAAGGGTAGTCCAAGATCTTCTAGCATGTAATTGAAATTGATGAGGATAGAAAAGATTCACCTTCTCTTGAAATGTTTCCCATTTGATTGTTTAATCAGTGCTATGGCACAATATATTCCAGTAAATTTGCTTTATCAATAATATAGCTAGTTGCAAACTTAATTTATTCAATCTTTGAATATGATTTCTCAAAATAAAAATAATCAAACTCTGATAGTAAAGAAAGAACAAATTCACCATCCTTAATCCCATTAATTTTTTAAAATTAGAATTTTTGACATTATTATCACATTTTGTGTCATCCTTTTGTGGTTCAGTTAGCCTTGTAACTATGAACATAATTATTTAATCTCATCATTGCATTGGTTGAATTTGTATAAATTTTTCTTTGGGTTTTTGTTGGGTGCTTCAAAGTTCATACCACAATAGCTCAAGTTGTTTCTTGATGTGTACTTTGGTTATATTGAATCCCCAAAATCATCCACGAGATTGTTGTTGATATATTTTGGTAATGATGTATGTGAACACACTTGGGATTGTCGATCACTTTTTCCCCTCTTTAAGAGGATTTTTCCCTTTGGCTTGTATATACACCTATAACCCTAACATTTCACTTATCCTATGTACATTCACTTGGTAATACATTCAATGTTATGTTGTTCTCCAAGCTTCTTCTTCTTCTTTTGTTTTTTGTGTGCTTCTATAGATCTCAAACTCCAACAATTGCCATTAAAGCAGGTTGTTGCTTCGTCTAGGGCATTGTTGATACCCCTCAAGTCAAAGTCTCAAAATTATATGAAAATTGGTGAGCATGCTTGGGGAAATTAGGAGTTCAAAATAGCTTCACTATGTGGCATCAAAATTTTGATTTGAAATGACCCACTATCATAGTGCCTATGTAGTTGCTAGAGGTTTAGGAGAGCTCGACCATGTGATTTTGTTCAACTTTTTGAGATACAATCAAATTTCTACATCAAGCTATTTAGTCACTGGCCATGGCTCAAATCAATGACGATGTATTTTGTAAGTTGGGTGTTGAGGATAACTTAGATAGTACTAATTACCCATTGTGGGCATATATGATGCTTCATGTATTGGTAGGAAAAGGGTTGTTGAAGATTGTGCAGTGTGTTGAAAAATGTCCTACTAGACATGTAAATATAGTTATTGAAGATGAGGTAGATGATGTTGAGGATGATGATCTTCTATTTCCTCATCATGTTGCTACTCCTATTGCACCTACTATAGGGAAACTTTGTTGGGATGGAAGAGATGCACATGCACATGCATTGATAGCCTTGTCTTTCAAATGTACCATCATCCCTTATATTTCACTCTTTCAAGACAACAAAAGATGCTTGGGATAGTATCACAACACTATACCCAACAAGAATAGGCTTGTGTTGCTTACCTCCAGAAACAAGTGGAGAGAGCATATGAATGAAGGAGATTCTAATGACAATTTTTCGAAAAAAATCAAATTTTGATGACAAAATTTTTCTAGATAGTTCACTTGTGCAATAGTTCTTAATGGTTTTCTACATTCATATAAGAGTTTTTCTTCTACTCTTTGTTTGATGATGAAAGACAATCCAAATGCCTTAACATTTTAGGAGCTAATCTCAGTTTTTTTACAAGAAAATCAGTCTAGGTAGAGCATGTCAATTATGCATGCCGTAGATGAAGCGTTCTTAGCTACTTAGAAGGACAAAGGTGAATGGAGCTCTCCTACTAATAAGCAAGAATTTGCTAATGTTGCATAGTCAAAGAAGGAAGAAAAAGATGACAAGAAAACAAAAAAGAAGAAACAATGTTGCAAGTACTATAAGGCAAATGATCATATCATAAAGAGCTATCCTAAACTGGCTTCAAAGGAGGCAAAAAACAAAGAGGTAGCAATGGTTTTTGTAGAGGCATCTACACCTGAAACAGATTATGCTAATCTTGTTCAAAATGAACAATGGGCATTTACTATTTTTCTAGCTATGAACCATCTTCTCATGAGCAATGTATGTCTACTGTGTTTTTCTTAGTGGTTGATCTTCTTGTAGTTACACTTGAGAACTATCACCAAACAATCTTAATAGCTATTCAAGTTAAGTAGAGCTAGAAATAATAGAGGCAACAAATGAATTGAGCCACAATATTAATCTATGCATTTCAAAGAAGTTCAAGGTTAGGACACCATTTCAAATTTTTGTAGGCATAGCAAACTAGCATAAGTCAGATGACCAAAGCATGCATGCCAAAGCTATGCATCTGACATAGCTTGAGAATCTTGAGCTTCACATGCAAAATCATTCAGAGATTTTGCTTTATCTATGAGCTTATACAACCCATGACATAAAATGCAAGAAGCAATAATAACATTGCAATTTGAAAGACCATGAATTATACATCTATCATCAACAAATTTGACAACTAAGCCAATATTGGCTAATTTTAAACTAACAATAAATTTTTCTTGATCCTTGGCACATACATGTGAAAGAACTATGATCAATAATAGTTAGGATGATCTTACCAATGCCCATTATACGATAAGAGGAGCTGTCAGTAAATGTGATAGTATTCCCTATAGGGGTAGGTTCAAGTGTACTGAAGAAATTGCCCTGTGAGGTAATATGTTTGGTTTCCCCACTATCAAAGTACCAAACATTTGATTCTACTACAGACATACATTTTTCATGAGAAGATGGGTCATAGCTGCAAATAGTAGTAAACACCCATTCTTCATTCTCCAAAAGATTAGCAGACTTAGTTTTAGGTGTAGAGGCCTCTACAACAACCATTCCAACCTCTTTGTTCTTTACCTCTTTTGTAGCTAGTTTTGGACAGCTCTTTATGACATTATTGTTACCATTAGTGTCCATGTGAAAGGCCAAATGGCCACTAGACACTTTTTTATGTCCTTTAATAAAACATATAGTGGCCTGGCTAGCAACATACTCTAAGTTTAAATGCATTTGTATGTACTAAGAAATTTTTGTTCATTGTCTGTGTACTCTGTGTTTTCTGTGTATTTTGCACCCCCCTATGCGGAGTATTGTGTGCACTGCCAAAGTTCGGGTTTCTACGACAACGGTATTGTTGTGGATCTCTCGAGAAGGAGAGTCTACCATCATGCATTTCCATAGAAATATTTCACTAGTATCAGAGCATTGTGATGCAAAATCTTTGTTCCTTTTGTGAAAGCAAAGCGAGCACCCACCCACCCACCCACCCAAGGCTTTCTCCAAGGCTTACAACTAAGGTGGCGATCAAGGCATAGAGCTTGGCATACCTTGTCATCCGAGTCACTGAATTCACCATTGGCATTGTTGGGTGCATGTGAGGGAGGACCTCAATGATCAAGGAAGACAGAGTTTCCTGTTACTTCCCATGAGGTCGCCCATTCCAGTACTGTTCCCCCTAGAGCTCGCTTAACTAACAATCTCTTGCCACTAAGCTACACTTTTGTGGTGTTTGAAGAAGGGGAAAGACTAAGGTTAACATTACCTTTAGCATGTTTTGGGCCCTCAAAGCTTCATTCTTTCCTTTCTAAGCCTATTTTGAAGCATTTTTGGAGTGATTCTTGGGGCCATTTTTGGAGTACTTTCATGCATAGTTCTCTTTACACACATTCAAGAACATCAAGGAGACTGCTCTTTGTACTTCTTTGACAATGAATGTTCACCTTTTTGGGCTGTGTTTTCAACCACACTAGTAAATCTACACGTTTCTTGAAAGGTTTTAGTTGTGGTGGGAGTAGCCATGGCAAGCCTTTGCAAGTTTTTGAGCCTAAAGAATAGAGCTGACAGACACTTGCGAGTGTTGTTGGTGACTGTTTGGGCTGTGAATTCAGCCTTTTCATGCCATTTTACCACATATATTAAGCACATACACACTATGTACGCTTGTGTGGATATTGCTTATGTATGTCCATGTGGTCATTGATAGTAATTACATTTTTGCATAAAGCCTTTTACATTTGAAAAAGCGGGTCCTGGTGAGGTTTTCTTAACTAGGAGACACCCAGATGTTGGGGTCTCTTTGATGATGCAAGTGGAAGACCTACCTAGTTTCATCATAGGAGATGTATGATAGTTGTTCATAGGTGCTCGATAAGCCTAGTTGGCTTCTTTTGGGTAACTAATTATATGTAGTAGAGTTAGTGATTCACTATGTAGGCTAACATGTCAGTACTTGTAGTTTTATGAGATTTTGAAATTGGTCATATGCTCATGTTGTAGAGGATACTCTCACAAAAGTTTTCTAGATTTTTTGGTTTTTTCAACTATAGAGTGATCGATTTACTCCTCGATACACTTATTGGTGTGAGCACATTTATTCTCACATAATCCCATTGGTTGATCATTATTGTTCATGATTCATTTTTTTGCAATGATTCTTGAATTTTTTCCTAGAATCTGACACTTGGTCATCCTTCATTGAGCCTTAGTGGTGTTTGGACTCTTCTAGCTCCATTATCATTCTATTAGGTTCTCTATCATGCATCAAAGTTTTTTAGGAACATCTGGTGGATCATTGTCTAGAGCAAGTGTTCTAAGTTACAACACGTGGTTGTCGAAGTGCCCCCTTACGATGACTAGAACAACACAAGCCAGCTAAGACGCAAAAAATTTTCAATTGGAGAATTTGGATTACTGTTTAAGCTAAGAAAATTTGTGGCGTCCCTCCATGGTGTATGTTTTGCCTCAATGGAAGAGATGACTTTTGACACCTCTTCTTTTTGTGCCAAAAGATGGTTTTGGTTTGGCAGGCATTGTGGGACGTTGTGCTCTTTATAGAATCAATTAAAATAACAACGAGCCTTACTTGGAGAAGCAATTGGGTGCTCTACGACATTGTGGAATGTGATTAGGGGCGAATCTATTTGGAAGATTTGGAAAGAAAGATATGCAGCAAATTTTGGGAACCCTCCAAAAGAGTGTTCCATTGATAAGACCCTTAGCCTTTTAAGAACAAAAATTTATAGCTGCAGGAATTCCCCCCCTTCAAACACCATAGTGTGTTTGTATTAGAGAACAGCAAGATCCACAAAAAATGGGATCCCATGAGGGGGGAAAAAAGGTTATTAACCTTCTTTGTAACTCTCTATAGTCTTATTGCCTCTCTTAGGCCTTGTTTTAGGCATAGTAATCATATTGCCTTCAAACCGTCAATGATGTTTTGCCTACCCTTGCTTTGTGGGATAAGGGGGTCCCTTGGATACTATGCCTCTTTAGTTATAGAATTGTTCTTCAATTAATTAATGCAAGTGCGACTAGGCCTCAAGCCAACTTCCTCTATTAAAACAATAAATGACGTTTCCAACTATTTTCATCTTCTTACTTTTTTAAAATGGGCATACCATGTAAGAGATTTTGGGCATGCAATAACCTTGTACATTATCATTTTGAAACAAAATGGCCCTAACTAGATGAAAGAAGAAAAAAATTACAATACTATTAAGAGGAATTACAAAAAGGGCTACTAGACCTTTTATCCTCTTAGTAAGGGATCCATTCTTTTTTAAGTTTCTCACCTTGAATTACAAAGACTATAGCATGTCCAAATAGGGGGACATTCTTACAACCCTTGATTCTAGCTAGCTAGGTGAGGGAAATATCAATGGTAGGTTCTTGAGGAGCTTCAAGAAAAATGAATGAACATCTTTGCTTCCATGTCTTCTAGAGAACTTCATCCCTTTTAGCATTCCAAATGGCTACCAAGAAATTGGTCACTTCCCCTAGGATGCTCTATTCCCAAGAGATCTTCATTCAAATGTTGAGGATTATTTCCATTGCATACTAGATTATTTTATGTTTGGGATAGGTGTAAAAGAAATTCTAGATGTCCTCCTCTTCCTTGTGCCACTTGTTGTAAACACAGGGGTATCAACTAGTTTATGGGCTTTAGCATTAGTCAAGATGCCCCTATGGAGAATTATCAAAAGTAACATAGAATTCTTCCTTCCAATGAGAGGACGCCAAAGGGATTAGAAATTGAGTTTCCATTTGAGCCAAGGCCACCATATTCATCATTTATGGTTCAAAATAACAAAGAAGTTCTTGAACTTGTGTAAAGAGAACTATGCATGAAAGTAATCTAGAACAACTCTAAGAATCACCCAAAAAATGCTTCAAAAGCAAAGAATGAATCCTTGAGGGCTCAAAAAATGCTCAAGATCATGTAGCCTTAGTCTTTCTCCCTCCTCAAGCACCACATGAGTTTAGCCTAGTGGTAAGAGATTGCAAGGTAAGTGAGCTCTATGGATAATGGTACTAGGATGGGTGCCCTCCTTGGAAGTACGGGGAACCTTTGTCTTCATTGATCCTTAGGTCCTCCCTCGTGCACAACCAATGCTGCCAGCAATGAATTCACTGACTTGATGAAAAGGTATTTCAAGGTCTATGCCTTGGTCACTGCCTTGGATTTTGCGAGGTGTTTTGTAGGTTGCAGGTTTCAATAGCACAATGTAGACTCAGGACAACCTGTGTGTCCACATGCAAAACTACTCTAATACTTATGAAGGGAGCTTCTAAGCTTCTTGTATTCACAAATCATCTTTTTGGATGGTGTTGCAATGCTTCTTTGTACTTGTTTGCATAGACCTTACAAAAAACATAGAAACCAAAGAACACAGAGTACAAGTTTGTTGTATGTAGGTTTTAGAAACGGGTGTTCTCATGTAGCATAGTGCACATTGGGATAACTTGTGCATCCCCATGCAAAACTTCTCTAATACCAATGACGCGGGAGCCCTTGAGATCCTCATATTTGTGATTTATCTTTTTGGATGGAATTACAATGCTTGTATGCACGCGCCTGTGCAAATGTGCAGAAAAATGCTCAAACAAGAGAATAGAGAATGTGAATTTGCTGTATGGTTGGTCCCATGCATTTTGTGACTCACCAAGCCACGATTTGTTTCAATAGATAAAATATATCAAATAGTTTTTTATGGTCATTTGACCTTTGACATAGACACTAAGAGTAACATAGGGGCGTTCAAGTGGATCCCAAGCGGTTAAAGCTTTTGTCTCTTGGGTAATCTATTGGGCTTTGATGTGACTATGTGTCAAAGGTGGACTAGCTACTTACCAAGGTTGAAAAAAAAAAATTCTAATGGAAAGGAATGAAAATTAACTTGATGAGTCCTATTATGGTGGTAAACATGTTCCTCATAACCTCAATTATCTTTTTTCTATTGTATTGGAGACCAAAAAAACAAACATCTGGCTACGTTGGAAAGAATTTGCAGAAATTTCCTTTAGATGAGTGATCCGAGTAAGAGCGGCATGTACAAAATCAAATCAAGTATTTGTGATAGTAAAAAAGATTGTAGCGGGCTAACATTGTAGACATTGAAGGCTTAGCAAATAAGTTGGCAGCCAAATGGTTGATTGAAACCTTGGAGAAATATGCATACCTCATGGGCCAAATTTATTAACAAAAAGTTCTCTTACTTTTGTTGGTCTACATGGGTGGAAGGTTCACAACTTGCTCAAATCCCCCCCCCCCCCCCATTTTCTTTCTCCGAGAGGCTTGGATTTAGTTTGTTGATTATGGGAAAATTGGAACAACATGAAACCATACCTCAAGATCAATGAAGAGTAGAAATGGTATGTCAGTATTAGGCAAAAATTTGATCTAGTTCAAAGTGAAGGGAAATAGGAATATCAATTATGCTAACCACCAAAGAGCAAAGAAGTTCTGGAGTAAAGGGTTTCATTTGTGGAAGCATCTCTAGAATCAAGATAGAAGGCAATGGATCACATTCTCCATTAACCCTACTTGGAGAGTGAATATAAAGATTGGTTTCTATTAAGAAAAAGAATTAATGCTTCGAATGACTCAAAGGATCGCCTCCTTCTCAACCATGATGCCCCTTACAAGGTATAAAATGGAATAATGGAAAATGCTTGGAAATAAATTCCTATTGATATATTTAGCTCGTGATGTGTGCGAACATACTAGGACTGTCGGGGCACTTTTTTCCCTCCTTAGGAGGTTTTTTCCCCTAGCTTGTATATACGCCTATTGCCCTAACGGGTTACTTATCTTTGTGCATTATAGTGGTAATACATTCAGTATTGTGTGTTGTGCTCCAAGCTTCTTCTTCTTCCTTGTGTTGTTCGCGTGCTTCCATAGATGTCTAACTCCAAAAATTGGTATCAGAGCAGGTCATTGCTTCGTCCAGGGTGTCGTCCACACCCCTCCAGTCACAGTCTCAGAATCGCATGAAATTTGGTGAACATGCTTAAGGTGGCAAGGAGATAAAAATAGCTTCATTCTTTGGTGTCAAAATCCCGATCTAAGCTCGTTTCGACCTCCGTATGCACTATTGTAGCGCTTCTATAGGCTATTTCATCTTTTTGTGCCAAATATATATATATAGGTTTCCGCTCACCAATATAAGCAGCTCAAAGTCTGCTACATGTTTAGTAGAACTTGTCAGTGTAGTTTTGTTCAACTTTTTTAGATACATTCATTTTTCAGCAGCAAGGTATTTTGGTGAGTGGCCATGGTGAAAGAAATGATGTATTCCGTATGTTCGTTGTTGAGGATAAGTTAGATGGTACGAATTACCCATTATGGGCTTATGTGATGCATCATGTATTGGTCACAGAAGGGCTGTGGAACATTATGCAGGGTGTTGAAAAACATCTTATTTCACCTACAAATACAGGTACTAAAGCTGATGCAGATGGCATCAAAGATGGTGATATTCTACAGATTCTTATTCGTGCTATGGTTTTTGCTGCACCTACTATAGAGAAAATTTGTTTGGATGGGAAAGATGCTCAAGCACATGCATTGATAGCCTTGTCTGTCAAAGGTGCCATTATTCCTCACATTTTCTCTTGTAGAATAGCTAATGATGCTTGGGATCTATAGTAGACTCAGATGTTTGGTATTTTGATAGTGGGCCAACCAAACATATTACATCATAGCGCAATTTCTTCACTTCACTTGAGCCTGAACCTACAAGAAATACTATCACATGCACCAACAACTCCTCTTATCCTATCATGGCAGTTTGTAAGATCATTCTGACTACTGTTGATGGTATTGCTTCTGGCATTTATGTCGTGGGCTATATAAGCTCAATGACTATGAGAAATTTATGAATGATTTGGCATGTGCAGTACATGATTCTCAGGCTATGTCAGATGCAAAGCTTTGGCATGCACACTTTGGTCATCTTAATTTTGCAAGTTTGCTATGCCTACAAAAATTTGAAATGGTGTCCTGTTTGCCCAAACTTGAGGAACCTGGGAAACATGTCTATGAAGGCTCTTTTTTGCGCAAAATTCAGTGTTCATCCTTCCCAAAAGATGGTTCAGTTTGAGTTACTAAAAAATTGCAGCTTGTACATAGTGATCTCTGTGGTCCTATGCAGACACCTTCTTTTGGAAACTATCTTTACTTCATGACTTTCATTGATGACTTTTCTAGGCATGCATGGGTATATCCTCTCAAAGCAAAGTCTGAAGTGTTTACGTGCTTCAAATAATTTTTGGTTTTGGCTGAAAATCTATCAGCATGTAAAATGGGCAACCTCCATTCTGGTTGAGAGGGGGAATATATGTCTTCTGAATTTAATGCATTTTTGGCTGAACATGGGATAAAACATCAGTGTATAGTGCCATATACACCTCAATAGAATGGAGTTGCTGAATGGAAGAACGTCACTCATGGGGATGGTGAGGTGTATGATCAAGAGTCAGGATTTACCACATAGTTTTTGGCTTGAGGCTGTCATGTGTGCGACATATGTACTTAACATGTGTCCCACTAAAGCACTATAGTCTATCACTCCATATGAGGCTTGGCATAGTCACAAGCCATCTATTGCTCATTTGCGTGTTTCTAATTGTCACACGTATGCATTAGTGCCTGAACAACATCATAGGAAATTAGATGATAAACTAGTAAAATGTATTTTTGTTGGGTACAGTTCTAAAAGAAAAGGCTATCATTTGTATCATCCACAGAATAAATGCATTTTGGTTAGCCATGATGTTGCTTTTGTCGAAGATGCTATTCAGCCTTTACTTTCATGTACAAAGGAGAGATCTGTTAGCTCCAAAGACATGTATGATACTTTCCTACCTCTTTTTACACGTGGAAGGTCTAGTGCTGGTCATCATGAGGCAACTTCTAAGCCTTTATAGGTTTCATGTGATGATGCATATCATTCCATTTCTAATGCAGATTTGCATGACGCATTTGTTGATGAGAGAGCTCATATTGAGGAGGCAAACACTATGCCCAAATCACTAGTGTAGACTTTACATGACAACAAATTAGATGCACCTTTGTCATACCATAGTCGTTTACACTCTCATAGTGCCTCTTTTGCATCAGATTGCTATGCTATGGCTGCCTCTAGTCTCTGTGATGAGACAAAGCCTATTTTGTTTGATGAAGCACAAAATTCTTGTTGGAGTTAGACATCTATGGAAGCACGTGAACAACACAAGAAAGAAGAAGAAGCTTGGAGCACAACACACAATACTGAATGTATTACCACTAGAATGTACAAAGATAATAAGACCATTAGGGAAATAGGCGTATATAAAAGCCGAGGGAAAAAACCTCCTAAAGAGGGAAAAAAGTGCCCCGTTAGTCCTAGAGTGTTCACACACATCATAAATATATCAACAAATCCCCCTTGGGAGTGATGTGGTGAACAAGGAGCTGTCACTCATGTATAAGGAAATGCCAAGCTATGTGGAAATCACTCCACAAAAGGAAGTAAGCCCAAAGCTTCATAGAAAGCTTCAAACTTCTCCCTAGGTAGAGCTTTCATGAAAAGGCTTGCAATGTTCGCCTGCATGGGCACATATGCCAAGCTGATCTCCCTAGCAGAGAACCTCTCCCTGACATAATGATAATGCACCTCAATGTGCTTAGTGCGAGCATGGAACAAAGGGTTCCTTGCAACTACCAATGCAATCTGACTGTCTGTGAAAATGGTGTTGGCAGAAGACTGACCAACACCTAAATCATCCATAAGGCGTCTGAGCCACACACACTCAACAGTCATTGTGAAAGCTACCCTATACTCAACATCACAACTGGAAGTGGCCACAGTAGGCTGCTTCTTGCTCAGCCAAGATATGCATGAGCTATGAAGCATGAAGCGAAAACCACTAGTGGACACATGAGTGTCATAGCAACCAGCCCAATCACTATGAGAAAAAGCATGCAAATCTAGCGGTAGTGATCCCCCCTTGAGGTAAAACAATCCAAGTAGCTGGGTACCACTCAAGTAGCGAAAGATGTGCTTAACTGCCTACCAATCCTTGAGTCTTACGCAATGCATAAACCTGCTGACCTGTGATACAACAAATTGAATATCTGGCGCAATGCATAAGTAAATCAGGCATCCAATAGCCTCCTAATAGAGAAGAGCATCAAATGCATCTCCAACATCATGAAGACTCAATTGTAAACCTGTCTCCATAGAAGTAGCAATAGCCTAACAGTCTTCAAGGCCAAAATGCTGCAATAATGTGTCAATATATTTCATTTGACACAAAGCCATTCCACCACCAACATGCATAAATTAAATGCCCAAATAATGATGCAAATGCCCCAAATCAAACATCTCAAATGAGGCATGCAAACCAGCCTTAAAATTAGTGATATGTTAGTCATGAGGATGAGTGAGCAGCATGTCATCAACATACACCACAATGATCAGAAGTACATCATTAGCACGCTTAACATATAAAGTGCTCTTAGTTGGACTGTTCTCAAAACCATGTGCAATCAGATAGGCATGTATCTTTTTATACCAAGCATGTGGTGCTTGCTTTAAACCATATAATGCCTTCTTTAACTTGCACACTTGGTTTTCATGCCCTTTCTGCACAAAGCCATGGGGCTGAAAAACATACACTTCTTCATGCAACTCACGATTGAGAAATGCAGTTTTAATGTCCAACTGATGTACATTCCAACCATGATAAGCGGCAAGTGCATAGATGCTATGAACAATAGTCATATGACACGTAGGTGCAAAGGTCTCATCAAAATCAATGCCTCTTTCCTACACATAACCCTTTGCAACAAGCCTGGTCTTATACCTGTGAGTTGTTCCATCAGGCTTACAATTCAGCTTGTATACCCTCTTTGTGCCAATGGCCTTCTTGCCAGGAGGCAAGTCACATAAAGACCAAGTACCATTATTTATTATAGCATCATATTCAGATTGCATAGCAACCATCCAGTTTTCTAAATTTTGTGCTTCATCAAACAAAACAGGCTCATTCTTATCATAGAGACAAGATGCACCCATAGCATAGCAATCTGATGCAAAAGAGGCACTATGAGAGCCTGATCAAGTACGATATGATAGAGGTGCATCTAATTTGCTATCATGCAAAGTCTGCATGAGCCATTTTGGCATAGTTTTTGCCTGCTCAATATCAGCTCTCTCATGAAGAACTGCATCATGTAAATCTGCATAAAAAATGGAATGATTTGCATCATCACATGAAACCTGCAAAGGCTAAGAAGTTGCCTCATTAGGACTAGCACTAGACTGTCCACTTGTAAAAAGAGGCAGCAAAGTATCATACATGTCTTTGGATCTAATAGATGTTTTCTTCGTACATGAAAGTAAAGGCTGAATAACATCTTCCACAAAAACAACATCACGGCTAACCAAAATGCATTTAGTTTGTGGATGATATAGACAATAGCCTTTGATTTCAGAACTGTACCCAACAAAAATACATTTTACTACTTTATCATCCAATTTCCTGCAATGTTGTTCAAGCACTAATGCATATGCCAAACAACCAAAAACATGCAGATGAGCAACAAATGGCTTGCGACCATGCCAAGCCTCATATGGAGTGATAGACTGTAGTGCTTTAGTGGGACACCTGTTAAGTACATATGTTGCACACATAAGAGCCTCAAGCCAGAAACTATGTGGTAAAGCCTGACTCTTGACCATACACCTCATCATCTCCATGAGTGACCTGTTCTTCCTATCAGCAACTCCGTTCTGTTGAGGTGTATAGGCATTGTACACTGGTGTTTTATCCCACGTTCAACCAGAAATGCATTAAAATCAGAAGACATATATTACCCCCCTCGATCAAAACGGAGGGTGCCCACTTTACACGCTGACAAATTTTGTACAAGCTGCAATTTCTGAGTAGCCCAGCTGAACCATCTTTTGGAAAGGAGAAACACTGCATTTTGCCCAAAATATAACCTTCACAGACATGTTTTTCGGGTGCCTCAAGTTTGGGCAAAGAGGACACCATTTCAGATTTCTGTAGGGATAGCAAACTAGCAAAATTCAGATTAGCAAAGCATGCATGCCAAAGTTTTACATCTGACATAGCCTTAGAATCATGTACTGCACATGCCGAATCATTTACAGATCTTTCATAGTCTATGAGCTTATACATTCCATGATATAAAATGCCAGAAGCAATAATCACATCACGATTTGATAGATCATGAACTGTACATCTGTCATCAACAAATTTCACAACCAAGCCAATCTTGGCTAAAGCCAAAACTGATAATAGATTCTTCTTGATCCCTAGCACAAATAAAGCATCTGACAAAGTGAAAGAACTACCATCAGCACTAGTTAGAATGATCTTACCAACTCCCATGACAAGATAAGAGGAGTTGTTGGCACATGTGATAGTATTCCTTGTAGGGGCAAGCTCGAGTGAAGAGAAGAAATTGCGCTGCGAGGTAATATGTTTGGTCGCCCCACTATCAAAGTACCAAACATTTGAGTCTATTGAAGACATGCATTGCTCATGCGAAGATGGGCCAAAATTGCAAACAATAGTAAATGCCCATTCTTCTTCTTGCACAAGATTAGCAGACTCTGTTTTCACTGTAGAGGCCTCCGCAACAACCATTCTGGCCTCTTTCTTCTTTGCCTCTTTAGCAGCCAGTTTCGAACAGTTCTTTATGATATGATCATTTCCTTTACAGTACTTGCAAAACAATTTTAGCTTTTCTGATTTATTCTCATCTTTGTCTTCCTTCTTCGAATGTGCAGCATTTGTAGTTTTCTGCTTGCGAGTAGATGAGATCCATTTACCTTTGCCCTTCTGACTAGCCACGAAAGCTTGATCTACAACATGCATGATGGACCTATTCTACCTAGACTGACCTTCCTACAACAGAACAAAGACTAAATCCTCAAATGACAAGGCATTTGAATTGCCTTTCATCATCAAATGAAGAGTAGAAGCAAAACTCTGATATGAATCAGGAAGACCATTCAAAACGGTCTGCAACAAGTGAGCTATCTTGTATAACTTCATTAGCAAAAATCAACTGTTCTTTCAAATCCTTGATCTTTGTGAGAAAACTATCCATAGAATCACCTTCATTCATGTGCTCACTCTCAAAGTGTTTTCGGAGGTAAGCAACACGAGCCTCATTCCTAGCCTGGTACAATGTGGTAAGTGTATTCCAAGCATCCTTAGCTGTTCTACAAGAGTGAATGTGAGGAATAATGGCACGTTTGACAGGCAAAGCTATCAATGCATGTGCTTGAGCATCTCTGCCATCCCAATGAATTTGCTCTACAGTAGGTGCAACAAAAATTGCAACTCAAACAGGAATGTGTAGAATATCACCATCTTCGACACCATCTCCATCAACTCCAACACTTGTATTTATAGTACCTGTATTCGCGGGTGTAATAAGACGTCTTTCAACACCCTGCATAATATTCCACAGTCCTTTTGCAACCAATACATGTCGCATCATATAAGCCCGTAACGGGTAGTTAATACCATCCAACTTATCCTCAACAACCAACATACGGAATACATCACCGCTTTCAGCCATGGCTGGTGACTAAAATACCTTGATTGAAAAAATTTATTATATCTCAAAAAGTTGAACAGAACTACCCAAATGAATTTAGCTAAACCTATAGCAGAATTTTTGATGCTTATATTGGTGAACCGAAACTGATATATACCTTTGGCACAAAAAGATGAACTAGCTTGCACAAGCACTGTGATAGTGCATTTTGAGGTCGAAACGAGCTCATATCACGATTTCTGAGACTGCAACCAGAGGAGTGTCGATGATGCGCTAGATGTGGCAGCAACCTGCTATGATACCAATTCTTGGAGTTAGACGTCTGCAGAAGCACACTAACAACACAAGGAAGAAGAAGAAGCTTGGAGGACAACACACAATATTGAATGTATTACCACTAGAATGTACAAAGATAAGAAGCCCGTTAAGGTAATAGGCGTATATATAAGCTGGGGCAGAAAAACCTCCTAAAGGGGGAAAAAAGTGCTCCGGTAGTCCTAGAGTGTTCACACACATCACTACCTAAATATATCAACAATTTTACACATTGGATGGCTTCAATGCAATCTGAATATGATGCTATCATGAAATATGGTACTTAGTCTTTATGTGACTCTCCTCCTTGCAAAAAGGCCATAGGCACTAAGTGGGTATACAAGCTGAAGCGTAAACGTGATGGAACAATTGAGAGGTATAAGGCTAGGCTTGTTGCAAAGGGTTATTCGTAGGGAAAGAGGCATTGATTTTGATGAGACCTTTGCACCTACATGCCAAATGTCTACTGTTCATAGCATTTGTGCACTTGCAGCTCATCATGGTTGGAATGTGCATCAATTGGACATTAAAAATGCATTTCTGAATGGTGACTTGCATGAAGAATTGTATGTTTTTCAGCCCTGTGGCTTTGTGCAGAAACGGCATGAAAACCAAGTGTGCAAGTTAAATAAGGCATTATATGGTTTAAAGCAAACACCACGTGCTTAGTATGAAAAGATACATGCCTATCTGATTGCACATGGTTTTGAGAATAGTCCAACTAAAAGCACCTTATATGTTAAGCGTGCTGTTGGATGCTTGATTTACTTATGCATTACTTGGCCAGATATTTAGTTAATTGTCTCATAGGTGAGCAGGTTTATGCATTACCTAGGTGTCAAGCATTGGTAGACAATTAAGTGTATCTTTCACTACTTGCATGGTACCCGACTACTTGGACTGTTTTATCCCAAGGGGGGATCACTACGGCTAGATTTACATGCTTTTTTGGACTCTTACTGGGCTAGTTGCTATGACACTCATGTGTCCACTAGTGGCTTTTGCTTCATGCTTGGTAGCTCATGTATATCTTGGTTGAGCGAGAAGCAGCCTATTGTGGCCACTTCCAGTTGTGAGGCTTAGCATAGGGAAGCTTTCACAACTAGTGATGAATGTGTGTGGCTCAGATGCCTTATGGTTGATTTGGGTGTTGGTTAGTCTTCTACCACCACCATCTTCACTGACAATCAGAGTGCATTGGCAGTTGTGAATAACCCTGTGTTCCATGCTCATACTAAGCACATTGAGGTACATTATCATTATGTCAAGGAGAGGTTCTCTATTGGAGAGATCAACTTGGCATATGTGCCCACGTAGGAGAACATTGCATACCTTTTCACGAATGCTCTGTCTAGGGAGAAGTTTGAAGCTTTTCACAAAGCTTTGGGCTTACTTTCTTTTGTGGATTGATTCCACATAGCTTGGCACTTCCTTATACATGAGTTCCAACTCCTTGTTCACCGCATCAATCCTAGGGGGGATCTTTTTATATTTAGGTAGTGATGTGTGTGAACATACTAGCACCACTAGGCCACTTTTTTCCCTCTTTAGGAGGTTTTTTTCCATGGCTTGTAAATACGACTATTCCCCTAATAGGTTACTTATCTTTGTACATTCTAGTGGTAATACATTCAGTATTGTGTGTTGAGCCCCAAGCTTCTTCTTCTTCCTTGTGTTGTTCGTGTGCTTCTGCAGACATCTAACTCCAACAATTCCTAGTTCCAAGAAGAATATGGATCTCAATATCTTGCTGAATAGGAAATAGTGTTTGAATCGATTGAATATCAAATGGTAGTTCAAGTTTTTTACCATGTGGCACCCATTGCTTGAGACTAAAAAGCAGCTTTTTGTGGAAAATTCTTCAACAAGGAATTTAGACTAATATTAAAGCTCAAAAAATTTATGGGGACCCTCCATGGTGTAAGCATTGCCTCAGTGGTAGAGAAGACTTGGGACACCTCTTCTTTTCATGCATGAGAAGCTTTTTGGTTTGGCAAGTAGTAGGGAGACTCTTGTCTTTACAAAGTCAATTAAACTAGAAACAAGCCTTACCTGGAGAATCAATCAGATGCTCTTTGACATTGTGGAATTTGATTAGGAGAGAAGTCCCTTGGAAGATTCAGAAAGAAATATGGGCTACCAACTTTGGAAACCCTCCTAAAGAGTGGTCATTTGATAAGACCTTTAACCTTTATGGCATAAGAATATGTAGTTGTAAGAAATCCCTTCCCTTTCGACACCATAGGGTGTTTGTTTTGGAGAAAAAAAGATCCATATAAAATGGGTTACCCATGAGAGGGATGAAAAGGTTATTAACCTTGTTTGTAACTCTCTATAAAGGTATTGCCTCTCTCAGGCCTTGTCTTAGGCATAGTGTTCCTACTACCCTTAGATCATCAATGATGTTTTGCCTACCCCTCAGTTATGGGATAAGGGGGGTCCCATGGGTACTATGCCCCTTTTCTTTTTAAATTGTTCTTTCAATAAATTCATGCACGGGAGACTAGGCCTCTGTTGAACTTCCTCTTATAAAGAAAAAGATAGAGTTAGCAACTATTTTTATCTTCTTGATTTCTTAAAATGAACATACCATGTAAGATATATTTGGCATGCATAAAAATCTTGTACATTTTTCTTTTGAAAAGGAATGGACCTAACTAGATTAAAAGAGAAAAAAATTACAATACTATTAAGAGGAGTTACAAAATAGGGTTAATAGATCTTTTATCTCCTTTGTGAGGGATCCATACTTTTTTACGTTTATCACCTTGGATTACAAAGAGCATAGCATGTCTTGAAGTATTTCGATGGCTTGTGCTGTAGTGCGCTCTCCTTCTCGAGAGCTCCACGATGATATCCTCGGAGTAGAAAACTCAGCTTTTAGGGCCGAACATGGTACTCCGCACAGAGGCTACAGAATACGTAGAAAAACACAGGATACAGGGAGCACGAACACCGACTTCTTAGATGTTATGAATGCGATCAAACTTCCAGCATGTGGCTCACCAGGCAACTATATGTTTTATTAAAGAACATATACAAAGAAGTGTCTCGTGGCCATTTGGCCTTTCACATGGACATTAACGATAACAATCTCCCACTAAAGGCCAATATGGCCAAAGTAACTATGGGAGAAAAATAAAGAATGATAAAGAATACCTGAGTGTAAGTATATAGAGTATGGTATTTACAACAGCATGATCAGTTTTACAACATTATGATCATGTTACATAGGGTATTGAACTCACAGCCTCTGTAGTAGCTATCAATCATGTGCCAAAGTCAACGAAGATCTTGTTGGAGATATATTTGGTTGAATTGAATTGGCCCCCTATCTTAGTGCAAGAAAAAGGTCAATGCCATACATCACCTCCTTCTCTCATGCAGAACAGGAGATCTTCCATATGGTGAGACATCCCACCCACTGAGGCACGTAGAGTCTAAATATATAGGGATACTATAATATCTGTATTCACAACAATCCCTTCCCATCTTCTTTTAGAAGATTTTCCAAAAGTTTTTCCATATGTAACTGGAAGCGTTATTGCGGATCCGAATTGACGGCCCTCCCGTCCACAGGGAAACGATCTATGTGCTACGCAATTTACACGTTTGATTTCAGTTTTTTAATTTATTATTCCTGAAGTAGTTACGACCTCATAAGTAGCAACCGTCTTTTGCTGTTAGCATTAGACCATTGTAAATATTTAGTTGGTTCTGTGCTGCTCAATTAGTGCTGCTCTAAACTAAAAACAAAATTGGCACTCGGGATTCAAGTGTAGAGCCTCTTCATACACATATTAAATATTTCTTGATATTCTTGATACATAATATCATTTTAAGATGTCCTTTGAGAGCTATAGCTAAAAGAGATTCTATAAGTTAGCATTGCATGAAGGGAGGTTTGAACTCAGACTAGTTAGTTGCAAAGCTCTTAGCTGCTATGCAACTCAAGTAGCTAGTTCATTTTTTTTATACTTAGGTATCACATAGTAGGGGTGCTGCTTCGGAAAAAGTAGCATATCGAAAGTAAGTAAAGCATTCAATTGATGGAAAGAAAATTGAACTACTTGCAAACTTCCATGATACTCTAAGTCTAGGAAAAACTTAAAGAATCCTAAAGATAAGCTTAGATGTAAAATTTCATGCATCCAGGTAGAATGATTTTGAATGTTTTTATATGATTCTATCCCAAGATGTAACAAAAATCAAATAAAATCAAATGGATCTTAAATTAATTGAACTTTTAAAGTTGAAAAGATGGTTGAAAATGCTCCAAAACTATAACAAACGATAGAGTTTTTAAAGTTTTAACTTTAATTTCATCCTAAGGAGTAATGAAACTCAAAGAAGTGATTAAACCTTAGCATCAATTGAACTTTAACATTCAATAGATGGTTGCTAGATTCTATGACTGCATCTCTGATAATGATACAAAGTCTTATGAAAATAGAAAAACTTAAAAAAAGATCTCTTTCGAGGATAAGAAACTTATTCTTGGTTTCATTTAAGCTAATTATGGCTTAAGAAGAAACCCAAATCAAAGTGATCTTTAGGATTTGGGGTTCTTCCTCAAGATAAGACAAATTCCTATAAACAAAATAGCCTACTTAACTAGTTCATTGGTTAAAAAGAAATATCTTTTGGAGAAGCTATTTTTAAAGTTTTGATTCCTTTCCAAAAGTCATGAATTTCTTTTCAAGATCATTCTTATAAAGCAAAAGATTCCAAGATGACTCATTTGCTTAGTATTGCTTGATTCCTTGGGAAGAATGTACAATTCTTGAAAGGAAATATTCTCCCTAGATGTGAGAATGGATTTTTTCAAGTAAGTTTAACAGTAAGTAGTCCTCGACAAGTCCCAAACCACCGATAGTGGTACTTAAGTCCAATTATTGGTATAACCTAAAGGTGTATCAATATGATGATCATGTTTTGAGCATCATCTGAGAAGCATTAGCATATGGTTGGACTTGAGTTGAGGGAAAGATCTCTCTAAATCTTGCAGGTAAGCTATAGAGCTTTAGAAAAGTTTAACAGATCTTAATGATAAAGATGAAGTCTTTATTTATCACACGGTCAACAAGACTTGATCAAGATTGGTAAGGTTTGCACAAGTATTGGCAATCTATTTCTTTCAACAAGTCTTTTCACTCGAGATCCATTTATCCAATGGAAAGTGTGAAATAAGTGACTTTTTCCAAGTTTGAAAGGAGTAAATATTCCAAGTATGTAGTCTGCATGATAACGGTAATTAAGTCTGTGGAAGGTGTAATATAAAGGTTACCTATCCTTAAAGGGATTTTTTAAAAGCAAAATCCAAAAAGCAAAATCCAAAAAGCATCAGTGGATGCTTAGACTTAAGTAGTAGAAAGATTCGTGTAAATTCCTGGCCAGGATAGGTACTTAAAGCTTCAATAAGAAAGGAATCTAAGATAAGAAGTAAACAACTCTTGTCACTATAAAATTGGTCAAAATTAACTAAGCAGACTTGAACTGGAAAAATTCAAGAATTTGGAATGATAATTGGATTTTCTTTTCAAAACCCTAGATAAAAGGGATGGGTGTTATATCAAGAGGTTTTCAAGTTTCCAAGGCAAAGCACTAGATCATGAAATGATCGTGTGAAGGAATCAAAACCTAGAATATCAAGTTAGACATAATACTTGAAACTTCAAAATTCTTTTTGATGGAAAAAGATACTCTATAAAGATATGTTTAGACTTGAAGATGAATATCACTCACTCACACATACTTGTTCTTATTTGAATTTTGGAACACTTCATGATAAAGTATTAATGATACAAAAATATTTGATAAATTTTTGAAGAAATGCGCAAGAATTGCATTCCCAATAAGGAGTCATAAAGATGGAATATAGGCATGAACTTAGTCTTAAGTGAAGCATTATTTGATTAAAAAATTCATCAGTAGAATCTGAGTGGGTCGACACACTGATGTTAGATACCACAGTAGTATCTTGTGGTTGGATGATATTTTAGATCTACTCAAAATCTTTTTGAGAATCCAATTTATTTCTCTTAAAGTTAGAAAAAATGCTTTAATATCTTGTTGAAACAAATCTTTGTGAAGTTAAAGTCTTGAGTCTGTTGGAGATAGACGTCTGCGGAAGCATGTGAACAACAAAAGGAAGAAGAAGAAGCTTGGAGCACAACACACAATACTGAATGTATTACTAGAGAATGTACAAAGATAAGTATCCCATTAGGGCAATAGGCATATATACAAGCTAGGGGAAAAAAACCTCCTAAAGAGGGAAAAAAGTGCCCCGGTGGTCGGAGAGTGTTCACACACATCACTACCTAAATATATAAACAAATCCCCCCTGGGAGTGATGCGGTGAACAAGTAGCTGGTACTCATGTATAAGGAAGTGCCAAGCTATGTGGAAATCACTCCACAAAAGGAGGTAATCCCAAAGCTTTGCGAAAAGCTTCAAACTTCTCCCAAGGTAGAGCCTTCGTGAAAAGGTCTGCAATGTTCTAATGCGTGGGCACATATGCCAAGCTGATCTCGCCATGGCAGAAGAGTGACCAACACCCAAATCAGCCATAAGGGATCTTAGCCACACACACTCAACAATCGCTCTGAAAGCTGCCCTATATTCAGCCTCACAACTGGAAGTGGCCATAGTAGGCTGCTTCTTGCTCAACCAAGATATACATGAGCTACCAAGCATGAAGCAAAAGCCACTAGTGGACACACGAGTGTCATAGCAACCAGCCCAATCAGAGTTAGAAAAAGCATGCAAATCTGGCGGTAGTGATCCCCCCCTTGGGATAAAACAACCCAAGTAGCCAAGTACCACTCAAGTAGCGAAAGATACGCTTAACCGCGTGCCAATGCTTGACTCCTGGGCAATGCATAAACTTGCTCATCTGTGAGACAACAAATTGAATATCTGGCCGAGTAATGCATAAGTAAATCAAGCATCTAGCAGCCTGTTGATAGAGAACAACATCAAATGCATCTCCAGCATCATGAAGAATCAATCGTAAACCTGTCTCCATAGGAGTGGCAATAGGCTTACATTCTTCAAAGCCAAAACACTACAATAGTGTGTCAATATATTTCGTTTGACACAAAGCCATTCCACCATCAACGTGCATAAACTGAATGCCCAGATAATGATGCAAATGCTCCAAATCAGACATCTCAAATGAGGCATGCAAATCAGCCTTAAAATCAGCAATATGCCTCTCATGAGGACCAGTGAGCAGCATGTCATCAACATAAACCACAATGACCAGAAGTACATCATTAGCACGCTTCACATATAAGGTGCTTTTAGTTGGACTATTCTCAAAACCATGTGCAATCAGATAGGCATGTATCTTTTCATACCAAGCACGTTAAACCATATAATGCCTTCTTTAACCTACACACCTAGTCCTCATGCCCTTTCTGCACGAAGCCACAGGGCTGAAAAACATACACTTCTTCATGCAAGTAACCATTCAGAAATGCAATTTCAATGTCCAACTGATGTACATTCCAACCATGATGGGCTGCAAGTGCACAGATGCTCCGAACAGAAGTCATACGACATGTAGGTGCAAAGGTCTCATCAAAATCAATGCCTCTTTCCTGCGCATAACCCTTTGCAACAAGCCTAGCCTTATACCTATCAATTGTACCATCAGGTTTATGCTTTAGCTTGTATACCCACTTAGTGCCAATGGCCTTCTTGCCAGGAGGCAAGTCACATAAAAACCAAGTACCATTCTTCATTATTGCATCATATTCAGATTGCATAACAGCCATCCAATTTTCTGAATTTTGTGCTTCATCAAATGAAACGGGCTCAGTCTCATCATAGAGACTAGATGCAGCCATAGCATAGCAATTTGATGCAAAAGAGGCACTATGAGAGCCTGATCGAGTACGAGATGATAGAGGTGCATCTAATTTGCTATCACGCAAGGTCTGCATCAGCCATTTTGGCATAGTTCTTGCCTGCTCAATATCAGCTCTCTCATCAATAAGTGCATCATGTAAATCTACATCAGAAATGGAATGATTTGCATCATCACATGAAACTTGCAAAGGTTGAGAAGTTGCCTCATTAGGATCAGTACTAGACTGTCCACCTGTGAAAAGAGGTAGCAAAGTATCATACATGTCTTTGGAGCTAAGAGATGTCTCCTTAGTACATGAAAGCAATGGATGAATAGCATCTTCCACAAAAACAACATCACGGCTAACCAGAATGCATTTAGTCTGTGGATGATACAGATGATAGCCTTTACTTTCAGAATTGTACCCAACAAAAATACAGTTTACTGCTTTATCATCCAATTTTCTACGAAGTTGTTCAGGCACTAATGTATATGCCAAACAACCAAAAACACATAGATGAGCAACAGATGGCTTGCGATCATGCCAAGACTCATATGGAGTGATAGACTACAGTGCTTTAGTGGGACACCTGTTCACTACATATGCTGCACACATGACAGCCTCAAGCCAAAAACTGTGGTAAAGCCTGACTCTTGACCATACACCTCACCATCTCCATGAGTGACCTATTCTTTCGTTCACCAAGTCCATGCTGTTGAGGTGTATAGGGCATTGTACACTAATGTTTTATCCCATATTCAGCCAAAAATGCATTAAAATAAGAAGACATATATTCCCCCCATCAATCAGAATGGATCAAAGTGCCCATTTTACATGATGATAGATTTTCAGCTAAAACAAAAATCTGTTTGAAGCACATGAACACTTCGGACTTTGCCTTCAATGGATATACCCATGCATGCCTAGAAAAATCATCAATGAAAGTCATGAAGTAAAGATGATTTCCAAAAGAAGGTGTCTACATAGGACCACATACATCACTATGTACAAGATGCAATTTCTGAGTAGCCCGAACTGAACCATCTTTTGGAAAGGACGAACGCTTCATTTTGCCCAAAATACAGCCTTCACAAACATGTTTTCCAGGTGCCTCAAGTTTGGGCAAAGAGGACACCATTTCAGAATTTGCAGGCATAGCAAACTAGCAAAATTCAGATGACCAAAGCGTGCCCACGACATAAAATGCCAGAAGCAATAATCACATCGCCATTTGACAGATCATGAACTGTACGCCTGCCATCAACAAATTTAAGAACCAAGACAATCTTGGCTAATGCAGAAACTGATAACAGGTTCTTCTTGATCCCTGGCACAAATAAAGCTTCAGACAAAGTGAAAGAACTACCATCATCAGTAGTCAAAATGATCTTACCAACTCCCATAAAAGGATAAGAGGAGTAGTTGGCACATGTAATAGTATTCCCTGTAGGGGCAGGCTCGAGTGAAGAGAAGAAACTGTGCTGCGAGGTAATATGTTTGGTCGCCCCACTATCAAAATACCAAACATTTGAGTCTATTGCAGACATGCACTGCTCATGAGAAGATGGTTCAAAACTACAGACAGTAGTAAATGCCCATTCTTCTTCCTATGCAAGATTAGCAGACTCTGTTTTTGGTGTAGAGGCATGTGCAACAACCATTCTAGCCTCTTTCTTCTTTGCCTCTTTAGCAGCCAGTTTTGGACACTTTTTTATGATATGATCAGTCCCTTTATAGTACTTACAAAACAATTTCTGCTTTTCTGATTTCTTCTCATCTTTATCTTCCTTCTTCGAATGTGCAGAATTAGCAGATTTGTGCTTAGTAATTGAAGAGCTCCATTTTCCTTTGCCCATCTGACTAGCCAAGAAAGCTTGATCTGCAACTCGCATAATGGACCTGTTCTGCCTGGACTGATCTTCTTGCAACAGAACAGAGACTAACTCCTCAAATGATAAGGCATTTGGATTGCCTTTCATCATCAACCGAAGAGTAGAAGCAAAACTCTGATATAAATCCGGAAGACCATTCAGAACGGTGTGCACAAGTGAGCTATTTGGTATAACCTCATCAACAAAAATCAACTGTTCCTTCACGTCTTTGATCTTTGTTAGGAAACTGTCCATAGAATCACCTTGATTCATGTGCTCACTCTCCAACTGTTTTTGGAGGTAAGCAACACGAGCCCCATTCCTAGCTTGGTACAATGTGGTAAGTGTATCCCAAGCATCCTTAGTTGTTCTACAAGAGCGAATGTGAGGAATAATGGCACGTTTGATAGACAAAGCTATCAATGCATGTGCCTGGGCATCTCTGCCATCCCAACGAATCTGCTCTGCAGTAGGTGCAAGAGAAACCGCAACACGAATAGGAATATGTAGAATATCACCATCTTCGACACCTTCTGCATGAGCTTCAGTACCTGCAGTTGTAACAATTGCAAGTGTGATAGGACGTTTTTTGACACCCTGCACAATGTTCCATAGTCCTTTTGCAACCAACACATGTCACATCATATAAGCCCATAACGGGTATTTGTTACCATCCAACTTATCCTCAACAGCCAACATATGGAATACATCACTGCTTTCAGCCATGGCCGGTGACTAAAATACCTTGATGCAAAAAATTGACTGTATCTCAAAAAGTTGAACAGAACTGCCCAGACAAATTCTGCTAGACTTGTAGCAGACTTTGAGACGCTTATACTGGCAAATAGAAACTGGTATATATCTTTGGCACAAAAAGATGAAATAGCCTACACAGCACTGAGATAGTGCGTTCAGAGGCCGAAATGAGCTCAGATCACGATTTCGACACCACAGAGCGAAGACGTTTTGATCTCGAAAACACGCTGAGTATGCTCACCAAAATTCGTGCTATTCGGAGACAGCAAACAGGGGAGTGTCGACGACGTCCTAGATGAAGTGACGACCTGCTCTAATACTAATTGTTGGAGATAGACGTCTGCGGAAGCACGCGAATAGCACAAGGAAGAAGAAGAAGCTTGGAGCACAACACACAATACTGAATGTATTACTAGAGAATGTACAAAGATAAGTAGCCCATTAGGGCAATAGGCGTATATACAAGCCGGGGGAAAAAAACCTCCTAAAGAGGGAAAAAAGTGCCCTGACAGTCCTAGAGTGTTCACACACATCAATACCTAAAGATATCAACAAAGTAATCTAGAACTTGTCTTGTAGAAAGTATATGTATCTTTGAAGTTTGAATTGTTTGTACGAAGCTTTAGTTTTTTCTTTTCGCTTTCTGAATCTCTTGGATTTGACTGAGATATGATATCTGATTCTTCTTTTAAAAGTGGAGAGTTAGTCGATTGGAACAAGATAAATAAATTAAACGTCTCTCATAGATGTTCTATAGAAGAACCCTTTCAATCTTCCAAATATGAACAACCCAAGATTCACTTATTTATTTGAGTTTGCTTCAAGTTAGCTAGCAAAACTCTACTAATTTTCTAAAGTTTAGTAAACTCTAGAACAACGAAATTAGGAAATGCTCATCAGATTGACAATTCAAAAAACTTTAAGCTAAAGTCTTTGAGAAAAAGTGCCCCTAGTTTGACAAGTTTCATTTTGAATTTGACTCGTTCAACTTTACGTACGGTTGACCAAATATAAATGGTACACTTTCTTCTATATTTTACATAGGATTTCTAATAATAATTCTAAAAGTGTAGAAAATGCATATTTCGAGCTCTCCTCGATTGACTTCCAAGTTTCGATCTCAGGACATTGTCACACAAAGCGTATGGTATTTACAACAACATGATGAGTTTTACAACATTATGATCATGCTACACGGGGTATTGAACTCATAGCCTCTAGTAGCTATCGATCGCGTGCCCAAGTTGACGAAGATCTTGTTGGAGATATATTTGGTTGGATTGATTTGGCCCGCTATCTTAGTGCAAGAAAAGGTCAATGCCATATATCACCTTCTTGTCTCATGCAAAACAGGAGGTCTTCCATATGGTGAGACAACCCACCCATTAAGGCATGTAGAGTCCAAATATATAGGGGTACTATAATATCTGTATTCACAGCCATCCCTTGCCATCTTCATTTAGAAAATTTTGCAAAAGATTTTCCATATGTAACTGGAAGCATTGTTGCAGATCCGAACAAACGGCCCTCCTGCCCACAAAGAAACGATCTAAGTGCTAGGCAACTTGCACATTTGATATCAGTTTTTTTAATTTATTATTTGTGAAGTAGTTACAACCTCATAAGGAGCAACCATCTTTTATTGTTAGCGTTAAAGCACTCGGGATTCATGTATAGAGCCTTTACATACACATATTAAGTATTTCTTGATATTCTTGATACATAATATCATTTTAAGATGTTCTTTAAGAGTTATAGCTAAAAGAGATTCTATAAGATAGAATTGCATGAGGGGAGGTTCGAACTCAGACTATTCATTTCATAGTCAACGAGCTTATCCACTAAGCAATATTATCATTATATTTACTTAGCTAGTTCATGAATCTGGATCATAAACAATTGAACCTCCACAACTATCACAAGATGCCCATTGGTGATGGTTTCAAAGTTTCTAGCTTGGATGTTCATTGAAGATACCCAATTTGGCTAATGTACAAAGGTGAGGTGACCATCAAGTGTAAGGGAGATTCCCTTGTAGCACTTTGCAAAGAACGTGCTTCAATATTCATGAAACTAAGGAAGATCAAGATTCGTTCATCTCATGGACAATGGAAGGACACAACTTGAGTTAGGTATAAGTATTTTCCAAGTTAATGTTTATGTTCAATATTTGTTTTTGCTCTTCGCTTTCTCATAGAGTGCATTTTATTATCGTTCAAGCATGATAATAATCTTCATTTTTGATATTATTGATGAAAATTAATGAAATCTTTATGGGAGATTATAGATGGAATGAAAACATTTATCGAGCAAAGGCATGCATCTATGAATCATCACCACATGGAAAGGAAAGAATGTTGGTGCATTTTTTGCTCAAGAAGAATGTTTTCATGCATAATAATTGCTTCTGTTGAATGTTTGTGCATGGATGCATGCAAAGCGAGTTCAAGGGCTGCTTGATTTAATTGGTGCATGAAAAGAAAAAAAAAAGCATGGAAGCACATGAATGCACTCACATGCATCTGCATGCAAGAATATGCATTGGCATATGATGAAGCATGGTTTTTCGCTAGAGTTTTGCTAGGTAGTTGAACAAATGTACTACTTTCCTAATCCTTACCTACTTTTCTAGCTCAAGTTAGATAATTAGGAAAAATAACAAACTAGTTAGTTGCAAAGCTCTTGGCTGCTATGCAACTCAAGTAGCTAGTTCATTTCAAAAAAAAAACTGATACTTAGGTATCACATAGTAGGGATGCTGCTTCGGAAAAAGTAGCATATCGAAAGTAAGTAAAACATTCAATTGATGGAAAGAAAATTGAACTACTTGCAAACTTCCATGATACTCTAAGTCTAGGAAAAACTTAGAGAATCCTAAAGATAAGCTTAGATGTAAAATTTCATGCATCTAGGTAGGATGATTTTGAATATTTTTATATGATTCTATCCCAAGATGTAATAGAAATCAAATAAAATCAAATGGAACTTAAATTAATTGAACTTTTGAATTTCAAAAGATGGTTGATATGTTCCAAAATTATAACAAACGATAGAGTTTTTAAAGTTTTCACTTTGGTTTCATTCTAAGGAGTGATGAAACTCAAAGAAGTGATTAAACCTTAGCATCAATTGAACTTTAACATTCAATAGATGGATGCTAGATTCTATAACTGCATCTCTGATAATGATACAAAGTCTTATGAAAATAGAAAAACTTAAAAAAAGATCTCTTTCGAGGATTAGAAACTTATTTGTTTCATTTAAGCTAATTATGGCTTAAGAAGAAACCTAAATCAAAGTGATGTTTAGGATTTGGGGTTCTTCCTCAAGATAAGCCAAATTCCTATAAACAAAACAGCCTAGTTAACTATTTCATTGGTTAAAAAGAAATATCTTTTGAACAAGCTATTTTTAAAGTTTTGATTCCTTTCCAAAAGTCATGAATTTCTTTTCAAGATCATTCTTATAAAGCAAAAGATTCCAAGATGACTCATTTGCGTAGTATTGCTTGATTCCTTGGGAAGCATGTTCAGTTCTTGAAAGGAAATATTCTCCCTAGGTGTGAGAATGGAATTTTTCTAGTAAGTTTAATAGTAAGTAGTCCCCGACAAGTCCCAAACCACTGATAGTGGTACTTAAGTCCAGTTATTGGTATAACCTAAAGGTGTATCAATATGATGATATTCTGAGCATCATCTGAGAAGCATCAGCATATGCTTCGACTTGAGTTGAGGGAAAGATCTCTTTAAATCTTGCAGGTAAGCTATGAAGCGTTAGAAAAGTTTAACAGATCTTAATGATAAAGATGAAGTCTTTATTTTATCACACGGTCACCAAGACTTGATCAAGATTGGTAAGGTTTGCACAAGTATTGGCAATCTATTTCTTTCGGCAAGTTTTTTTACTCGAGTTCCATTTATCCAATGGAAAGTGTGAAATAAGTGACTTTTTGCAAGTTTGAAAGGAGTAAATATTCCAAGTATGTAGTCTACAACCATGATAACGGTAATTAAGTCTGTGGAAGGTGTAATATAGAAGTTTACCTATCCTTAAAGGGATTTTGTAAAAGCAAAATCCAAAAAGCATGAGTGGATGCTTAGACTTAAGCAGTAGAAAGATTCGTGTAAATTCTGGGCCGTGATAGGTACTTAAAGCTTCAATAAGAAAGGAATCTAAGATAAGAAGTAAAAAACTCTTGTCACTATAAAATTGGTTAAAAATAACTAATCAGACTTGAACTGGAAAAATTCAAGAACTTGGAATGATAATTGGATTTTCTTTTGAAAACCCTAGATAAAAGGGATGGGTGTTCTATCAAGAGGTTTTCAAGTTTCCAAGGCAAAGCACGAGATCATGAAATGATCGTGTGAAGGAATCAAAACCTAGAATATCAAGTTAGACATAATACTTGAAACTTTAAAATTCTTTTTGATGGAAAAAGATACTCCATAAAGATATGTTTAGACTTGAAGATGAATATCACTCACTCACACATACTTGTTCTTATTTGAATTTTGGAACACTTCATGATAAAGTATTAATGATACAAAAATATTTGATAAATTTTTGAAGAAATAGGACTTTGATATTGAAAAGACCCTTTTGACTAAGGAATGGACGGACTAAGTTGAGCACCAAGTTTCTAGTATAAATTGATAAATTCAATCCTTTGACTTGAAGAAATGCGCAAGAATTGCATTCCCAATAAGGAGTCATAAAGATGGAATATAGGCATGAACTTAGTCTTAAGTGAAGCATTATTTGATTAAGAAACTCATCAATAGAATCTCAGTGGGTCGACACACTGATGTTAGATACCACACTAGTATCTTGTGGTTGGATGATATTTTAGATGTATTCAAAATATTTTTGAGAATCCAATTTATCTCTCTTAAAGTTAGAAAAAATACTTTAATATCTTGTTGAAACAAATCTTTGTGAAGTTAAAGTCTTGAGTCTATTGGAGATAGACGTCTGCACAAGCACGCGAACAACAGAAGGAAGAAGAAGAAGCTTGGAGCACAACACACAATACTGAATGTATTACTAGAGAATGTACAAAGATAAGTAGCCCATTAGGGCAATAGGCATATATACAAGCGAAGGGAAAAGAACCTCCTAAAGAGGGAAAAAAGTTCCCCGGTGATCCTAGAGTGTTCACACACATCACTACCTAAATATATCAACAAATCCCCCCTAGGAGTGATGCAGTGAACAAGTAGCTGGCACTCATGTATAAGGAAGTGCCATGCTATGTGGAAATCACTCCACAAAAGGAAGTAAGCCCAAAGCTTTGCGGAAAGCTTCAAACTTCTCCCTAGGCAGAGCGTTCATGAAAAGGTCTGCAATGTTCTCCTACGTGAGCACATATGCCAAGCTGATCTCCCCAGCAGAGAACCTCTCCCTTACATAATGATAATGCACCTCAATGTGCTTAGTGCGAGCATGGAACACAGGGTTCCTCGCAACTTCCAATGCGCTATGACTGTCAGTGAAGATGGTGGTGGCAGAAGACTGACCAACACCCAAATCAACCATAAGGCATCTGAGCCACACACACTCAACACTCGCTATGAAAGCTGGCCTATATTCAGCCTCACAATTGGAAGTGGCCACAGTGGACTGCTTCTTGCTCAACCAAGATATACATGAGCTACCAAGCATGAAGCAAAAGCCACTAGTGGACACACGAGTGTCATAGCAACCAGCCCAATCAGAGTCATAAAAAGCATGCAAATCTAGCGGTAGTGATCCCCCCTTGGGATAAAAAAACCCAAGTAGCCGAGTACAACTCAAGTAGCGAAAGATGCGCTTAACTGCGTGCCAATGCTTGACTCCTGGGCAATGCATAAACCTGCTCATCTGTGAGACAACAAATTGAATATCTGGCCGAGTAATGCATGAGTAAATCAAGCATCCAACAACCTGCTGATAGAGAACAACATCAAATGCATCTCTAGCATCATGAAGACTCAATCGTAAACCTGTCTCCATAGGAGTGGCAATAGGCTTACAATCTTCAAGGCCAAAATGCTACAACAATGTGTCAATATATTTTGTTTGACACAGAGCCATTCCAACATCAACCTGCATAAACTGAATGCCCAGATAATGAAGCATATGTCCCAAATCAGACATCTCAAATGAGGCATGAAAATCAGCCTTAAAAGCAGCAATATGCCTCTCATGAGGACCAGTGAGCAACATGTCATCAACATAAACCACAATGATAAGAAGTACATCATTAGCACGCTTAACATATAAGGTGCTTTTAGTTGGACTGTTCTCAAAACCATGTGCAATCAGATAGGCATGTATCTTTTCATATCAACCACGTGGTGCTTGCTTTAAACCATATAATGCCTTCTTTAACCTGCACACATGGTTCTCATGCCCTTTCTGCACAAAGCCATGGGGCTGAAAAACATACACTTCTTCATGCAAGAAACCATTCAGAAATGCAATTTTAATGTCCAACTGATGTACATTCCAACCATGATGGGCTGCAAGTGCACAGATGCTCCGAGCAGTAGTCATACCGCATGTAGTTGCAAAGGTCTCATCAAAATCAATGCCTCTTTCCTGTACATAACCCTTTGCAACAAGCCTAGCCTTATACCTATCAACTGTACCATCAGGTTTATGCTTCAGCTTGTATACCCACTTAGTGCCAATGGCCTTCTTGCCAGGAGGCAAGTCACATAAAGACCAAGTACCATTCTTCATTATTGCATCATATTCAGATTGCATAGCAGCCATCCAATTTTCTGAATTTTGTGCTTCATCAAACGAAATAGGCTCAGTCTCATCATAGAGACTAGATGTTGCCATAGCATAGCAATTTGATGCAAAAGAGGCACTATGAGAGCCTGATCGAGTACGATATAGAGGTGCATCTAGTTTGTTGTCACACAAAAGGCCTATTCAAGAAAAGTTGGAATTATTCATGATTTTGAGATAGTTTTTAGTTTCAAAATTTTTTCCTTTTGAGTCATTTCACACACTACAACATATTATTTCTTGCTTGGATTATTAAATTCACACTTTAACATTAAGCCATATTATGTTATAAGTGGAGAATCCAGGATAGGATCAAAAGTAAGAAGTTATGATAGTAATTCTTATAACTGGGACTTGAATAATTCCCAAAATTCTTGAATTGGCCTTACAAGGTCTACATCAGCCATTTTGGCATAGTTCTTGCCTGCTCAATATTAGCTCTCTCATCAATACGCACATCATGTAAATCTACATCAGAAATGGAATGATCTGCATCATCACATGAATCCTACAAAGGCTGAGAAGTTGCCTCATTAGGACCAGCACTAGACTGTCCACCTGTGAAAAGAGGCAACAAAGTATCATACAAGTCTTTGGAGCTAACAGATGTCTCCTTAGTACATGAAAGCAATGGCTGAATAGCATCTTCCACAAAAACAACATCACGGCTAACCAGAATGCATTTAATCTATGGATGATACAGACGATAGCCTTTACTTTCAGAACTGTACCCAACAAAAATACATTTTACTGCTTTATCATCCAATTTTTTGTGATGTTGTTCAGGCACTAATGCATATGCCAAACAACCAAAAACACGCAGATGAGCAACATGGCTTGCGATCATGCCAAGCCTCACAGGGAGTGACAGACTGTAGTGCTTTAGTGGGACACCTGTTTAGTACATATGCTGCACACATGACAACCTTAAGCTAGAAACTATGTGGTAAAGCCTGACTCTTGACCATACACCTCGCCATCTCCATGAGTGACCTATTCTTTCGTTCAGCAATGCCATTCTGTTGAGGTGTATATGGCACTGTACACTCGTCTTTAATCCCACATTCATCTAGAAATGCATTAAAATCAAAAGACATATATTCCCCCCATCGATCAAAATGGAGGGTGCCCATTTTACATGCTGACAGATTTTCAGCCAAAACCAAAAACTGTTTGAAGCACATGAACACTTCGGACTTTGCCTTCAATGGATATACCCATGCATGCCTAGAAAAATCATCAATGAAAGTCACGAAGTAAAGATAATTTCCAAAAGAAGGTGTCTGCATAGGACCACGGACATCACTATGTACAAGCTACAATTTCTGAGTAGCCCGAAGTGAACCATCTTTTGGAAAGGACGAACGATGCATTTTGCCCAAAATATAGCCTTCACAAACATGTTTTCCAGGTGCCTCAAGTTTGGGCAAAGAGGACACCATTTCAGATTTTTGCAAGCATAGCAAACTAGCAAAATTTAGATGACCAAAGCGTGCATGCCAAAGCTTTGCATGTGACATAGCCTGAGAATCATTTATTGCACATGCCAAATCATTTACAGATCTTTCATAGTCTATGAGCTTATATAGCCCATGCCATAAAATGCCAGAAACAATAATTACATCGTCATTTGACAGATCATGAACTGTACACCTGTAATCAACAAATTTCACAACCAAGCCAATCTTGGCTAATGTAGAAACTGATAACAGGTTCTTCTTGATCCCTGGCATAAATAAAGCATCAGACAAAGTGAAAGAACTATCATCAGCGGTAGTCAAAATGATCTTACCAACTCCCATAACAGGATAGGAGGAGTTGTTGGCACATGTAATAGTATTCCCTGTAGGGGCAGGATCGAGTGAAGAGAAGAAACTGTGCTGCGAGGTAATATGTTTGGTCGTCCCACTGTCAAAATACCAAACATCTGAGTCTACTGCAGACATGCACTGCTCATGAGAAGATGGGCTAAAACTGCAGACAGTAGTAAACACCCATTCTTCTTCCTCCACAAGATTAGCAAATTCTGTTTTTGGTGTAGATGCCTCTGCAACAACCATTCTAGCCTCTTTCTTCTTTGCCTCTTTAGCAGCCAATTTTGGACAGTTATTTATGATATGATCATTCCCTTTATATTACTTACAAAACAATTTCTGCTTTTCTGATTTCTTCTCATCTTTATCTTCCTTCTTCGAATGTGCAGAATTAGCAGATTTCTGCTTACTAGTTGAAGAGCTCCATTTTCCTTTGCCATTCTGACTAGCCAAGAAAGCTTGATTTGCAACTCGCATAATGGACCACGTCTTCCTGGACTGATCTTCTTGCAATAGAACAAAGACTAACTCCTCAAATGATAAGGCATTTGTATTGGCTTTCATCATCAACCGAAGAGTAGAAGCAAGACTCTGATATGAATCCGGAAGACCATTGAGAACTGTTTACACAAGTTAGCTCTCTGGTATAATCTCATCAGCAGAAATCAACTGTTCCTTCAAGTCTTTGATCTTCGTTAGGAAACTGTCCATAGAATCACCTTGATTCATGTGCTCACTCTCCAACTGTTTTTGGAGGTAAGCAACACGAGCCTCATTCCTAGCTTGGTACAATGTGGTAAGTGTATCCCAAGCATCCTTAGCTGTTCTGCAAGAGCGAATGTGAGGAATAATGGCACGTTTGATAGACAAAGCTATCAATGCATGTGCCTGGGCATCTCTGCCATCCCAATGAATCTGCTTTGCAATAGGTGTAGCAAAAACCGCAACACAAACAGGAATATGTAGAATATCACCATCTTCGACACCTTCTGCATCAGCTTGAGTACCTGCAGTTATAACAGTTGCAGGTGTGATAGGACGTTTTTCGACACCCTGCACAATGTTCCATAGACCTTTTGCAACCAACACATGTCGCATCATATAAGCCCATAACGGTTAGTTGGTACCATCCAACTTATCCTCAATATCCAACATACGGAATACATCACTGCTTTCAGCCATGGCCGGTGACTAAAATACCTTGATGCAAAAAATTGACTGTATCTCAAAAAGTTGAACAGAACTGCCTAGACAAATTCCACTAGACCTGTAGTAAACTTCGAGACGCTTATACTGGCGAACAGAAACTGGTATATACCTTTGGCACAAAAAGACGAAATAGCCTAACAAGCACTACGATAGTGCGTTCAGAGGCCGAAACGAGCTCAGATCGCGATTTCGGCACCACAGAGCGAAGACATTTTGATCTCAAAAACACGCTGAGTATGCTCACCAAAATTCGTGCGATTCTGACACTGCAAAGAGAGGAGTGTCGACGGCATCCTAGACGAAGCGACGACCTGCTCTGATACCAATTGTTGGAGATAGACGTCTGCGGAAGCACGCGGACAACACAAGGAAGAAGAAGAAGCTTGGAGCACAACACACAATACTGAATGTATTACTAGAGAATGTACAAAGATAAGTATCCCATTAGGTCAATAGGCTTATATACAAGCCAGGGGAAAAAAACCTCCTAAAGAGGGCAAAAAGTGTTGCGGCGGTCCTAGAGTGTTCACACACATCAATACCTAAAGATATCAACAGAGTCATCTAGTACTTGTCTTGTAGAAAGTATATGTATCTTTGAAGTTTGAATTGGTTGTACAAAGCTTTAGTTCTTTCTTTTCGCTTTCTGAATCTCTTGGATTTAACTAAGATATGATATCTAATTCTTCTTTTAAAAGTGAAGAGTTAGTCGATTGGAATAAGATAACTAAATTAAACGTCTCTGATAGATGTTCTATAGAAGAACCCTTTCAATCTTCCAAATATGAACAACCCAAGATTCACTTATTTATTTGAGTTTGCTTCAAGTTAGCTAGCAAAACTCTACTAATTTTCTAAAGTTTAGTAAACTCTAGAACAACGAAATTAGGAAATGCTCATCAGATTGACAATTCAAAAAACTTTTAGCTAAAGTCTTTGAGAAAAAGTGCCCCTAGTTTGACAAGTTTCATTTTGAATTTGACTCGGTTAACTTTATGTACGGTTGACCAGATATAAATGGTACGCTTTCTTCTATATTTTACATAGGATTTCTAATAATAATTCTAAAAGTGTTGGAAATGCATATTTCGAGCTCTCCTCGATTGACTTCCAAGTTTCGATTTCAGGACATTGTCACACAAAGCGTACAGTATTTACAACAGCATGATCAGTTTTACAACATTATGATCATGCTACAGGGGGTATTGAACTCACAGCCTCTGTATTAGCTATCGATCACGTGCCCAATTCGACAAAGATCTTGTTGGAGATATATTTGGTTGGATTGATTTGGCCTGCTATCTTAGTGCAAGAAAAGGTCAATGCCATATATCACCTCCTTGTCTCATGCAAAAGAGGAGGCCTTCCATATGGTGAGACAACCAACCCACTAAGGCACGTAGAGTCCGAATATATAGGGGTACTATAATATCTGTATTCACAGCCATCCCTTTCCATCTTCATTTAGAAGTTTTTGCAAATGATTTTCCATATGTAACTGGAAGCATTGTTGCGGATCCGAACAGACGGCCCTCCCATCCACAGGGAAACGATCTATATGCTAGGCAACTTGCACATTTGATATCTTTTTTTTAATTTATTATTCCGGAAGTAGTTACAACCTCATTAAAGAATCTTTTATTGTTAGCGTTAAACCATCGTAAATATTTAGTTGGTTCTGTGCTGCTCAATTAGTGCTGCTCTAAAGTAAAAACAAAATTGGCACTCGAGATTCATGTATAGAGCCTTTACATACACATATTAAGTATTTCTTGATATTCTTGATACATAATATCATTTTAGGATGTCCTTTGAGAGCTATAGCTAAAAGAGACTCTCTAAGATAGCATTGCGTGATGGGAGGTTCGAAGTCAGACTATTCATTTCATAGTCAACGAGCTTATCCACTAAGCAATATTATCATTATATTTCCTTAGTTAGTTCATGAATCTGGATCATAAACAATTGAACCTCCATAACTATCACAAGATGCCCATTGGTGATGGTTTCAAAGTTTCTAACTTGGATGTTCATTGAAGATACCCAATTTGGCTAATGCACAAAGGTGAGGTGACCATCAAGTGTAAGGGAAATTTCCTTGTAGCACTTTGCAAAGAACGTGCTTCAATATTCATGAAACTAAGGAGGATCAAGATTCGCTCATCTCATGGACAATGGAAGGACACAACTTGAGTTAGGTATAAGTATTTTCCAAGTTAATGTTTATGTTCAATATTTGTTTTTGCTCTTCGCTTTCACATAGAGTGCATTTTATTATCGTTCAAGCATGATAATAATCTTCATTTTTTATATTATTGATGAAAATTAATGAAATCTTTATGGGAGAGCATAGATGGAATGAAAACATTTATCGAGCAAAGGCATGCATCTATGAATCATCATCACATGGAAAAGAAAGAATGTTGGTGCATTTTTCGCTCAAGAAGAATGTTTTCATGCATAATAATTGCTCCTGTTGAATGTTTGTGCATGGATGCATGCAAAGCGAGTTCAAGGGCTGCTTGATTTAATTGGTGCATGAAAAGAAAAGAAAAAGCATGCAAGCACATGAATGCACTCACATGCATCTGCATGCAAGAATATGCATTGGCATATGATGAAGCATGGTTTTTTGCTGGAGTTTTGCTAGGTAGTTGAACAAATGTACTACTTTCCTAATCCTTACCTACTTTTCTAGCTCAAGTTAGACAATAAGGAAAAATAGCAAACTAGTTAGTTGCAAAGCTCTTGGCTGCTATGCAACTCAAGTAGCTAGTTCATTTAAAAAAAAAAGTGATACTTAGGTATCACATAGTAGGGGTGCTGCTTCGGAAAAAGTAGCATATCAAAAGTAAGTAAAACATTCAATTGATGGCAAGAAAATTGAACTACTTGCAAACTTCCATGATACTCTAAGTCTAGGAAAAACTTAGAGAATCCTAAATATAAGCTTAGATGTAAAATTTCATGCATCTATATAGGATGATTTTGAATATTTTTATATGATTCTATCCCAAGATGTAATAGAAATCAAATAAAATCAAATGGAACTTAAATTAATTGAACTTTAAAGTTCAAAAGATGGTTGATATGTTCCAAAATTATAACAAACAATAGAGTTTTTAAAGTTTTCACTTTGGTTTCATCCTAAGGGGTGATGAAACTCAAAGAAGTGGTTAAACCTTAGCATCAATTGAACTTTAACATTCAATAGAGGGATGCTAGATTCTATGACTACATCTCTAATAATGATACAAAGTCTTATGAAAATAGAAAACTTTGAAAAAAGATCTCTTTCAAGGATTAGAAACTTATTCTTGGTTTCATTAAAGCTAATTATGTCATAAGGAGAAACCTAAATCAAAGTGATCTTTAGGATTTGGGGTTCTTGCTCAAGATAAGCCAAATTCTAATAAACAAAATAGTCTGGTTGGTTAAAAAGAAATATCTTTTTGACAAGCTATTTTTAAATTTCTTTTCAAGATTATTCTTATAAAGCAAAAGATTCCAACATGATTCATTTGCTTAGTATTGCTTGATTCCTTGGCAAGAATGTATAGTTCTTGAAAGAAAAAACTCTCCTTAGATGTGAGAATGGATATTTTCAAGTAAGTTTAACAGTAAGTAGTGCCCAACAAGTCCCAAACCACCGATAGTGGTACTTAAGTCCAGTTATTGGTATAACCTAAAGGTGTATCAATATGATGATATTATGAGCATTATCTGAGAAGCATCAGCATATGCTTGGACTTGAGTTGAGGGAAAGATCTCTCTAAATCTTGCAGGTAAGCTATAAAGCATTAGAAAATTTGAGCAGATCTTAATGATAAAGACGAATTCTTTATGTTATCACATGATCAACAAGACTTGATCAACCTTGGTAAGGTTTGCCCAAGTATTGGCAATCAATTTTTTTGGCAAGTTTTTCAGTCGAGGTTCCATTTATCCAATGGAAAGTGTGAAATAAGTGACTTCTTCCAAGTTTGAATAGAGTAAATATTCCAAGAATGTAGTCTACAACCATGATAATGGTAATTAAGTCTATGGAAGGTGTAATATAAAAGTTTACCTATCCTTAAAGGGATTTCTTAAAAGCGAAATCCAAAAAGCATGAGTGGATGCTTAGACTTAAGCAGTAGAAAGATTCGTGTAAATTCTTGGCCAAGATAGGTACTTAAAGCTTCAATAAGAAAGGAGTCTAAAGATAAGAAGTAAACAACTCTTATCACTATAAATTGGTAAAAATAACTAATCAGACTTGAACTGGAAAAATTCAAGAACTTGGAATGATAATTGGTTTTCCTTTTGAAAACCCTAGATAAAAGGGATGGATGTTCTATCAAGAGGTTTTCAAGTTTCCAAGGCAAAGCACGAGATCATGAAATGATCGTGTGAAGGAATGAAAACCTAGAATATCAAGTTAGACATAATACTTGAAACTCAAAATTCTTTTTGATGTAAAAAGATACTCTATAAAGATATGTTTGGACTTCAAGATGATTATCACTCACTCAGATCAACTTGTTAATCTTATTTGAATTTTGGAACACTTCATGATAAAGTATTAATGATACAAAAACTTTTGATAAGTTTTTGAAGAAATAGGACTTTGATATTGAAAAGACCCTTTAAACTAAGGAATGGATGGACTAAGTCAAGCACCAAGTTTCTAATATAAATTGATAAATTCAATCAATGCACAGGAACTGCATTCCCAATAAGGAGTCATAAAGATTGAGTATAGGCATGAACTTAGTCTCAAGTGAAGCATTATTTGATTAAAAAACTCATCAATAGAATCTTAGTGGGTCGACACACTAACGTTAGATACCACACTAGTATCTTGTGGTTGGATGATATTTTAGATCTTCTCAAAATCTTTTTGAGAATCCAATTTATTCCTCTTAAAGATAGAAAAAAAGCTTTAATATCTTGTTGAAACAAATCTTTGTGAAGTTAAAGTCTTGAGTCATCTAGAACTTGTCTCGTAGAAAGTATATGTAGCTTTGAAGTTTGGATTGGTTGTACAAAGCATTAGTTCTTTCTCTTCGCTTTCTGAATCTTCTGGATTTGACTCGATATGATATCTGATTCTTCTTTTAAAAGTCGAGAGTTAGTCGGTTGGAACAAGAAAACTAAAGTAAACATCTCCGATAGATGTTCTATAGAAGAACCCTTTCAATCTTCCAAATATGAACAACCCAAGGTTGATTTATTTATTTGAGTGTTCTGCAAGTTAACTAGCAAACCTCTAAAGATTTTCTAAAGTTTAGTAAACTCTACAACAAAGAAATTAGGAAATGCTCATCAAATTGACAATTCAAAAAACTTTCGGCTAAAGTCTTTGAGAAAATGTGCCCCTAGTTTGACAATTTTTCATTTTGAATTTGACTCAGTCAAGTTTAAGTACGATTGACCAAATATAAATGGTACACTTTGTTCTATATTTTACATAGGATTTCTAATAGTAATTCTAATAGTGTTGGAAATGCATATTCAAAGCTCTCCTCGACTGACTTCCAAGTTTCAATCTTGGGACATTGTCACACAAAGCATACGATATTTATAGCAGCATGATCAATTTTACAACATTATGATCATGCTACGTAGGGTATTGAACTCACAGCCTCTGTAGTAACTATCGATCACGTGCCCAAGTCGAGGAAGATCTTGTTGGAGATATATTTGGTTGCATTGATTTGGCCCGCTATCTTAGTGCAAGAAAAAGGTCAATGACATTTATCACCACCTTCTCTCATGCAGAATAGGAGGTCTTCCATATGGTGAGAGAGCCCACCCACAGAGGCACGTAGAGTCCGAATATATAGGGATACTATAATATCTGTATTCACAGCTATCCCTTGCCCTCTTCGCTTAGAAGATTTTGCAAAAGATTTTCCATATGTAACTGGAAGCGTTATTGCGGATCCGAACCCACGGCCCTCCCGTCCATAAGGAAACGATCTATGTGCTATGCAACTTGCATGTTTGATATCAGTTTTTTTAATTTATTATTCATGAAGTAGTTACAACCTCATAAGGAGCAACCATCTTTTCCTGTTGGCATTAAACCATTGTAAATATTTAGTTGGTTATGTGCTGCTCAATTAGTGCTGCTCTAAAGTCAAAACAAAATTGGCACTCCGGATTCATGTATAGAGCCTTTACATACACATATTAAGTATTTCTTGATATTCTTGATACATAATATCATTTTAAGATGTCCTTTGAGAGCTATAGCTAAAAGAGATTCTATAGATAGCATTGCATGAAGGGATGTTCGAACTCAGACTATTCATTTCAAAGTCAACGAGCTTATCCACTAAGCAATCACATCATTATATTTACTTAGCTAGTTCATGAATCTAGATCATAGACAATTGAACCTCCATAAATATCATAAGATGCCCATTGGTGATGATTTCAAACTTTCTAACTTGGAAGTTCATGGTAGATACCCAATTTGGCTAATGTACAAAGGTGAGGTGACCATCAAGTGTAAGGGAGATTTCCTTGTAGCACTTTGCAAAGAACGTGCTTCAAGATTCATGAAACTAAGGAGGATCAAGATTCGCTCATCTCATGGACAATAGAGAGACACAACTTGAGTTAGATATAAGTATTATCCAAGTTAATGTTTGTTTTTCACTTGTTTTTCCTCTTTGCTTTCACATAGAGTGCATTTTATTAATTCAAGCATGATAGTAATCTTCCGTTTTTTATATTATTGACATGAATTGATGAAAGCTTTATGGGAGAGCATAGACGGAATGAAAACATTTATCGAGCAAAGGCATGCATCTATGAATCATCACCACATGGAAAGGAAAGAATGTTGGTGCATTTTTTGCTCTAGAAGAATGTTTTCATGCATAATAATTGCTTCCGTTTATGCTTGAAAAAGTTATTAGATGCAGTTGAGTATATGCGCATGCATGGTTATATATTTTTGAAAGGTAGCAAGTTGAATGTTTGTGCATCGATGCATGCAAATCAAGCTCAATGGCTGCTTGAATTAGTTCGTGCATGAAAAGAAAAAGAAAGCATTGCTTTGGAAAAAGTAGCATATCAAAATTAAGTAAATCATTCAATTGATGGCAAGAAAATTGAACTACTTGCAAACTTCCATGATACTGTAAGTGTAGGAAAAACTTAAAAATCCTAAAGATAAGCCTAGATGTAAAATTTCATGCATCTAGGTAGGATGATTTTGAATGTTTTTATATGATTCTATTCCAAGATGTAATAGAAATCAAATAGAATCAAATGGAACTTAAATTAATTGAACCTTTAAAGTTCAAAAGATGGTTGATATGTTTGAAAATTATAACAAACGATATAGTTTTTAAAATTTTCACTTTAGTTTCATCCTAAGGAGTGATGGAACTCAAGAAAGTGCTTAAAGCTTAGCATCAATTGAACTTCAACATTCAATAGATGGATGCTAGATTCTATGACTCCATATCTGATAATGATACAAAGTCTTATGAAAATAGAAAAAACTTAAAAAAAAGATCTCTTTCGAGGATTAGAAACTTATTCTTGGTTTCATTTAAGTTAATTATGGCTTAAGAAGAAACCTAAATCAAAGTGATCTTTAGGATTTGGGGTGCTTCCTCATGATAAGCTGAATTCCAATAAACGAAATAGTCTGGTTAACTATTTCATTGGTTAAAATGAAATATATTTTGGACAAGGTATTTTTAAAGCTTTGATTCCTTTCCAAAAGTCAAGAATTTCTTTTCAAGATCAATCTTATAAAGAAAAAGATTCCAAAGATGAGTCATTTGCTTAGTATTGCTTGATTCCTTGGCAATAATGTATAGTTCTTGAAAGAAAATATTCTCCTTAGATGTGAGAATGGATTTTTTCAAGTAAGTTTAACAGTAAGTAGTCCCAACAAGTCCCAAACCACCGATAGTGGTACTTAAGTCTAGTTATTGGTATAACCTAAAGGTGTATCAATATGATGATATTCTGAGCATTATCTGAGAAGCATCAACATATGCTATGACTTGAGTTGAGGGAAAGATCTCTCTAAATCTTACAGGTAAGCTATAAAGCTTTAGAAAAGTTAAACAGATCTTAATGATAAAGACGGGTCTTTATTTTATCGCATGATCAACAAGACTTGATCAAGATTGGTAAGGTTTGCCCAAGTATTGGCAATCTATTTGGTTTGGCAAGTTTTTCATGGAAGTTCCGTTTATCCAATGGAAAGTGCGAAATAAGTGACTTCTTCCAAGTTTGAACAGAGTAAATATTCCAAGTATGTAGTCTGGAACCATGATATTGGTAATTAAGTTTGTGGAAGGTGTAATATAAAAGTTTACCTATCCTTAAAGGGATTTCTCAAAAGCAAAATCCAAAAAGCATGAGTGGATGCTTAGACTTAAGCAGTAGAAAGATTTGTGTAAATTCTTGGCCAGGATAGGTACTTAAAACTTCAATAAGAAAGGAATCTAAAGATAAGAAGTAAACAACTCTTGTCACTATAAAATTGGTAAAAAATAACTAATCAGAATTGAATTGGAAAAGTTCAAGAACTCGGAATGATAATTGGCTTTTCATTTGAAAAGCCTAGATAAAAGGGATGGATGTTCTATCAAGAGGTTTTCAAGTTTCCAAGGCAAAGCACGAGATCATGAAATGATCATGTGAAGGAATCAAAACTTAGAATATCAAGTTAGACATAATACTTGAAACTTCAAAATTCTTTTTGATGTAAAAATATACTCCGTTAGTATATATTTAGAGTTCAGATGAATATCACTCACTCACACATACTTGTTGTTATTTGAATTTTGGAATACTTCATGATAAAGTATTAATGATATAAAAATATTTGATAAATTTTTGAAGAAAGAGGACTTTGATATTGAAAAGACCCTTTTAACTAAGGAATGGACGGACTAAGTCAAGCACCAAGTTTCTAGTATAATTTGATAAATTCAATCCTTTGACTTGAAGAAATGCACAAGAATTGCATTCCCAATAAGGAGTGATAAAGATTGAATATAGGCATGATCTTAGTCTCAAGTGGATCATTATTTGATTAAAAAAACGCATCAATAGAATCTCAGTGGGTCGACATAGTGATGTTGGATTCACACTAGTATCTTGTGGTTGGATGATATTTTAGATCTGCTCAAAATCTTTTCGAGAATCCAATTTATTTCTCTTAAAGATAGAAAAAATGCTTCAATATGTTGTTGAAACAAATCTTTGTGAAGCTAAAGTCTTGACTCATCTAGAACTTGTCTCGTAGAAATTATGTTTATCTTTAGTTCTTTCTTTTCGCTTTCTGAATCTTTTGGATTTGACTCACATATGATATCTGATTCTTCTTTTAAAAGTCGAGAGTTAGTTGGTTGGAACAAAATAAGTAAATTAAACATCACCGATAGATGTTCTATAGAGGAAACCTTTCAATCTTCCAAATATGAACAACCCAAGATTCACTTATTTATTTGCGTTTGCTTCAAGTTAGCTAGCAAAACTCTACTCAATTTTGAAAGTTTAGTAAACTCTAGAACAAAGAAATTAGGAAATGCTCATCAGATTGAAAATTCAAAAAACTTTCGGCTAAAGTCTCTGAGAAAAAGTGCCCTAGTTTGACAATTTTCATTTTGAATTTGACTCGGTCAAGTTTAAGTATGGTTGACCAAATATAAATGGTATACTTTCTTCTATATTTTACATAGGATTTCTAATATCAATTCTAATAGTGTTGGAAATGCATATTCAAAGCTCTCCTCGATTGATTTCGAAGTTTCAATCTCGGGACATTGTAACACAAAGTGTACGGTATTTACAACAGCATGATCAATTTTACAACATTATGATCATGCTATACACAATATTGAACTCACAGCCCTTGTAGTAGCTATTGATCACGTGCCCAAGTCGACGAAGATCTTGTTGGAGATATATTTGCTTGCATTGATTTGGACCGCTATCATAGTGCAAGAAAAAGGTCAATGCCATATATCACCTCCTTCTCTCATGCAGAACAGGAGGTCTTCCATATGGTGAGACAACGCACCCACTGAGGCATGTAGAGTCCGAATATATAGGGATACTATAATATGTGTAACTGGAAGCGTTGTTGTGGATTTGAACCGATGGCCCTCATGTCCACAGGGAAACAATCTATGTGCTACACAACTTGCACGTTTGATATTAGTTTTTATTTATTTATTATTCGTGAAGTAGTTATGACCTCATAAGGAGCAACCGTCTTTTACTATTAACATTAAACCATTGTGCTGCTCAATTAGTGCTGCTCTAAAGGAAAAACAAAATTGGCACTTGGGATTCATGTATAAGGCCTTTACATACACATATTAAATATTTCTTGATATTCTTGATACATAATATCATTTTAAGATGTCCTTTGAGAGCTATAGCTAAAAGAGATTCTATAAGATAGCATTGCATGAAGGGCGGTTCAAACTTATACTATTCATTTCAAAGTCAACGAGCTTATCCACTAAGCAATATGATCATTATATTTACTTATCTAGTTCATGAATCTGGATCATAGACAACTGAACCTCCACAACTATGACAAGATGCCCATTGGTGATGGTTTCAACGTTTCTAACTTGGATGTTCATGGAAGACACCCAATTTGGCTAACGTACAAAAGTGAGGTGACCATCAAGTGTAAGGGAGATTTCCTTGTAGCACTTTTGTGAAGAACGGGCTTCAAGATTCATGAAATTAAGGAGGATCAAGATTCGCTCATCTCATGGACAACGGGAGGACACAACTTGAGTTAGGTATAAATATTTTTCAAGTTAATGCTTGTTTTCAATACTTGTTTTTGCTCTTTGCTTTCACATAGAGTGCATTTTATTATCATTCAAGCATGATACTAATCTTCATTTATGATATTATTGATGCGAAATAATGGAAGCTTTATGGGAGAGCATAGGCAGAATGAAAACATTTATCGAGCAAAGGCATGCATCTATCAATCATCACCACATGGAAAGGAATGAATGTTCGTGCATTTCTCGCTCTAGAAGAATGTTTTAATGCATAATAATTGCTTCCTTATGCTTGAAAAAGATATTAGATGCACTTGAGTATGTGCACATGCATGATTATATCTTTTTGAAATGTAGCAAGTTGAATGTTTGTGCAAGGATGCATGCAAAGCAAGCTCAAGGGCTGCTTGATTTAATTGGTGCATGAAAAGAAAAAGAAAGCATGCAAGCACATGAATGCACCCACATGCATTTGCATGCAAGAATATGCATTGGCATATGATGAAGCATAGTTTTTCGCTGCAGTTTTGCTAGGTAGTTGAACAAGTGTACTACTTTTCTAATCCTTACCTACTTTTCTAGCTCAAGTTAGACAATTAGGAAAAATAGCAAACTAGTTAGTTGCAAAGCTCTTAGCTGCTATGCAACTCAAGTAGCTAGTTCATTTTTTTTAAAAAGTGATACTTAGGTATCACATAGTAGGGGTGCTACTTTGGAAAACGTAGCATATTGAAAGTAAGTAAAGCATTCAATTGATGGCAAAAAAATTGAACTACTTGCAAACTTCCATGATACTCTAAGTCTAGGAAAAACTTAGAGAATCCTAAAGATAAGCCTAGATGTAAAATTTCATGCATTTTATATGATTCTATCCCAAGATGTAATAGAAATCAAATAAAATCAAATGGAACTTAAATTAACTGAACTTTAAAGTTCAAATGATGGTTGATATGTTCCAAAATTATAACAAACAATAGAGTTTTTAAAGTTTTCACTTTGGTTTCATCCTAAGGAGTGATGAAAATCAAAGAAGTGATTAAACCTTAGCATCAATTGAGCTTTAACATTCAATAGATGGATGCTAGATTCTATGACTACATCTCTGATAATGATACAAAGTCTAATGAAAATAGAAAAACTTAAAAAAAGATCTCTTTCGAGGATTAGAAACTTATTCTTGGTTTCATTTAAGCTAATTATGGCTTAAGAAGAAACCTAAATCAAAGTGATCTTTAGGATTTGGGGTGCTTTCTCAAGATAAGCCAAATTCCAATAAACAAAATAGTCTGGTTAACTATTTCATTCGTTAAAAAGAAATATCTTTTGGACAAGCTATTTTTAAAGATTTGATTCTTTTCTAAAAGTCAAGAATTTCTTTTCAAGATCATTCTTATAAAGCAAAAGATTCCAAGGTGAGTCATCTGCTTAGTATTGCATGATTCCTCGGCAAGAATGTATAATTCTTGAAAGAGAATATTCTCTATAGATGTGAGAATGGATTTTTTCAAGTAAGTTTAAGAGTAAGTAGTCCCCAACAAGTCCCAAGCCACTGATAGTGGTACTTAAGTCCACTTATTGGTATAAACTAAAGGTGTATCAATATGATGAAATTCTGAGCATTATCTTAGAAGCATCAGCAGATGCTTCGACTTGAGTTGAGGAAATGATCTCTCTAAATCTTGCAGGTAAGCTATAAAGCTTTAGAAAAGTTAAACAGATCTTAATGATAAAGAGGAGTCTTTATTTTATCGCATGATCAACAAGACTTGATCAAGATTGGTAAGGTTTGCCCAAGTATTATCAATCTATTTCTTTTGGCAAGTTTTTCACTCAAGTTCCATTTATCCAATGGAAAGTGTGAAATAAGTGACTTCTTCCAAGTTTGAACAGAATAAATATTCCAAGTATGTAGTCTGCAACCATGATAATGGTAATTAAGTCTCTAGAAGGTGTAATATAAAACTTTACCTATCCTTAAAGGGATTTCTTAAAAGCGAAATCCAAAAAGCATGAGTTGATGCTTAGACTTAAGTAGTAGAAAGATTCGTGTAAATTCTTGGCCAAGATAGGTACTTAAAGCTTCAATAAGAAAGCAATCTAAAGATAAGAAGTAAACAACTCTTATCACTATAAAATTGGTAAAAAATAACTAATTAGACTTGAACTGGAAAAATTCAAGAACTTGGAATGATATTGGTTTTCCTTTTGGAAACCCGAGATAAAGGGAATGGATGTTCTATCAAGAGGCTTTCAAGTTTCCAAAGAAAAGCACGACATCATGATATGATCGTGTGAAGGAATCAAAACCTAGAATATCAAGTTAGACATAATACTTGAAACTTCAAAATTCTTTTTGATGTAAAAAGATATTCTATAAGGATATGTTTAGAATTCAAGATGAATATCACTCACTCACACATACTTGTTCTTATTTGAATTTTGGAACACTTCATGATAAAGTATTCATGATACAAAAATATTTGATAAATTTTTGAAGAAATAGGACTTTAATATTGAAAAGACCCTTTTAACTAAGGAATGGACGGACTAAGTCAAGCACCAAGTTTCTAGTATAAATTGATAAATGCAATCCTTTGACTTGAAGAAATGCACAAGATTTGCATTCCCAATAAGGAGTCATAAAGATTGAATATAGGCATGAACTTAGTATCAAGTGAAGCATTATTTGATTGAAATCTCATCAATAGAATCTCAGTGGGTCGACACAGTGATGTTAGATACCACACTAGTATCTTGTGGCTGGATGATATTTTAGATCTGCTCAAAATCTTTTCGAGAATCCAATTTATTTCTCTTACATATAGAAAAAATGCTTCAAAATCTTGTTGAAAAAAATCTTTGTGAAGTTAAAGTCTTGAGTCATCTAGAACTTGTCTCGTAGAAAGTATATGTATCTTTGGTTCTTTCTTTTCGCTTTCTGAATCTTTTGGATTCGAATCAAATATGACATCTATTTCTTCTTTTAAAAGTCGAGAGTTAGTCGGTTGGAACAAAATAACTAAATTAAACATCATCGATAGATGTTCTATAGAAGAACCCTAAACAACCCAAGATTGACTTATTTATTTGAGTTTGCTTCAAGTAAGCTAGAAAAACTCTACTCATTTTCTAAAGTTTAGTAAACTCTGGAAAAACGAAATTACAAAATGCTCATCAAATTGACAATTCAAAAAACTTTCGGCTAAAGTATTTGAGAAAAGGTGCCCCTGGTTTGACAATTTTCATTTTGAATCTGACTCGGTCAAGTTTAAGTACAATTGACCAAATATAAATGGTACACTTTCTTCTATATTTTACAAAGGATTTCTAATATTAATTCTAATAGTGTTGGAAATGCATATTCAGAGCTCTCCTCGATTGATTTCCAAGTTTCAATCTCAAGACATTGTCACACAAAGTGTACGGTATTTACAACAGCATGATCTATTTTACAACATTATGATCATGCTATGCAGGGTATTGAACTCACAGCCCTTGTAGTAGCTATCGATCGCGTGCCCAAGTTGACGAAGATCTTGTTGGAGATATATTTGGTTGGATTAATTTGGCCCACTATCTTAGTGCATGAAAAAGGTCAATGCCATATATCACCTCCTTCCCTCATGCAGAATAGGAGGTCTTCCATGTGTTAAGAAAGCCCACCCACTGAGGCACGTAGAGTCCAAATATATAGGGATACTATAATATATGTATTCATAGCCATCGCTTGCCATCTTTGTTTAGAAGATTTTGCAAAAGATTTTCCATATGTAACTGGAAGCTTTGTTGCGGATCCGAATAGATGGCCCTCCTGTCCACAAGGAAACGATCTATGTGCTACATAACTTGCACGTTTGATATCAGTTTCATTATTATTTATTATTCCTCAAGTAGTTATGACCTCATAAGGAGCAACCGTCTTTTATTGTTAGCATTACACCATTGTAAATATTTAGTTGGTTTTGTGCTGCTCAATTAGTGCTGCTCTAAAGTAAACACAAAATTGGCACTTGGAATTCATGTATAAAGCCTTTACATACACATATTAAGTATTTCTTGATATTCTTTATACATAATATCATTTTAAGATGTCCTTTGAGAGCTATAGCTAAACGAGATTCTATAAGATAGCATTGTGTGAAGGGAGGTTCAAACTTAGACTATCCATTTCAAAGTCAACGAGCTTATCCACTTAGCAATATCATCATTATATTTACTTATCTAGTTCATGAATCTGGATCATAAACAATTGAACCTCCACAACAATGACAAGATGCCCATTGGTGATGGTTTCAAAGTTTCTAACTTGGATGTTCATGGATGACACCCAATTTGGCTAATGTGCAAAGGTTAGATGACCATCAAGTGTAAGGGAGATTTCCTTGTAGCACTTTTGTGAAGAACGAGCTTCAAGTTTCATGAAATTAAGGAAGATCAAGATTCGCTCATCTCATGGACAACGGGAGGACTCAACTTGAGTTAGGTATAAGTATTTTTCATGTTAATGCTTGTTTTCAATACTTGTTTTTGCTCTTCACTTTCACATAGAGTGCATTTTATTATCATTCAGGCATGATACTAATTTTCATTTTTGATTTTATTGATGCAAATTAATGGAAGCTTTATGGGAGAGCATAGGCAGAATGAAAACATTTATCGAGCAAAGGCATGCACCTATGAAGCATCACCACATGGAAAGGAATGAATGTTGGTGCATTTTTCACTCTAGAAGAATGTTTTCATGCATAATAATTGGTTCCTTATGCTTGAAAAAGATATTAAATACACTTGAGTATGTGCACAAGCATGGTTATATCTTTTTGAAAGGTAGCAAGTATGGATGCATGCAAAGCAAGCTCAAGGGCTGCTTGATTTAATTGGTGCATGAAAAGAAAAAGAAAGCATGCAAGCACATGAATGCACTCACATGCATTTGCATGCAAGAATACGCATTGGCATATGATGAAGCATGGTTTTTCATTGGATTTTTGCTAGGTAGTTAAACAAATGTACTACTTTCCTAATCCTTACCTACTTTTCTAGCTCAAGTTAGACAATTAGAAAAAATAGCAAACTAGTTACTTGCAAAGCTCTTAGCTTCGATGCAATTCAAGTAGCTAGTTCGTTTTTTTTTAAAAAGTGATACTTAGGTATCACATAGTAGGGGTGCTGCTTTGGAAAACGTAGCATATTGAAAGTAAGTAAAGCATTCAATTGATGGCAAGAAAATTGAACTACTTGCAAACTGCCATGATACTCTAAGTCTAGGAAATACTTAGAGAATCCTAAAGATAAGCCTAGATGTAAAATTTCATGCATTTTATATGATTCTATCCGAAGATGTAATAGAAATAAAATGGAACTTAAATTAATTGAACTTTTAAAGTTCAAATGATGGTTGACATGTTCCAAAATTATAACAAACAATAGAGTTTTTAAAGTTTTCACTTTGGTTTCATCCTAAGGAGTGATGAAACTTAAAGAAGTGATTAAACCTTAGCATTAATTGAACTTTAACATTCAATAGATGGATGCTAGATTCTATGACTACATCTCTGATAATGATACAAAGTCTTATGAAAATAGAAAAACTTAATAAAAGATCTCTTTAGAGGATTAGAAACTTATTCTTGGTTTCATTTAAGCTAATTATGGCTTAAGAAGAAACCTAAATCAAAGTGATCTTCAAGATTTGGGGTGCTTCCTCAAGATAAGTTGAATTCCAATAAACAAAACAGTCTGGTTAGCTATTTCATTCGTTAAAAAGAAATATCTAATGGGAAAACTATTTTTAAAGCTTTGATTCCTTTCCAAAAGTCAAGAATTTCTTTTCAAGATCATTGTTATAAAGCAAAAGATTCCAAGGTGATTCATTTGCTTAGTATTGCTTAATTCCTTGGCAAGAATGTACAGTTCTTTAAAGAAAATATTCTCTCTAGATGTGAGAATGGATTTTTTCAAGTAAGTTTAACAGTAAGTAGTCCCCAACAAGTCCCAAACCATCGATAGTGGTACTTAAGTCCAGTTATTGGTATAACCTAAAGGTGTATCAATATGATGATATTCTGAGCATTATCTGAGAAGCATCAACATATGTTTGGACTTTAGTTGAGGGAAAGATCTCTTTAAATCTTGCAGTTAAGCTATAAAGCTGCAGAAAAGTTTAACACATGTTAATGATAAAGATGAGTCTTTATTTTATCGCACGATCAACAAGACTTGATCAAGATTGGTAAGGTTTGCCCAAGTATTGGCAATCTATTTCTTTTGGCAAGTTTTTCAATCAGGTTCCACTTATCCAATGGAAAGTGTGAAATAAGTGACTTCTTCCAAGTTTGAACAAAATAAATATTCCAAGTATGTAGTCTGCAACCATGATAATGGTAATTAAGTATATGGAAGGTGTAATATAAAAGTTTATCTATCCTTAAAGGGATTTCCTAAAAGTGAAATAAAAAAAGCATGAGTGGATGCTTAGACTTAACTAGTAGAAAGATTCGTGTACATTCTTGGCCAGCATTAGGGCGAAAAACGACCCAAAAAGGGCCGTGTAAGGATTTCAATTAGTTGTGCTTAATCGGGATTAAAGTTGTCAAATCCTTTAAGAAATTCTGTGTAAGTTCATTTAAAATGTATCTTATGCAAATTTTGAAGAGAGAGAAACTCGTATCATATAATCATGAAAAGTTTGTGTGATATCTTACGCCTCGAAGTTTGTGCTCACCGGGCGCTGATCAAAAGTCAAATTTTCCTCTTGTTCACGGACCTATATAATGTGTGCTGAGGACGTTTTGCGCTTTTTTTCTCTACTTTTCATAGCAAGCCTGTTTCTCCCTTTCACGTCATTTTAGACACTTGCCGATCATTTTTCATAGCAGAACATGGAGAACGTTAACCCAAATACTCTCGTTGAGCTTTCAAACAATCGAAATCATTGTGAAAAGTTCCATATCAACATTGCAGTTAGTCAGGAGTATGCGACGACAAGAAAAGTATTTCGAAGGGCTCTTCATCCTCCTGAAGTGGATGGATTGCGAAAGGAAGGCAAGAAACATATCAACATATGGACAGATGGATCTGTTTATCCAATTGATCCACTAACTGGAAGGTACCCCCCTTTTCATAATCTTCATGATCTGATTAGATTTGTGGGAGTTGGTGAGGATGGTTTACGAGGCTATTGTTCAAGGCTCTGGGATATTTCAAGGAATTATGTACAATACATAAACTGTTTACAAAACACACTACACCAGAAGAATTTACATATGAGGGAGCTAGAAAACAAATTATCCACTTTATCTTCTCAGTTAGAGTCTTTTAAGAAAATGAAAGAAACTCCTATAGGTTTGAGAATGCAGTCAAAACAAGTAAAACCTTTTTTAGATTTGACTGAAAAATCTGGCCAGAAAAAGAAAAGAATGAAAATTGTTAGAGATCATGTGACAAATGTGCTAGGTTTCAATATGTCGAGCAGTTTTGAGCGCATACATTTCTATAATGAAATTTTGAGTCAAAATGATGTTTTAAGACTATTGAAACTAAATGAACATACATGCTTGAAACGCTTTGTTTTTCAAAAACTCATGACAAAAATGAATCTTTTACTAGAACCATCTCAAATTCAGAATATTTGTGATAGTGTCGGAGTGAGTAGGAAAGGTTATAGAGCAATTTCAAAAGTTTGGTGTGAATTTTTAAAATTTAACAAAGTTAGAAGTTTTGGATTGCCTAGACCCCATCATGTAGGAAAGTTTCAGCTCTGCTTGAATAAGAAGATCACATCAGTATTTGGTGAATATAAACATATTCACGATAACATGCCTTACGAAGTAGGAAAACAAAAGTTATATTTCACTTACAATGCATTTAACAACATATGGATAGATGTTATAAAACTTCAAACATACATGGTTCAGTTCTATAATATAAAAGAGCATGAATGTTCTGGTCTATTGAAATTTGTAATCAAACTTGATGAAGCTGAGCTTAAAAAACATCAAAAGATGGAGAGAATAAGCATTGCACTGATGAACAAAGCTTTGGACTATAGCCTTGGGAAATTGGATACTCCATCTCTCAAAGTACAATCAGAAATGGAGTTATGGTGGGTTGGCTATGCTCAAGTTCCATCTGAGAGCCATAAAACACTTAAATGGTTATTCTCACAGACAAACATTCCAAATGTTATCCAAGGGCATCATGCAGGAGAATTGTTGAATGTCAAAGACTACGGGAACTTTCAAGTTGAGTGGCATTTGAGTGGAGACCTAAAGACACTCAAATGCATGTTTGGTATAAGTGGGGGAGCAAATTCTAAGTACCCTTGCTTGTACTGCATGCAAAGCCCAGGCACAAATGGATGGATTGCTAGAGCTGAGGGTGAAGAGGCTCCTTCTAGACAAAATGTTATTCTTCGTAACTACTCATCTTCTTCAATGATTTGGGATCCATACTTCCAATAGCATTGACAAATGTACACATATGTACACTACATGCAGAGTTAAGAATCATTGACAAGTTGGTCCGTCTTCACTTGGATTATGTATATTCTATCAAGCCTACAACTCTTGCAGATGAATGCATAAAAAAATGTGAATGTCTTCTTTCAGAAATGGGATTTCATGGTGGTGATGTTCATCTAAGAAAAGATCCAAAGCTTTCACAAAATACAGGTGATGTTTTACAGGATGTCTCAATGGGAGGTGCAAAAGCAAGGAGATTCTTCAGCAACTATGATGGCAAACAACTTAATGCCATGTGGAATTCATGGAAAACATTTTGTGAGGTCACGACTAATGTAAAAAGCAAACCAGAAATAGCAAAAAAGAGAATGGAGCTGTGGGTCAAACTAGATAATCTTTTAAAGATCATGAGGCAGCAGGTAACATCAAAAAGTTATGTGACAGATTTCAGAAAGGCGACCACAGAGCTTATCGAAACCATCATAGAGGCATGGGGTGCCAAAGACATAACATACTACTTGGTGAGCTCCAAAGATATTTTATTCAATTTATTTATTTTTAATTGAAATAAAGATCTACTGAGATTCTTCTGCTTTCCATCATATTCTTCTTGTGCATGCTGCATTCTTTGTAGAAAAAGAACCACTTGCCATGTGGAACACCCAAGACATGGAAAAATCTCATTATCAAGCAAGGACAAGCTTCTTTAGGTGTACAAGGAAAGGAGGAGGAGTAACAAAGAGCAATGCCTTCAGAGAGCTTTTTGATTGGTTCTTTAGAAGACAATTGCAAAGGACCTCATGCCAAATATAATCAGAAGGATATGGCTATCTCCAGACAAAATAATCAGGTATCAATATCACAAACTGAAAAAGACCACATTTCAAACAGAGCTTTAATATTTGCAATGCCTTTTATTTCTTTGAGAAATAAAAGATGTCATGTATGTACATTTCATGATGTATTATGCTTTGCAAAGAAATATGTCTACTACCATCAGATGACTTTGACCAGAGAATCAATAACAATTAATATTAGGCCATGGATCAATTACACCAAAAAAATTTGCAATGTCTTATATCACATTGGGCAATTTTTGTATATGTACATTTGTTGAGATATAGAGTTTGAAAAAATCAAGTCATTCCTTGAGCCTTTTTAAAGAGCTTGGCTCTAGCAAATCACCTCTATATCTGAGGAACTCTTTTCTCCTGTATCCAGCAATGCTTTTTAAATCTGACACCCCTGCAGCCATTGCATAGCTTGAATAACAAAGAAAGTACCCTGCCCTTGAAGCATTGAGTCCTGGGGCATACCCAAAAATTCTGAATGGAGTTGCTCTTTCAAGAAGTAAAACTCTGAAAGCATTAAAGGGTATTGGAGTAAAACCCATGTATTTTGATAGAGTCCTCAAGCAGAACAATGCAAAGTCTGGCTCCTCACTATACTGCTTGTGAATAACACAAAAAGTGTTTGGGTTCAAGTTTGGAAGATAGTGGATAATAGAGTGAATATCCACCTTTGCTTTTCCTTTCTCTTCTATGGCTTTTCTTGTTCCCTTGCCCCTGCCAAGGTAATTGTCTTCATCCAATAAAGTTAACTGTGGTAAAAATGAAAAACAAGGTTAGATGAAGTGCAAGCACACTTTAGGAAACATGTGAAGTAACTTGAAACTATAAGAAAGAAAAGCAAGAGACACGACTGATGCAAGCGATAAGGGTCTTCAGAGAAATTCGGATAGTCGTTATCGCTTGCATCGATCGTCATCAATATCTATTTGCAAACTGCCTAGAAACATCTAATGTTTGATAAATGAGGGGAATTCCCACAAGCAAGATATGTATTATCATTGCTGCATGCAACTCCTAGACACGACCCATACAAGCGATAAGGCCCAATGGAAAATATCCGATGGGCCTAATCGCTTGCATCGGTCGTGATCGATTTCTGACACTTCTAATGGAGAACTTGGACAAATCTGATACAAGAAAGAGATTTTGCATTGGTCCCATCTCATATCCCTAACCTAAAGTTCTTGAGAATATAATTAACTGTATACCTTGACGTCATCTTCCTCAAGTCCAAACACGACCGATGCAAGCGATGAGGCCCAACGGAAAATATCTGATGGGCCTTATCGCTTGCATCGGTCGTGATCACCTTCTGACACTTCTAATCAAACTGACACAAGATAGAGATTTTGCATCAAGCCCATCTCATATCCTTTTCCTTTAAATCATGAGAATATATTTTATTACATACTTGACCTCATCTTCCTCTTCAAGTCCGAACACGACCGATACAAGCGATAAGGCCCAACGGAAATTATCTGATAGGTTGTATCGCTTGCATCGGTCGTGGTCATTTTCTCACTAAAAAATGGAGATCTCGGACAAAAGCTTTAATTCATACGAATATATCAAACAACATACCTTGACCTCATCTTCCTCCTCAATGAGCTCTTTTGAGTCAATACAAATTGTTCCTTTGTCCTTAGCGACATCCAAGAATGAATAGCTGCGTCCAAATGAGTATATTCCAAGTTGCTTTTGATGCTCATCAAACTCTTCATCAGCAAGTTTTGGCTTCTCTGAGATAGCTTTCTCAAAGCATTTTGAAAGAGCTTGTGATGAATCTTTGAATTCTTCATTAGACAAATCCAAATCAAGACGCAAAAATTCCTCTCTTCTTTCTCCTTTCTTATTGATGAATCTCCTTGCAACTTCTTCTGCCTCAGCTATAGCTGCAAGGAAGTAGTCCTCCCTTAGATTGAAAAGTTCCTGAATGTAAAATAGAGGTATGAAGTCTTTCTCAAAGATAAAGTAAAAAGGTAGATTTGGGAGAAGTAGGGACTTCTCAGACACTTGAACTTCTTTAGTTGGCTCCCTTATTGCAGTCTCTGCTTTAAAAGTGGCCACATCAAAATCTTTGACCTGCTCTTCTTCTGCTTGGAGATTGATCTCCTCAACAATCTCCATGACATCTTTCATAGTTTTTGAGCTACCCTCAAGTGTCAGCTCTAAGCAAGGCTCATCTTCATCATGAACATTTTCCTCCCTTTCAACTGAGATATGATCAAGCCATATCAAGAAAGCAATGTTTAAAGGGAGCAAGTGCAAGAGAACAAGGATTACGACCACCACATGCTAGAGAGATGACTCTCCTCCCAACCAAATGCCTCTATATATAGCTCTCTCCAGGGGACTGCCTTCTTGGGCAGGTGGATACTAACCATCCAAGTGTCAGCCATGTAACTACATGTGCGCCAAGTGTCCCAGTTAACTCGAGTTAACTCAAGTGGATGCTTCTAGAAGGCTCTAGATCTCTTTGGGCAAAATACTCTCCCCATGTTTCCCATGGGGATTGAACCCAAGACCTCCTCCTTCACATCCATGAGACTTAACCACTAGGCTAAGTGGATCACTTGTTCACAAGAGCACAAGACCTCCTAGTAAGTCTAAACTCGAGATCTTTGGTCATACACACGGATGACCAAACGGTGTCCAATTTCAGATCTGTCTGAACCGACTAGACCCTTGGATCATAGACTTACTTTATTACATTCTTCCCCCCTTGGAAAAGATTTTTGTCCTCGAAAATAGAGCTATATACATACTGTAGGCAACCCCCGAGCCTCATGTTCTAAAACTGGAAGAACATGGTCATGTTCTAGAACTGGAAGAACATGTCTCATCTCTATGGTGGCATCCCTGCCCAAATGATTCAAAACACTATCCAAGTTTGCACTTTGATAAACGGGACAAAGTACAAACTAGTGAAGAATAATAAGGGTGGATCTAATGACATCCCTGGCTAATTCACAGTTTCTGGATGTGCGATCTAGGCACAAACATGTGAACTAGGTGGATTCAAATGACTAGTCCATTTCTAGGCATAACTGATGCAGGGGCTTAGCAATGAAGGTGGGATTCTTATCCCTCGCAAGACTTTGAGAATTCTTGATTCACTTGAATTTGTTTTGGAGAACTTGAAGTTTGGTTGTCCCATACATCTAACTTTAGATGTCTGTACAATGGTTTACTTTTATATAACAGTTACTTGATTTTTTCACCCGACTAGAGGACTACTTTGTCCTTATGAGTTTAAAAATCCTTTGTAAACTGTAGGAGAAAGTTTACCATTTCGGTGGAATCAACCATACTAACTTCACCAATTCAAATTCAAAATGAAAATTTGTCCAACTTAGGACAGTTTTCTCAAAGACTTTAACTGAAAGTTCTTGGGAATTGTCAATCTGATGAGCAATTCCTAACTTCTCTATTCTAGAGTATACTGGACTCTAGGAAATCTTTTATGCTATAACTTGAAGCAAATTCAAATGAATAAGTCCACTTAGACTTATCATCTTTTGAAGATTGAAAAGGTTCTTGTACATAACATCTATCTAGGATGTTCAAGTTAGTTATTTTATTCTAACCGGCTAACCCTGGTCTTTTGCAAAAGGAATCAGATACCATATCTGAGCCAATTCCCAAAAGATTTGGAAAGCAGAAAGAAATAACTAAGACTCTACAACCAATTCAAACTTCGAATATACATAAACTTGCTATGAGTCAAAGTCTAGTTGACTCAGGACTTTAACTTCTCAACGATCTATTTCAACAAGATATTGAAGCATTGACTTTACCTTTAAGAGAAATAAGCTAGTTTCTCAAAAAGATTGAAAGAAAAATAAAACACATCATCTAACCACAAGATACTAGTGTGGCAACTAACATCAGTGTGTCGACCCACTGAGGTTCTGTCGATGAGTTTGGTATTCAAATAATGCTTCACTTGAGACTAAGTTCAGGTCATATTCAATCTTTTTGACTCCTAATCGTGAATGCATTTCTTATGCATTTCTTTGAGTCAAAAGAGTGAATTTTTTGTTTTTTTTTTAAGTTACACTAGGAACTTGATGCTTGACTTAGTCAATTAAATCTTTAGTTGAAAAGATCAAATCAAAATCAAAGTCCAACTTCTTTCAGAAATTTATCAAATATTTCTAATCGACAACACTTTATCTTGAAGTGTTTTAAGAAGATCTTGGAAGTTACTTACTTCATATCTTCTGTTTCCTTGATCTTGAAGTTATCTTGAAGTATCTTGAGATACTACTTTCATCCTTTTTGAATTAAACTCCTTCTAGGAAGTCTTAATTCCCTTGAGGATCAAACTTATCTTTCAAGATCCAATCTAGGACTAAAAGATAATTATCATCCCACGGTCCGATGTCCCATACCATCTTTCCTACATCAATCTGAGTATAAAATTTGGTGTCCCATACCACCCTATTTTCTATTCACATTAATGTGTGGGTGATTCTTATCCTAAAGTCTAAACATCTCTTGATAGAGAACCTTCTAGCTTTAATTCTTGACAAGAATTTGGCAGTTTCACGCACTATCTCTATCTTGATATTCTAGGTTTTAATCCCTTGACATGATCGTTTCACGATCTTGTGCTTAACCTTGGGAACTTGAAAACCTTTAATAGAATATCTCCAATCCCCTTTTTTTTCCTAAGGATTTAAAATGAAAACCAAATAGAATTCCAAGTACTTGATCTTTCAAAAATTCAAGCTCAATTGGTTTATTCTTGACCAATTTGTAGTGACAAGAGTTTTTTAACTTCTTATCTTTAGATTCCCTTTTTTTTTTTTTTTTTTTTTTTTACTGATGCTTTAGGTACCTATCTCGGCCGAGACTTTTACAGGAATCTCTCTACTGCATAAGTCTGAGCATCCGCTCATGCTTTCTGGATTTGTACCGAAATCCCTTTAAGGATAGGCAAACACTTATGTTTTACCTTCCACAGACTTAAGTACCGTCTTCACGGTTGCAGACTACATTCTTGGAATTTCTTTTCGCTGTTCAAACTTCGAACAGCTTACTCTTTTCACAATTTTCCATTGGATAGATGGAACTTGAGTGAATAATTTCCAAAAGGAATTTTTATTGCCAAAACTTGGGCCAACTTCAAAGTAGTTCCAATCGCATGTCTGGTTGACCTTCGACTAAAATAAAGATTTAATCTTTTTTATTAAGATCTCTTAAACTAACAAAAGCATCTTTGCTTACCCATGGGCTTTTAGATCTTTTCCCCTCTTAAGTCCAGGCATACTTTAAATACCCCTCAGATTCCAAAGCTAAGAATCTTTGATACACCTTTAAGTTATATCAATATTTGGACTTTAAGTATCAATGTTGATGATTTGGGAACTGCTGGGAACTACTAGCTATAAAACTTCTCTTGAAAGATGCTAGTCTCACAACTGGGGAGATTTTTCTTTCAAGAACTTTTTGATTCCTACCAAGGAATCAAGTAATACTAAGCTAATGATTCATCTTGGAATCCTTAGTTTTACTGGAATCATCTTTCTAAAAGAAATCTTGACTGTTGAACAAGAACAAGACTTAAGGCTTTATTACTTGTCCAAAAGATATTTCTTTTTTTTAACTAAGGAAATAGTTAACTAGGCTATTTCCTTTATTAGATTAATTTTTAGGAAGTAGCTTATTTTCTAAAAATTACTTTGATAAATCTTTTAGAGAATATCTTTATTCCCAAAGATTTATTTGACTTGGTTTAAGCTCTAATTAGCTTAAACAAAACCAAGTATATTTTTCTTATCCTTTGAACTTGAAAGTATTGAACTACTTAAACCAACAATCATAAATGCTTGTTATTTCATGCAAATGCATGTGAGTACGTGCACATGATGGCACTCCTTTCATATACTAAACATAAATCAAGCAATTTCTTGAGCTTGAAATGTATGTGTGCATCCAATCATCCATGCACAAACAATCTATCCTCTACCTTACAAAAGGTTATAAAGATATGTGCACATACTGAGTGCATCCTATTCCTTTTGGAAGAAAGAAGAAAATGTGTATGGTGCCTGAAAACATTCTTTTGAAAGGAGAGATGCATCAATAATCATTTCTTTTGTAGATGCATACCAAACATTTCAATATGTTTATGCTTTTTCATTGCAATATGTTTATGCTTTTTCATTTCAATATGTTTATTCTCTCTTATTTAGCTTTCATTAATTTGCATTATTTCTCATAAAATGCATCCTACATGAAAGCATGGAGAAAAATAAATATTGAAATGAAAACATAACTTGAAAAATACTTATCTTCCAATTAGCTACGTCCTTCCATTGACCTAGCGAAGAGCCAACCTTCATAGCCATGCTCACATTTCTTCAAAACTTCAGAGGAACTTGGTTCGATCCGTGCCTTCGCTGCTGGACGTTGCATAACCAATTTCTGAAATCCTCCGCCTGAGGAGAGCAAAGTGATCTCTGAATTTTGGTTGTGTAAAAGCTTTCGACAGCGCGCATAAGACTCGAATTCTTTGCTCTTTGATAGAAGGAAGCCTTCTGATCGATGAATATGTGAGTTCGATCCTCGGGCTGTAGTTAGCGCCCTCCTATTTGCCGTCCTTTATTGAGCTTCTCCTTTTGCTTGAGCTTCTGCAACGGATAACAGATGACAACAGCACGAGAAAGGTCATAGCCTCAATCCCCGATGTCGCTCGCTTTCTTGGACAAGAGGCTACAACAGCGTGGCTAATGTCATGAACTCAATCCCTGACTGCCGCCATCTCTGGGTGCCTTTTTCTTTTTATCGCATTGCGGGCTCAAATCCGAGCAGCCATCAACTGTAGAAAGATTTGATCTTTTTGGGTGTTATAGATAAGGAGAGAATCTGACAAAGCTAGATATTATCCCATCGCCGGAGATAGTAGGCGCAGGCATGGAGAAGAACAAGAACTACAAGGTTCAGTCGACAGATTCGACAGAGAAAGCTATTGCGGCAGCACAGGAGGATTTGGAACCGAAGACAACGGATATCCATGTAATCCACAGATTTGATCGTTCGCCGCCCAAAAGGACTTTGAAAGGAAGCCCCTATTTTGTTGCTTGAACCATGCTATACAGACAAAATCCCTGGCTATTGCTGCTATAGTGTAACCCGACAAGCTGATAAGCTTATGAAGCCCACGCGTGCAGAGGAGAAGGCAGGGCATCTGCAAAACTTGAGAACGGTTGCCAAAATAGAGCGAGCCCGCACGAGCCCTGTATTGCCCGCAGCAAGACCGCACTACCAGCTTCATTCCGTAAGACTTTTAAGCCCTGCAGCATGTCCACGATGGCACCAAGCTTCTTTGAACGACCTGTTTCTGACAGATTGCACTTGTGCTTCATAGGTATACTGTCATGAAGACGATGTTGAACACCATTTTCACGACTCATAACTCAAAAACTAGCGTTCTGATTTGAAAGCTATAGCAATAAGTGTATAAATACAGATAAAATTATGTTAAAACGTATTGCTCTCCTGGATAGAAAGAAGACGCCTGCATGTAACAGGGAATGCCACAAGCTCGAACCCCATGACGACCTTCGGTCGTTTTGCTTGTGATGAATAGGCTTTCAACGACAAATCACAGAGCTTGTGCTGAAGAAAAAATCAATATCTGATAATGAAAAGTTGCTTCTGCGCCTATGCCAAGAAGAATTGTATGATGTGGAGAGTTCTCTGATATGAGCAGCAAGATCGTATGCATCTCCAGACCATAAGAACACTGGTTCGAATTCTACGCCAGCAAATCAAATAATCTTTGCTTAAATCTCCGTGATGTGCGGACAAATTGCGCTGCTACTGTGGATGGAACATACACCTCCAATTCATACTTCGATAGACAAAAATTGGCAATGTCGAACACAGCGCAAGTCACAGATTTGAGAAACGTAAGTAGACGGTGCTGACGCAAATCATTCAATCTCCGGAAATCCGAGCAGCAGTTCTATATTCATATTAAAGAGCTGCTGGCGCCAAACATAAAATATAGATAAGCTTTTCTCGTACTGTATCTACGCAAGTTGTCGAACGTCTTGGATAAGGGAGCGCAGGCCTATGGCGGAGGTCATGCGTTCAAAACCGGTGCAGACTGTCTGTCAGCAAAACATCTCTTTTGGCAATCTCCTCTACAATTCGGAATGGTGCTACCGCTCACCCCCGAACAAAAAAGATAATTGCCTATGAGTTTTTTAACGACGCAGCTCGAGTTGATAGATTGAAGATCTACAAGTATAGAGCATGAAGATGATGAACCCTTTCAAGGTCTCCATGGAAACTCAACCTTGAGCTCTGATACCAATGCAAGAGAACAAGGATTACGACCACCACATGCTAGAGAGATGACTCTCCTCCCAACCAAATGCCTCTATATATAGCTCTCTCCAGGGGACTGCCTTCTTGGGCAGGTGGATACTAACCATCCAAGTGTCAGCCATGTAACTACATGTGCGCCAAGTGTCCCAGTTAACTCGAGTTAACTCAAGTGGATGCTTCTAGAAGGCTCTAGATCTCTTTGGGCAAAATACTCTCCCCATGTTTCCCATGGGGATTGAACCCAAGACCTCCTCCTTCACATCCATGAGACTTAACCACTAGGCTAAGTGGATCACTTGTTCACAAGAGCACAAGACCTCCTAGTAAGTCTAAACTCGAGATCTTTGGTCATACACACGGATGACCAAACGGTGTCCAATTTCAGATCTGTCTGAACCGACTAGACCCTTGGATCATAGACTTACTTTATTACAGCAAGCAGCAGTCCTTTTCATGCTCTGGGCATAAATCAAGCTTCCCTGGCAAAGGGGATATCCTTTTGCATTTTCTTGTGATTTTAGCCCTATCTATTGGATCCTTCCCAAAGATGTGAGGATGGACATAGGTTTTCTGAGAAATAGAAAGGATTCTTCCATTGATCAGCCCCAAGAAAATCTCCCACTCATCCTTAAGAAAACTTTTCGAGTTCTCTAAAGTTTTTCAAAATCAATTTTGGGGTTGAATATCGTCATTGCATCAGGAAAATAATCTACACTTAAACCCTCTTGAACCATGAAATCAAGAAGTTTCTCTGATGGAGAGACACTAAGGATCTCATTCATTCCCTCCATCTTAGCTGCAGCTTCTCCTGTATGCCTATTAGGAGAACACAACCGATGCAAGCGACTAGAGCGAGTCAACGTAGGTCAAATGGTGAAAATCGCTTGTATCGGTCGTGTCGAGGATGAAAGAAAAATACGCATGTAAGTGAGACAAATTCTCTGAAGGTTGAAAGTTTGAGTTTGTGAAGGAAGTAGCTATTTATAGGCGAGGAGGGAAGAAACGGTCGAATGATGTGGACCAATCACAGAGTGCCACGTGGCAAAGTGTACGTTGCCCGATGCAACGGATAGATGACATGGACCAATCAAATCATGCCACATGGCAAAAGACGTTGGAATTCGCAACGACTATATGACGTGGACCAATCGAGGCATGTCACGTGGCACAACGGTCAACTCAGTTCTGGGACCTATTTAAGCTTCCCTATTCATTTGCTTCATTTTTTTTTGTCAACACTTGCCGAGCGTCGAGGTTCCATCGCCACCAAGTTTTTTGGCTACTTCACAATTTCTATAGAGAGCGCTCTCTCCGTAAGGTAATGTGGACACGACCGATGCAAGCGATTAGGGACATTCGAGATTTTTGGATAACCCTAATCGCTTGGATCGGTCATGTTTTTTAAATAGCATAGAGTCCTTGATCATACCTTGCAAATTTTGGTTTCCTTTGTGTTGCTTGAGTATAAAGCATTGTTACCTTTATTTTAACTTCTATTTATTGAAATATGATGATGAATTCAGGGATGACCGATGCAAGCGATGAGGGACATCCGGGCATTTACGGATGACTCTTATCGCTTGGATTGGTCGTGTCTCTAGTGAGACAAATTCTCTGAAGGTTGAAAGTTTGAGTTTGTGAAGGAAGTAGCTATCTATAGGCGAGGAGGGAAGAAACGGTCGAATGATGTGGACCAATCACAGAGTGCCACGTGGCAAAGTGTACGTTGTTGGATGCAATGAATAGATGACGTGGACCAATCAAATCATGCCACATGGCAAAAGACGTTGGAATTTGCAACGGCTATATGACATGGACCAATCAAGGCATGCCACGTGGCACAACGGTCAACTCAGTTCTGGGACCTATTTAAGCTTCCCTATTCATTTCCTTCATTTTTTTCTATCAACACTTGCCAAGCGTCGAGGTTCCATCGCCACCACGTTTTTAGGCTACTTCACAATTTCTATAGAGAGCGCTCTCTACGTAAGGTAATGTGGACACGACTGATGCAAGCGATTAGGGACATCTGAGATTTTTGGATAACCCTAATCGCTTGGATCGGTCATGTTTTTTAAATAGCATCGAGTCCTTGATCATAGCTTGCAAATTTTTGGTTTCCTTTGTGATGCTTGAGTATAATGCATTGTTACCTTTATTTTAACTTCTATTTATTGAAATATGATGATGAATTCAGGGACGGCCGATGCAAGCGATGAGGGACGTCCGGGCATTTACGGATGACTCTTATCGCTTGGATCGGTCGTGTCTCTTACAGTGGAACGAGTCATTGATTATAGCTTTCCAATTATCTTGTTCTTAGTGATAATTGAGTATTTTGCATTGTAAGATATATTTGATTGATATTTGATGATAACTTTAAAGACGACCGATGCAAGCGATTAGGGACATCCGGGCATTTCCGGATGATTGCTATCGCTTGCATCGGTCGTGCCTCTGATAGTGGAAAGAGTCATTGATCATAGATTTTTGAGAGTAAGTTTTGATAGTGGAAAGAGTCATTGATCATAGCTTTTTGAGAGTAAGTTTCCACTTTTCCTAATTCCTTGCCTAAAGACTCTGATTTTGTGTAGAGTATGGCTAGAACCAAAAAGACAGCAAGGAAGTTGTACCTTGAGGGTCAGGACCAAAATGCCCAGGGGGAAAATGTCCAAGAGCAAAATTCCCAGAAGGTTCAAGCCAATGTGCCAGACAAGCCTTCAAAAAAAAGGGTCAAGTACCATGTAAAGTCCTTGAGGGAAATTAGAAGAGCTCAAAAGTCTGTGGGATTGTTGATCCCAAGACTTCCATTTATGAGAGTTGTCAAGCAGATCTCAGCCAACCTCTGTTCTTTGATGAAGACCTCATCCTTTGTCAATGTGAGGTGGCAAACTCAAGCACTGCTATGCCTGCAAGAAGCTGCAGAGGACTTTGCTATTGATTTTATGAATGATGCCTACTTATGTGCTGCTCATTCTCATAGGGTAACACTAATGGCGAAGGATTATGTTATTGTTTCAAGAATAAGATATAAATTTGATAAAGCTCTGGTTCCTATTGATCACCACGATAAAAAATTCTTCGATATTTTAAATATACCTCCAGCTCGAGCACCCAAAACAACAGTTGTCATTGAAGTGATCAACGCTCAAGTCACTCATGATCATGAAACTAGAACTGTAGCAAATAGTGAGGAGGAGAGGAAAAAGCAGGGATTATTTACAGAGGAAACTGTCATCTTAACCCAGATTCAAAAGTTACAGAAAGCAAATAAAGAGCTCCTCAAGAAAGGAGATGGGCAGGTAATAGTTAATGTTGCAATGCCATGGCAAAATGAATTGTTTCTTGACATTAGACCTGAAGACAACAAAATGTTGAGGGAGCTTCATGTTGAAATATCAGATAGTGTGGTCAACATTTCACTCAGGTATATCTAGAGGCCTTAAAATGCTTTTATTTTGCATAATTTCCTTGTTCCTTAACTGCATTTTTATTTCTTGATTTGTAGGGTTCTTCTTCAACAATGTGAGGAAGCGGTTCAAAGAAAAGTATTTATTTTAGATCCTCTTGTGACACACTGTTTTTTGCATAAACATGGAGATGCCAAGTCCTTTCTACAGGATTTTACAGAAGAGGTAGAATGTGTTATTTACCCATATATTGAAAAGTAAGTATTCATCTTCATTTTGGAAACATATTTGTTTCATTTAAGAAAGTATATTTACATGCAACTCATTGACAGGGGCCATTGGAGTTTGATTATTGTGGACTTCAATGCATATCAAGCTCTTTTCCTCAATTCTCTTCCATCACAACATGGGAATTGCAAAGTGTAAGTTACTATACATTTTGTTGTTCTCTATTTCAAAGCCATGCCATCCATTCTGATTTTCACTTTACAATGCAGTGCTGCAAAGCTTCTCAAGATGCATATTGATAAGAATTTTCCTGGAATTGCTAAAATGAATGAACAAAAGCAATTTGGATACAACCGAATTCATGTGCCATTGCAGAGAGACTCAACATCATGTGGCTGGAGAGTGATTGCAAATGCTGTAAGATTCTTGGAAAGAAGGTTCTACAGTCCTGAATTGAATTTATCAGACTACCCAGATGCATGGATCATCTTGATCAGAGAGAGAGCAATAAATAGTATCATGAAACATGCAATCTGCCCACGTGATCCAGACTCACCTCCACCCCCTCCACCTGATAAAAAACAGTCTGAAGATAAAAAGAAAGGGCTTCCTCTTCACTCACCATTAAAGCATGGGAACAACAAAAAGAGTCAAGCTGAAAGCTCCAAAAAGGGATAGAAGCAACAGAGAAAGCAGGGCTCCAAAAAGGATAGAAAGGGTTAAATCATTTTTGAGTCTTAGATTGAAATCAATTGTAAAACCAAGCAAGGTTGGAAGATTTATTTATGTACAAATTGTATGTACTTATGCCAATCTTCATCTGGAAGATGGTCACTGTAACCATATTTATTTGCCTTTACAATATTTATATGTTTGAGAAATATACAGTTGTATTGAACCTCTTGAGAGTTAAACAAAAGTTCATTGCATGGTCCAATTAAATTTGTTCATGTCACAAATATGAATGCATTGTGGGTTTCTTACTTCATTCCTGTTGGAAAGTTTAAATTGGAGAAGATACAGAAGGACATAAAGAATTAAGAGGACACGACCGATACAAGCGATACAGGGAATCCGAGAATTTTGGATTGCCCCTATCGCTTGCATCGGTCATATTATCCATTTCATCGCTGTTGCTAGTTGTTTTTATACTCGTGAGTCAAATCTTTACGCAAGGTCACTTCTTGAAGTCTCTCACGGTAGGTTGCTACCACGACCGATCTAAGCGATAAGGGCCATCCGACAATTTCAGATTGCACTAGTCGCTTGCATCGATCGTCTTCACTTATCTCGTCTCCTCTGTTTTATGCCTTAAGACATGCTCTTCTAATATTGAAATACCAAACCTTGGATTGGAATTTGCACCAGGTTCTCCACACTCTCTTATATTACTTGTTATGTCCACCATGATAATTTCTCTTGCATTACTTGAGGACAGAAAAGTTGGATAGAATCAAATTATTTAACTGAGACTAATGTGCACCTTTGATAGACTATAATTATTAAATTGAAATTAGATATTGAATTCTAGATCTCTTGTTCATCTAGAATTAACTTATGCAAGTTCCTGTATAATTATTTCTTAGTTGGAACCTCATCAGAATGTTAAGATTAAACAAATAAATGCCAATATGAGTTTAGATGAAGGGGGATAATTGAAGTCATCAATTCACTCCTGCAAAAAAAAAATCAATGGAAATATGAAATTAAGGACCTAAAAAATATCTAAGGATGTCTTGGTTTATATTCTTATCATTATACAATAAGAACCTCATCAAAATCTTGAAAGTAAATTTAAAAATGCAAATATGACTATAGACATTTAAAATTAATAATTTAACACACATTGTTTGTAACCATCCTGCAAAGAAAATTCAATGGAAGTATCAATAGAAGCTTCTATTAGATGAAGATACATTATGTAAGAATGTCAGGGTTAACTTGTTACAATCTTAAAGGTTGGAACTTAATCACCCTTGGTGGCAGGCAACTTATGCAAGATAATGATTTCTCTGATCTAATGTTAACTATTGCATCATCAATTGAGAATCTACACTGAGATGATACCTCATCAAGGTATTCTAGAAGCTCCCTTACATTTTCGAGATTCCAATTTGCAGTGACAATTATTTTCCTTGATTGAAAATCTGGATGAATCAATACTTCTAACTCAAATTCTGGACAGCTCTCCTCTGAGTCCAAGGCTATCCAAAGTCCAAGCTTTTTTTTCCACCTTCTATAGTCATATCCTAGAACCAGAGATTGTCGACATATCTGATATGAGATTGAAAGAGAATTGGGACCAACTTTACATAAAATAATGTCACCTAGCTTTTGAACTTCTTTGCTATCCCATTCCCTACCTAAAACATCATCAATATCTAAAATAGAGACTCTCCTATTCAACCACATTGTTTTTGTTTTCTGTAATAACATGTTTTTAAAGCATGCTACAAAGACATGAATAGGCAAAAACCATTGAATCTTTATCCTTCTCGAAATTCGGCCTGCTGACATTGCCTTTTGGATGTCAAATTTAATTTTGCAGAGAAAACTTGAAACTGTTGAATGATCAGGAGCATCCCAATCTAATGAAGAGATGCAAGGACCAGGTACATGTACAAGAATTCCATAAGAACTCCTCCCTGACGGCAGTTGATAATCTGCATAATGGACAAATAACTCTATGCTATTGAAAAATTGAACAGATTTGTCTGCATACATGAGTTCTGCATATTCCTTATGAAGAACTCTGAATGTTCCTGTTAAACATTCAACAGGTTGCCATTCCACAATATTGGAAGGAAAGATATCTGCAGTACAAAAACATATGTTTTATTATACAAAATCAACTGGAATGATAGAAGAGCATTGTCAAACTTCACTTACAGTACGAAGGGAATTGCAAATGATTTTCTAGAACAAGATCCTTAGCGGTGTACACATGTTGTACTCGTGCAAACCAACCGCATCTCTTCAATTTGAAACTGAGAATACGTCCCTTCCAATGGTTTCTTGTGTTGTCTTTTTTGGCACGCTTGACTTTATGGGCACCTCTACAGCTAGGAAGCATAGTTACCTAGTCATTTACTTTCACAGAAAGAGGTTTCCACAAAGAATCCTCTCTTTTGTTGTAAACCTCACATGAAGTTACGCGATTGGAAGGATGACGAGAAGAAGAAGCCATTTGAACTTAGGAGAAGAAGAATATTCAAAGCGAGAAATCGACGTTCACAAATTTTGGCAGTATTTATAGAGAAAAAGGCTTTGTACACGTGGAAACTTTTGATTTGATGTAAACCCTGTCGCTGAATGATCATGACATTTTGTGAACCCAAAAATATTTCGTATCTTCAAATATCAATTCCTTCTTGGAAATTCGAGAATATGCTTTGTGTAGTGTGCAAAAGTATCTTTTTTTGCATCAAACCAAAAAATTGTACACTGAATACGAGACTCTTCATCACTTTAGCGGCGCTTTGAGAGAAAATTGTATTAAAAAAAGAAATTCTCCATACGGTTAAAAGAGACAGCAATGTTATATTCTTGTACACGTGGAAAGACGCTATTTGTCAATTTCCTTAATCTCTCATTAGCAAACAACCCCTTTTCGGCCGTTTTTTGCCCTAATGATAGGTACTTAAAACTTGAATAATAAAGATTGTTCTTATTTGAATTTTGGAACACTTCATGATAAAGTATTAATGATACAAAAATATTTGATAAATTTTTGAAGAAATAGGACTTTGATATTGAAAAGACCCTTTTAACTAAGGAATGGACGAACTAAGTCAAGCACCAAGTTTCTAGTATAAATTGGTAAATTCAATCCTTTGACTTGAAGAAATGCACAAGAATTGCATTCCCAATAAGGAGTGATAAAGATTGTGATAAAGATTGAATATAGGCATGAACTTAGTCTCAAGTGAAGCATTATTTGATTAAAAAACTCATCAATAGAATCTCAGTGGGTCGACACACTGATGTTAGATACCACACTACTATCTTGTGATGGATGATCTTTTAGATCTACTCAAAATCTTTTCGAGAATCCAATTTATTTCTCTTAAAGATAGAAAAAATGCTTCAATATCTTGATGAAACAAATCTTTGTGAAGTTAAAGTCCTGAGTCATCTAGAACTTGTCTCGTAGAAAGTATATGTATCTTTAGTTCTTTCTTTTCACTTTTTGAATCTTTTGGATTCGACTCAGATATGATATATGATTCTGCTTTTAGAAGTCGAGAGTTAGTCGGTTGGAACAAAATAACTAAATTAAACATCATTGATAGATGTTCTATAGAAGGACCCTTTCAATCTTCCAAATATGAACAACCCAAGATTGAATTATTTATTTGAGTTTGCTTCAAGTTAGCTAGCAAAACTCTACTCACATTCTAAAGTTTAGTAAACTCTAGAAAAAGGAAATCAGGAAATGCTCATCAGATTGACAATTCAAAAAACTTTTGGCTAAAGTATTTGAGAAAAAGTGCCCCTAGTTTGACAATTTTCATTTTGAATTTGACTCGATCAAGTTTAAGTACGGTTGACCAAATATAAATGGTACACTTTCTTGTATATTTTACATAGGATTTCTAATATTAATTCTAATAGTGTTGGAAATGTAGAGAGTAGGCATGCGGAAGCAAAATGAAAAGTAAAGTACTCTCACAAAACAAAGAATGTGTGAGACACAAAATGAGTAGACCATGATATGGGTAAACTCATGTGGATTAGAAATGAGCTTGCCAAGAGCATGGAGTAGGCTTCTCAAGCTTCTAACCAAGTACAAATGAGGGAGAGGCCCTCCTTATATAGATTTGGGAGGGGCTCTCAAAAGTACATCATATGTGGGATAAGTCTTTTGAAAGGAGAATGAATACAACTGGTAGAAGCATATGGCAAGGTACCCAAATACAAAGGAAATACAATATAAAATGGAAATAGACTAGAAATGGAGTGCCTCCTGGATACAAAATGGAGATGCACTCATGCGGATAAAAATGTAGATGAAGTAGGAGCAATCATGGCGTCAACACCCCCTCTGTAGCTCTATTTTGGAGTGGCTAAATGCTGTAGAGGTCCACCAAGGGCTGAAGCGGAACCGGAGGTAGAGCCTTCGTGAACATGTCCACCAGGTTCTCCTGAGAGGTACACTGCTCCATAGTAATCTCTTGAGATATGAGCTTCTCGCAGATTAAGTGGTACTAGATCTCCATGTGCTTTGTCCGAGCGTGGAACATTGGATTCTTGGAGATGGCCAAGGCTGATTGGCTGTCCGTGCGAAGACATGTCAAAGTGTCCTGCAAAACACCAATGTCAGATAATAAACATCAAAGCGAGATGGCCTCACATGCTGCAAAGCTGGATGCTCGGTACTCGGCCTCTATAGATGATAGAGCAACTGTAGGCTGCTTCTTACTTGCCCAAGAGATAGGTCCTCAACCAAGTAAAAATATGTACCCAGAAGTAGACCGTCGAGAATCAGGATCACCAGCCCAATCAAAATCTGAATATCTAGCTAGTTGGATGCCCCCTCTATACCAAAGGCCATGATGTTTGGTGAGGGCAAGGTAGCGAAGTAGTCTCTGAGCAGCATCCCAATGAGTCTGACGAGGCTGATGTGCAAACTGTCTGAGTATACCAACTGCATAAGCAATATCTGGTCTAGTGTTGGCAAGATAGAGTAATGAGCCAACAAGCTGTCGATAGGTATGCACATCCACAAGTGATGATGAGTCCTCGAGTGTAAGCTTGATGTTTGGATCGAGTGGTGTAGAAACTGAGCGACACTGGTCCATGTTATATCTGGAAAGTAGATCAGAGTAGTACTTCTTCTGTGATAGGAATATACCTTCTTTTGTTTGCCAAACTTCCATACCCAAGAAGTAGTGTAGTAATCCAAGATCTGTCATAGAGTACTCAAGATGAAGCTGTGTGATGATAAACTAGATGCATTCTTCGTCTGAGCCTGTCAAGTTCAAGTCATCTACATAGAGAATGATGATGGTTGCTAAAGACTCCTTTTGATAGATATAGAGATTAGCATCAACATTACTCCTGTGAAATCCCTTGTCTTCAAAGAACTTGTGAATCTTTTCATACCAGGCCCTGGGAGCTTGCTTAAGTCCATAAAGTGCCTTATGAAGCTTGGAGACTTGATCTTCTTTGCCTTTGATCTTGAAGCCTTGAGGTTGTTCAACATATACTTCTTCTTGAAGATCTCCATTGAGGAATGCACTTTTGACATCGAGCTGGTAAATGGGCCACTTAAACTGAGCACTTAGTGCTAAGATGATTCCTATGGTTGTGAATCTTGCAGTAGGAGCAAAGGTTTCTTCATACTCAATGCCATGTTGTTGCTTGTATCCCTTAGCTACCAACCTTGCCTTGTACTTGTCTAATGTGCCATCTGACTTGTACTTAACTTTATAAAGCCACTTAACTCCTACGACTTGATGATTTGTGGGCTTCGGTACAAGAGTCCAAGTTTTGCTCTTCTCTATTGCATCCATTTCTACTTGCATAGCTTCTTCCCACTCAGGTTGTCCTTGAGCTTCTATAATAAGAGGGTTCTGGGATTTGTTGAATCTGATGCATTAAGGTGTAATTGACATAATGAACTTGTTCTCGCTGTCTCTTGTCAATAAGTCTTTGAGATCTTCTCGGATGACTTGAAGTACTTGCTTCTGAGTTGGAGTTTGGAAATACTGAGTCCCCCTCTGAAGTGTAGATAGGTGGAATAAGACTTGTACATGAATTTTTTCTTGAGTATGAGGAAGCTTCATTGAAAATCACATCTTTTGAAATGGTGATGGAGTGGTTTTCCATATCATATAGATGGTATGCCTTTGATTGGTCACTATACCCTATGAATATGTGTTTCTTGGACTTTGATTATAACTTGTTTCTATCTTTTTTTGGTACATGGACAAAAGCTTCACTACCAAAGACTCGAAAGTAATTCACATTTGGTTTTCTTCCATAGTAGGCTTCAAAGGGTGTTTTGTTGTGTAATGCACTGGTAAATCCTCGATTAAGAATGTGAACGGCAGTATGCACAACTTGTGCCTAGAACTTCTAGGGTAGATCCTTGTGATGAAGCATTGTTCATGCCATTTCCATAAAAAAACACTACGTATCTTCCTTTCAGCTACTCCATTCTGGGATGGAGTATGAGGCTGAGTGACTTGTCTTTTGATCCCTTTCTAGTTGAGAAAGTTATCAAAGTCATGATTGATAAACTCACCACTTCCATCTGTTCTGATGGTTTTAACTTTAGTTGAAGCTTCATTCTCAACTTCCTTGATCCAAGTTTGAAACTTAGAGAATGTGTCTGCCTTTGACTTCAAAAATTACACCCAAATATAGAGAGAGTGGTCATCTACTAGAAGATAAAAGTAGAGGGATCCACTCAGGGATGGGGTGTTCATAGGTCCGCATAAGTTCATGTGGATGAGGGCTAGAGGGTTCCTCGCTCGTGTTGAAGCTTCCTTGGAACTGGGGCCCTATGTTGCTTGCCTTGGGTGCAAGCTTGGCAGACATCAGTAAGTTACCCTATCTTTGGAAATCCCTTCACAAGTTGAGATGAAGAGATTTTTGATAAGTAAGAGGTGTGGCCAAATCTTTGGTGCCACAAACTTGAGGTTGATTCTTTGGATACAAAGCAAGATAGTTTGTAGAGGTCCTTTTCTTCAATACCTTGAGCAATGACATCCTTTGTATGGGGATCAACTACCTTAACTGAGGTGTTATCAAACCATACTTGTTTGTCCCGATCTGTAATGGCCTTGACGAAAAGTAGATTCATACATAAATTTGGAACAAGAAGAACATTGGATAAAGACTTGCATTCTCCCTGATTGTTGGTAATTTGAACTTTCCCTTTTCCTTTGATGGGTAAACTTTTGTTGTTGCCAAGATAGACTTCTCCCGTGTGCTCTTCGAGTTCTTCAAAGGAGTCCTTGTCTTTGCACATATGGGAGGTAGCTCCGCTATCAAAGATCCACTCATGTGGGGAGCTAGAAGTAACTAGGGCATTGGCTTCTATGGAGATGAAGAATTCCTCACTGGAGCAGTGGGATCTATGTTGGGATCCTTTGGATGCTTGCCTAGATGTAGAAGCCTTCGATGATTGTTTCGTTTTATAGCAAAACTTTTCTACGTGTCCTGATTTTCCACAAAAATTACAGGTGAACTTCTTCGATGAATTATGCGATCCTTGCTTAGATCCATTGCTAGCATGATTACTTGTGGTTTTGCCCTTATTGAATGGGCCTTTGGCCTTCACGTCTGACTCTTGTGAGGAAGTCGATTTGGCTCGAGAGTCGTGAAGGAGCAATAGTCGACGAACCTCTTCCCAAGATAAGACTTGGCCGTGATTATACAAAGTTGTGACAAATGTCTCGTACGACTTAGGTAATTGGTTAAGAAGCCTAATGGCCATGTCTTCACTAGAAATCTGCCTACCACATAGTGCTAATTTACGCAGGTAGTCCTCAAATTGGGCTATGACCTTGGGAATTGTGTCGTGTGGTCGAATGGTCAAATTATGAAACTTAGCCTCTAATGCATACATTTTCGAAGGGGTTTTGTCTGCATACAAAACGGCTAACGTATCCCAAGCATCCTTGGACGTCTTACAGGTCGTGATATGTTCTTTTGTCAGTTCGTCGTAGGCAAGTAGTAGCTGACCTAAAGTTCTTTTGTCCTTGACATTCCACACATGCCAATTGTCTAAGTTGATAACCCTATTGGGTTCGGGGTCTGACCTGTCTACTACCTCATGAAGGAGATTGGTATAGAGATAGGCGCGCATGACATCTTTCCATAGATTGTAATTTTGTCCATTGAGGCATTCATCCTTAGGCATAAAAATAGGGGTGAAAGAGGGTAAGAAGTTCGCCATAGATGATGAGCTACCTTCACTTTTGGTCATTACAAAGCTTTGAGGATAAAGTGTTTAGAAACACTATCAAAGGTACTTGTCAAAAATACTACTTCAAAATAATTGCAAAGCTTGAAATGAACAACTGGACACCACACTTCAAATTCTTGGGGAGGGGGGGGGCTTAGAGTAGCCCGGCACTTGTACAACACCAAGATAAGTCGACACGAGAGGAGGGGGCTTAGATTAGCCCGTTGTACACCAATGGAACCTTAGAGTAGGCTTACACACTTGGAGAGAGCTTGTGGGTGGGCTTAGAGTAGCCTCCAACCCACAAGTGTGTACACACAATATTCTTCTTTTTTTGATGTTACAAAGTAGAGGCACTTAGTGCCTAAGTGTATGGTAAATGATGTTCTTGGGAGATAGGTTTAAGGCTCTTGTGAATTACAAAAAGAACTTTTAATGAGGGTGTTGAGTGGTGTCAATAGGAAGGGTTAAACCCTTGGAAAAAGTGCAGACACACCCTTGGATGAGGGTCAAGTTGGATGCTAATGATATGCCAAAACATTTGGATATATGCAAACTTAAATGTACCCTTAAAAGATAATAAGGAACAACACTTTCAGGACTTAGAGTGCCAAGCCAAAAGTTATACTATGCAAATAGTGTGTGAAAATGCTCATGATATTAAAGTGTTCTTGGTACGAAGCATCTTAATTCTGCTTGTCTGAGCAATTATGAATGTGCAAGGTGATAAAGTTAAAAATAAGGAACCATTTCTCATTGCAGAATCCCAAGATCCCAATTCAAGTAACCTTCCAAAAAAAATGCCTATGCGCTATCATGAGGGGGGCGACCAAAATTGAGCATCTAGCAACCCTGTACACGTAGATCTGCACAATGGCTTGGCTCTTCCTCTGCAAGTGCACCAAATATTCTGTACTTGTTTTGTTCTCAGGCTATGTTTAGCATAGATAATATAGTTTGGTACAAACTATCACAGACCAGAAGATGCAGCCAGTTCAGCTCACCTGCCTTAACCAGCGACGTCAGAATTTTGGCATGATACCCACCTCACAGTGCCTCGAATTTTGGTGCTATCTCCCCCAAGAGTGGATACAATGGACGACCAGTTTTGAGCAATCCCACCTGCCCTCATCGGACCCCATCCCTCTGAAGGTTTCCCCTGAAGAAGTAAAAGATAGTAATTGTGAAAATATGTTTATAGAGCAAATTAACAGGTTTGATGAGATTTCTTCTGTCCAGGAGTATATTGGTGGCTCCAGCAATCAAGATGTTTGTATGACAAATGTTAGTTCCCCTAGCCCTAAAGGTAAAGATAAATATAATTCCAAGAGGAAAGATACTATAAGGTCTTCTGTATCTGCAGTGAAGCCAGGTAAGAACCTTAAAAAGTAAGTTTCTCCTCCTCAGATAGTTTTCTCTATGGATTGTACTAATCTTATTACTTTCAATGTTAAAGGGTTATCTGACCCGGTCAGAGGTAAGATGATTAACAATTGGCTCAAAGATTTTTCTCATTCTCCTGACTTCATCTGTTTGCAGGAGATCAAAGTTGGGGGTGCTCCCCTCATGGTGAATCTGAAAATCGTATCGAATAACTTTCGTTGGGTGTTTACGAATCATAATGGCAAAGGAGGGTCTGCCATTGGCATATCTAATGGTCTTTGTCATCTTATTGAAGAAGTGATAAGGAGCCCCACTAATCAGTGGGTAGCAGTTAGGTGTAAAGATCCTCTTAACTATACTGTGGTTTATGTTTATGCAGCTAATCAGGCTGTTCAGAGAGCCAATGCTGGGAGGAAATTCTCAGGATTCAAGGTGATATTATTTTGACTGGGGACTTCAACATGGTCACTAGTAGTAGTGACAGGAAGGGTAAAAGTGATAATATAGTTTCTGGTTTTGAAAAGAACTGTTGGTTTAATATGATTAATAATCATAATCTTGTGGATCTCTCAGCCAATTCTGGCCATACTTGGAATAATCGTAATAGCTCAAATCCTCTGTCTGCTAGATTAGACAAATTTTACATGAATGCAGGTAGGAGTCACTATTTGTGGAATTATACTTGTTCTATTGATCATTCTCTGCAAATGTCTGATCATTCGCCTTTAATCATAAAACTTTATCATAACAATCCTATTTATAGGGCTGGTTGGACTCATTTGGATTCTTCCCTTTTTAAGATCCCTTTGGTTAAGGAAAAAATCATCACTACCCTAAACCTGCACTTTACTAGTGACATTTCTCCTTTTGTGGCTTGGGAAAAGGCTGTCAAAGATATCCAGGATATTTTGAAGTACTATAAGTATAAAGCTAAAGACATTAGACAAAAGAGAAGGATGATGATTTTGCAGGAGCAGAATAGCATTGAGTGCTCTAATACTGATTTGGAAGACAAAAGAGTTAAGCTCTTTGAACTTCAAGAAAAAATAAGAAAGTGGATTATATCCTTGCTAGAGGTGCCCTTGCCACGTCGAGAGAATTCTGGGCTGGCAAAATAGACAAGCCCAATAAGTATATGTTTGATCTGTTGAGAAAAAAAAAAGCCAAGGATTTTATCCCTCTTCTCAAGAATAATTCTGGTATTATTGCAAAAGATATGAAAGATAATCTTCAGGTGGTTCATAGGTTCTTTGCCAATGTATTCTCTCTGCCTCCCAAGAGAGGGGATGCTGTTTGGAGTGCAAGAGATGCCATTGCCCTTTGTAGGAAAAAGTTGGTTCCTCAGGGAATGGACTCCCTCCTTGACATGCCCCTTTCTGAGGGTGAGGTAAGAGAATCCATTAGCAAATTGAAGCGTGGAAAGTCTCCTGGTCATGATGGTTTGTCTTATGAGTTTTTTCAGGAATTTAAGGAAGTCTTGGTCCCAATAATTCTTAAGATCTGGCAAGAAGCCTCTAGAAGGGGATCCCTTTCTCCTTTTATAAACACTGGAGTGATAAAACTTGTCCACAAAAAAGGTCCCAAGGATGATTTAAACAATTGGAGACCCATCTCCTGCCTGACTTCTCTGTACAAAATATTTGCTGGCATCTTGGCCAGAAGGCTTAGTCCTCTTATGGATTCTATTATCCTTCCTGAACAAAAAGGATTCATAAAAGGCAGATTTATTTTGGACAATATTATTACCATTTGGGAAAGTCTTGAGTATTGCAATGAGATTAATGTTGACTCCTACTTCTTCAAAATTGACTTTGACAAGGCCTATGACAGGATAGAATGGGACTTCATTCTTCAATCCTTACATGATGTTGGTTTTGGTAAAAGGTTTATTAAATTTGTCAGCATTCTTTTTGGCAATGCCTATTCTAAAGTGGCCATAAATGGTTTTCTTTCTAACCCTTTGAGACTGTGCAGGTCCATCAGACAAGGTTGTCCCTTGGCCCCCCTCCTTTTTGCTATTGCAAGTGATGCTCTTGGATGGCTAGTCAAGGATTGCATGAGTCAAGGCACCATTTCTGGATTGGATATTCCCCAGGCTCTCTCCCCCTTGGGCCTTCAAATGTTTGCAGATGATACTAACATGCTTATGAAAGCTGATGATAATTCTGCTGAGCAATTCCTGAATTGTCTTGAGATGTTTTGTCTTGCCAGTGGTTCGGTTATTAATCATAAGAAAACGGGTTTTTCTGCTACTAATAGTCATATCCCTCCTTGTGTAGAGAAGGCAGGTTGTGGTATCATAAAGAAAGGGAGCATTTTCAGGCTGCTGGGTATTCCCATGGGCTTTGGCATCACTAATGAGCAAAGATGGAATTGGATGCTTGATAAATTTAGAGCTAAAATTTATAAATGGAGTGATGTGCAATACAGTCTCTCTCATAGAGCTTTTATTCTGAAGCATTATATCCTCCCCTCGCTGACCTACTTTCTGTCTTGCTGGCAACCTAATAAAAAGCAGATGAGACAGGCCATCTCCTTGGCTAGAAAATTTTTGTGGAGTGGTTCTAAAATTCCCAAGGTTGCCTGGAATATTTGTTGTATGAATAAGTCTGAAGGGGGTCTGGGTATCATTTGTCCTACCAGAATGGCTAATCAAATGGCTGCTAAATGGATTTTTAGATCTCTCTCCTCTAATGATTTCTGGGCCTGTCTGATTAAAAGAAATATTAATAGATTCTATGTGAAAAATAATAAAAGCTGGAGTAACTGCTCTCTGTGGGATATTATTACTTCTCCTGTTGATTTTGTTCCCAAAGGCAGTCAGTTAATTTGCAATTTTTGGAAAGCTTGGTTGTTAGTTAAGTCCAATTATAAACTGCCTATATGGTTCTTGCATAATTCCTCTTTCTTTGAGCAGGACTCCCTTTGGTTTGGCTGGTCCAGCTCTGGTTCCCTGTATGATCTAACTATCAGAGGGAACAAATGCAGGAAGGAGGGTTATGGGCACTGGAAGGATTTGTTGAGAGCAGGTACTGATGATATTAATAATTCTAATAGTCTTTCTGTTCAATGTAAACAGATCCTGGTGAGCAAGATGGACTTTCTGATGGAGAAGTTGGGAACCAACATGTGGAGTAAGCAGATTGCCCTTCAGGATGTTGCCTGGGATATTTTAAATTCCTTCAAAAGGAATTTTAGGAGTATAAAAGAAATCACTGGAAAGCTGAACAAGAAATGGGGAATGTAGTGGTCCCACCTTCAGTGGAAGTACAGGTTCCAGTGTTGCTGGGCCTTCCCTCTATCTATCAAGCAGTCTTGTCTGAGTTGGCTCATCCTCCACCAAGGCATTTGGACGGGCAGCCATGCTAGGAAGTATAAGATTGATGCTGGTCATTGCAAACTTTGTGGTAAAGAAGAAGATTTGGAACACCTTTTCATCAAGTGTAAATATGCTCTTAGATATTGGGTTGGTATCTGGTCCTTCTGCCATAGACAAGGTCTTAATCTCCCAAGTGCCAAAGAAATTCTGTTAGGAGAAGCTAAAGGTATGGACATTCCTTTGTGGCAAATTATCAGGAATCACACCCTGTGGCATATCTGGAAAAACAGAAATTGTGCCATCTTCAATGACAAGAGAAAGGATTACTTCTTCTCATTTATGTATGGTTTGAGGAAGATTATCAGTCTCTGTATACCTGCTGATAATCATGATCCTTCGACTATTAAGAGCCCTTTTGAAATTCTGAAAAGATTTCATTTCAATGTTTGGAAAACCAAGCTCCTTAAAATGTACTCCAAGCCTAGAGAAGATATGATCACTTTTCTTGGTGATTATATTGATTGCTACCTTCTGTGATTCTCTCTAGTTTTCTCTGTAGGCTCCTTCAAGAGTCTACCATAAGTTGTATTTTTTGACTTGCATCAATTTTATACTTTCTGTTGTCTCAAAAAAAAAAAAATCATTCAGCGCCTAAGCCTCTATGGGGACATGTGAACAACGCTGTCTCGTTTGCTCCAGTAAATCTGTAGCATACGAAGAGCTTTTACAGAGAACTAGCCAAGTATATGCGCGTGCTAATAATGTATGTGGTAGCCGGACCCTAGTTGGACACCTCTCGCGCTTTTTCTGGCTATCTTTGGTAGGTGACAGAGATTAAGAAACACTCTCTCTCTCTCTCTCTCTGAAAGTGTGGCGGAGGGTGCGGTTTGGATTGGTGCAGCAAGTGATTTTCTCGTCCTCTCTCTCTGTCTGCTCACTAACAAAGTTAATGCTCTGAGTGAGACACCCGAATGCTAGATTTCTCCATCCGCGCTCTAATGAGGAGCTTGATCCTTAGCATTTTTCCGCAGAATGACAAACTTGCTCAGAAGTTTATAACGGAGACCCTCAAAGCTTAGTCGCTTGGATGTTACACGGAATCAGGTGTTGCTTGCAGGTTAGGACAACGAGCTGATCAAGACATCAGAGAGTTATCTGAAAGTGCTTTCTCTTTTCCTCTGCTAGCGCTTGGATTCAGTCCGAAAATGCTCTCTCTTCCGTATGGTCGAAACTCAGATGTGCACCAAGAAGCAGGAGTATAGCTTAAAACGTAGACAAATGACTTCTTGACACGGAGATCAGCACATTGCACCAGATGACCACCAAGACCTTCTGCACGTCTTTTCTCTCCTTTTCTCGATATCAGAGAGAAGATATGCACTTAACTCTGTCCACAGAAGAGGCTTGTGGCTGCTTTGCTCTCGCACTCCCGCACAGAGGAGGAAGAGTTATGTGAGGTGGTTCTGCTCTCTGTGCAATAGGGACATACACAAGAGATGGCTCACATGTAAGAGCTGGATTCCTCAACGCGTAGATGCAAGTATTGCAAACTCGATGAATGATATGGTTGGATGTGAAAAATCACAAAATTGTATATGTCAATCAGCCAAGCAGATTCAAAGTGTTGATAAACACTACATGAACTCGAGATTCATTATCAACTCTATAAAAGATCATCAAATGAACCTACAATTACCACACACGTATTTGATAAAGGAGTTACGTTAAAAGATTAATGATGGAGATGAAGTGGTGTTTATAAACACTCCAAACAAAGAGAATCATAATAGTCTCCATACTCCATAATAACTATGGACCACTTAATGAGCACAATGTACTTCATAATCAAGAAAGGAGGGAGGGGAAATGGGGGGTAAAAGGAAGAAGGGTGGGAGGGTGGGCAAATGGGCGAAATGAGTCCCAAACTTGATGGCAAGAGGCTTCTCTCAATGAGGAGAAAACACAACACCAACATAAAGCACCACCACCACCAAAATCACCACCAAACGTACTGCCAAGACCTCCAGCTAGTGCTTTGATACAGTACGCACACGGAAACAAAATGAAAAGTAAAGTACTCTCACAAAACAAAGAATGTGTGAGACACAAAATGAGTAGACCATGAAATGGGTAGACTCATGTGGATTAGAAATGAGCTTGCCAAGAGCATGGAGTAGTCTCCTCAAGCTTCTAATCAAGTACAAATGAGGGGAGAGGCCCTCCTTATATAAATTTGGGAGAGGCTCTCAAAAGTACATCATATGTGGGATAAGTCTCCTGAAAGAAGAATGAATACAACTAGTAGAAGCATATGGCAAGGTACCCAAATACAAAGGAAATACAATATAAAATGGAAATAGACTAGAAATGGAGTGCCTCTTGGATACAAAATAGAGAATCTGCACTCATGCCGATACAAATGTAGATGAAGTAGGAGCAATCATGTCGTCAACAGGAAATGCATATTGAGAGCTCTCTTCGATTGATTTCCAAGTTTCAATCTCAGGACATTGTCATGCAAAGCTTAGGTTATTTACAACAACATGATCAGTTTTACAACATTATGATCATGCTACGCAGGGTATTGAACTCACAACCCTTATAGTAGCTATCGATCGCGTGCCCAAGTCAACAAAGATCTTGTTGGAGATATATTTGGTTGGATTGATTTGGCCCACTATCTTAGTGCAAGAAAAAGGTAAATGCCATATATCACCTCCTTCCCTCATGCAGAACAGGAGGTCTTCCATATGGTGAGACAACCCATCCACGGAGGCACGTAGAGTTGGAATATATAGGGGTACTATAATATCTATATTCGCAACCATCCCTCACCATCTTCATTTAGAAGATTTTGCAAAAGATTTTCCATATGTAACAGCGAGCGTTGTTGTGGATCCAAACCGATGGCCCTCCCGTCCACAAGGAAACGATCTATGTGCTATGCAACTTGCACGTTTGATATCAGTTTTTTTATTATTTATTACTCCTCAAGTACTTATGACCTCATAAGGAGCAACCGTCTTTTACTGTTAGCATTAAACCATTGTAAATATTTAGTTGGTTTTGTGCTGATCTAAAGTAAAAACAAAATTGGCACTTGGGATTCATGTATAGAGCCTTTATATACACATATTAAGTACTTCTTGATATTCTTGATACATAATATCATTTTAAGATGTCCTTTGAGAGCCATAGCTAAAAGAGATTCTATAAGATAGCATTGCGTGAAGGGAGGTTCAAACTTAGACTATTCATTTTAAAGTCAACGAGCTTATCCACTAAGCAATATCATCATTACATTTACTTATCTAATTCATGAATCTAGATCATAGACAATTGAACCTCCACAACTATGATAAGATGCCCATTGGTGATGGTTTCAAAGTTTCTAACTTGGATGTTCATGGAAGATACCCAATTCGCCTAATGTACAAAGGTGAGGTGACCATCAAGTGTAAAGCACTTTTGTGAAGAATGTGCTTCAAGATTCATGAAACTAAAGAGGATCAAGATTCTCTCATCTCATGGAAAATGGGAGGACACAACTAGGTATAAGTATTTTCCAAGTTAATTTTTGTTTTCAATACTTGTCTTTGCTCTTCACTTTCACATAGAGTGCATTTTATTATCATTCAAGCATGATAGTAATCTTCATTTTCCATATTATTGATGCGAATTACATGCATGGTTATATCGTTTTGAAAGGTAGCAAGTTGAATGCTTGTGCATGGATGCATGCAAAGCAAGCTCAAGGGCTGCTTGATTTAATTGGTGCATGAAAAGAAAAAAAGCATGCAAGCACATGAATGCACTTACCTGCATTTGCATGCAAGAATATGCATTGGCATATGATGAAGCATGGTTTTTCATTGGAGTTTTCTTAGGTAGTTGAATGAATGTACTACTTTCTTAATCCTTACCTACTTTTCTAACTCAACTTCGACAATTAGGAAAAATAGCATACTAGTTAGTTGCAAAGCTCTTAGCTGCTATGCAACTCAAGTAGCTAGTTCATTTTTTAAAAAAAGTGATACTTAGGTATCACATAGTAGGGGTGCTGCTACGAAAAAATTAGCATATCAAAAGTAAGTAAAGCATTCAATTGATGGCAAGAAACTTGAACTAGTTGCAAACTTCCATGATACTTTAAGTCTAGGAAAAACTTAGAGAATCCTAAAGATAAGCTTAGATGTAAAATTTCATGCATCTAGGTATAACCTAAAGGTGTATCAATATGATGATATTCTGAGCATTATCTGAGAAGCATCAGCATATGCTTGGACTTGAGTTGAGGGAAAGATCGCTCTAAATCTTGTAGGTAAGCTATAAAGCTTTAGAAAAGTCTAACAGTCCTAATGATAAAGACAAAGTCTTTATTTTATTGCATGATCACCAAGACTTGATCAAGCTTCATAAGGTTTGCCCAAGTATTGACAATCTCTTTCTTTTGGCAAGTTTTTCACTCAAGTTCCATTTATCCAATGGAGAGTGTGAAATAAGTGACTTCTTCGAAGTTTGAACAGAGTAAATATTCCAAGTATGTAGTTTGCAACCATGATAACAGTAATTAAGTCTGTGGAAGATGTAATATAAAAGATTACCTATCCTTAAAGGGATTTCTTACGATCAAATTGATCATTAATGGAAAAAGCATAAATTGAAAAGCTATCGACGCCAAAGTACGATCGTAAAAATCTTTGCGGAAAAAAGAAAATCAAGTCAAAATTATGTATGCTTTTCATGTAGATTTTCACACTGCTGTCATCGTTGCCAACACGGGATTCGAACCCAAGTTGGTGGTTGGAGAATATACTATTATAGCCACGTCCCCATGTGACTTTGCTTGTACAAGAACTATAAAACATGTTCCTATATGATAATTCAGCAGTGTTGGAACATGACATTGACTCCAACAAGATCTGCTCAAAATCTTTTCGAGAATCCAATTTATTTCTCTTAAAGATAGAAAAAATGCTTCAATATCTTGGCGAAACAAATCTTTGTGAAGTTAAAGTCTTGAGTCAACTAGAACATGTCTCGTAGAAAGTATATGTACCTTTGAAGTTTGAATTGGTTGTACAAAGCTTTAATTCTTTCTTTTCGCTTTCTGAATCTTTTGGATTTAACTCAAATATGATATCAGATTTTTCTTTTAAAAGTCAAGAGTTAGTCGGTTGGAACAAGATAGCTAAATTAAACATCTCCAACAGATGTCCTATAAAAGAACCCTTTCAGTCTTCCAAATATGAACAACCCAAGATTGACTTATTTATTTGAGTTTGCTTGAAGTTAGCTAGCAAAACTCTACTGATTTTCTAAATTTAGTAAACTCTAGAACAAAGAAATTAGGAAATGCTCATCAGATTGACAATTCAAAAAACTTCTGACTAAAGTCTTTGAGAGAAAGTGCCCCTAGTTTGACAATTTTCATTTTGAATTTGACTTGGTCAAGTTTAAGTACGGTTGACCAAATATAAATGGTACACTTTCTTGTATATTTTACATAGGATTTCTAATATTAATTCTAATAGTGTTGGAAATGCAGATTCAGAGCTCTCCTCGATTGACTTCCAAGTTTTGATCTCTAGACATTGTCACACAAAGCGTACCATATTTACAACAGCATGATTAGTTTTACAACATTATGATCATGCTACACAAGGTATTGAACTCATAGCCTCTGTAGTAGCTATCAATCGTGCGCCCAAATCGACGAAGATCTTGTTGGAGGTATATTTGGTTGGATTGATTTGGCCCACTATCTTAGTGCAAGAAAAAGGTCAATGCCATATATCACCTCCTCTCATGCAGAATAGGAGGTCTTCCATATGGTGAGATAGCCACCCACTAAGGCACGTAGAGTCGAATATATAGGGATATTATAATATCTGTATTCATAGCCATCCCTTGACATCTTTCTTTAGAAGATTTTGTAAAAGATTTTCCATATGTAACTCGAAGCGTTTTTGCGGATCCAAACCGACGACCCTCCTATCTAGAGGGAAACGATCTATGTGCTACACAACTTGCATGTTTGATATCAGTTTTGTTTAATTTATTATTCTTGAAGTAATTATGACCTCATAAGGAGCAACCGTCTTTTACTATTAGCATTAAACCATTGTAAATATTTAGTTGGTTCTGTGCTGCTAAATTAGTGCTGCTCTAAAGTATAAACAAAATTGGCACTCGGGATTCATGTATAGAGCCTTTACATACACATATTAAGTATTTCTTGATATTCTTGATACATAATATCATTTCAAGATGTCCTTTGAGAGCTATGGCTAAAAGAGATTCTAAGGGAGGTTCGAACCCAAACTATTCATTTCAAAGTCAACGAGCTTATCCACTAAGCAATAGCATCATTATATTTACTTAGCTAGTTCATGAATCTGGATCATAGACAATTGAAACTCCACAACTATCACAAGATGCCCATTGGTGATGGTTTCAAAGTTTTTAACTTGGATGTTCATGGAAGATACCCAATTTGGCTAATGTACAAAGGTGAGGTGACCATCAAGTGAAAGGGAGATTTCCTTGTAGCACTTTGCGAAGAACGTGCTTCAAGATTCATGAAACTAAGGAGGATCAAGATTCGATCATCTCATGGACAATGGGAGGACACAACCTGAGTTAGTTATAAGTATCTTCCAAGTTAACGTTTGCTTTCAATACTTGTTTTTGCTCTTTGCTTTCACATAGAGTGCATTTTATTATCAATCAAGCATGATAGTAATCTTCATTTTTGATATAATTGATGTGAATTAATGAAAGCTTTATCGGAGAGCATAGACGGAATGAAAACATTTATCAAGCAAGGGCATGCATCTATGAATGATCACCACATGGAAAGGAAAGAATGTTGGTGCATTTTTTGCTCTAGAAGAATGTTTTCATGCATAAAAATTGCTTCCTTTTATGCTGGAAAAACATATTAGATGCACTTGAGTATGTGCACATGCATGGTTATATCTTTTTGAAAGGTAGCAAGTTGAATGTTTGTGCATGGATGCATGCAAAGCAAGCTCAAGGGCTGCTTGATTTATTTGGTGCATGAAAAGAAAAAATAAGCATGCAAGCACATGAATGCACTTACATGCATTCACATGCAAGAATATGCATTCACATATGATGAAGCATGGTTTTTGGCTGAAGTTTTGCTAGGTAGTTGAACAAATGTACTACTTTCCTAATCCTTACCTACTTTTCTAGCTTAAGTTAGACAATTAGGAAAAATAGCAAGCTAGTTAGTTGCAAAGTTCTTAGCTGCTATGCGACTCAAGTAGCTAGTTCATTAAAAAGAAAAGTGATACTTAGGTTATCACATAGTAGGGGTGTTGCTTTGGAAAAAGTAGGCAGATCGAAAGTAAGTAAAGCATTCAATTGATGGTAAGAAAATTGAACTACTTGCAAACTTCCATGATACTCTAAGTCTAGGAAAAAGTTAGAGAATCCTAAAGATAGCTTAGATGTAAATTTCATGCATCTAGGTAGGATGATTTGGAATGTTTTTATACGATTCTATCCCAAGATGTAATAGAAATCAAATAAAACCAAATGGAACTTAAATTAATTGAACTTTTAAAGTTCAAAAGATATTTGATATGTTCGAGAATTATAACAAATGATAGAGTTTTTAAAGTTTTCACTTTGGTTTCATCCTAAGGAGTGATGAAACTCAAAGAAGTGATTAAACCTTAGCATCAATTGAACTTTAACATTCAATAGATGGATGCTAGATTCTATGACTGCATCTCTGATAATGATACAAAGTCTAGTATCTTGTGGTTGGATGATATTCTAGATCCGCTCAAAATCTTTTCGAGAATCCAATTTATTTCTCTCTTAAAGATAGAAAAAATGTTTTAATATCTTATTGAAACAAATCTTTGTGAAGTTAAAGTCTTGAGTCATCTAGAACTTGTCTCGTAGAAAGTATATGTATCTTTGAAGTTTGAATTGGTTGTACAAAGCTTTAGTTCTTTCTTTTCAGTTTTTGAATCTTTTGGATTCGACTCAGATATGATACCTGATTCTTCTTTTAAAAGTCAAGAGTTAGTCGGTTCGAACAAGATAACTAAATTCAACATCTTAGATAGATGTTCTATAGAAGAACCCTTTCAATCTTCCAAATATGAACAACCCAAGATTGACTTATTTATTTGAGTTTGCTTCAAGTTAGCTAGCAAAACTCTACTGATTTTCTTAAGTTTAGTAAACTCTAGAACAAAGGAATTAGGAAATGCTCATCAGATTGAAAATTCAAAGAACAACTAAAGTCTTTGAGAAAAAGTACCCCTAGTTTGACAATTTTCATTTTGAATTTGACTCGATTAAGTGTAAGTATGGCTGACCAAATATAAATGGTACACTTTCTTCTATATTTTACATAGGATTTTTTAGGCCCATTAGGATAGAGCAATCCACCTGTCAAGTGAAAGAAATCAAGTAGATATTGGTTGAAAGTAAAACATAGTACGAATATCCAATTTTGAAGTTTGTGCCAACAAAACTTTTAATTTTCCAAATCAAATTCAAGTAAATTAAGAGTTCTCAAACAAGTGGTGCCAAGAAATGAACTAGTACCTAGAATCCATCCATTTGACATTTTTATGCCTAGATCGCATATCAAGAAATAGTGAAGTGGCTACAAATGTATTTAGATCCAATCTTTTTATTCATTCACCACTTTGTACTTTGATCATATTATCAAAGTGCAAAGCCAGATAGTGTTTTGAATCATTTGGGCGGGGATCCTACCACAGAGATGAGACATGTTCTTCTAGTTTTAGAACACGATCATGTTCTTCCAATTTTAGAGCATGAGGCTCGGGGGTTATCTACACTAGTTATATAGCTCTATTTTCAAGGAGGAAAATATATTTCCAAGTGGGGAAGAATGTAATAAAGTAAGTCTATTGTTATCAAGATCTTTCTCATTCACACACAGAGGTTACAGATGCAGAAAACACACAGAAAAATAGACACGCCAGGAGATGAGACAGAATGCAGTATTGGGTGCAATCTCCCCCCATGCACTCTGTTTCCACATTCCACAGAGTGCATGTATTTATAGGAGTTTTTGATTATGTCAAAATAGTGGTTACATAAGAGCGGCTTCAGAAAGTATGCGTGAAAGTAAAAGTTGGTAACTTTTGCAGAAAGCCTTTGCTTTTAAAATCAGAAATTACAGTCTACAACGACCCTTATTCTAACCACTAGTTTACTAACTATTTCAAAAAATAGTACCCTCTACATGGTTTTATTTACAAACTATATAAATTATAAATTGGATTATTGATGTCCGCCCTTTCACACATTTCACACCCTCACGAACCTTCAACTCCTATATCAAAAATACTAAAACACATTAATATATTAATAAATTAACACTCCAACAATGCCTTTTTCAACACATTCCATAATTCATAACATTCTCTTTAGTTGAAAAGGCAATTGATCTCAGTTGATAAAATAAAAATAAACATGGATGGCCATTAACATGTTCCATCACTGAACAAAAATAAGCATGTTCCATGTAAAAACACATGCATGGAGATGTTAAATTATTAAGATTATCTATGAGGTGCTGACATAGTCTCTAAATAAGTCAATAAAAGAATGTATATTACTAACTATTCAAAATGTTTTTTTTCAATCATTCATGGTCTAAAATATGCTTGAAATATTCTAGTTTTTTTGGGAAGTGTAACTAAAGTATGCTTCTACATACTAAATTCTATATGTAAATGCATCACATATTATTAAAAAAATAGACTAGTGAAAAGGTTGTTGTTGCTGATGTGGCTGCTACAAGTTGATTATTTTGATAATCGATTGGTACTCTTTCTTTGCATCACAAGCAAAGGCAATAGCTTCATGAAGCGACATATGTTGGCATGAGTGAAGCTTTGCTTGAATCTCCTTATCTAAACCATCATCATACTTCTTCTTCATAATATCACTAGAAACATCTTCAAGGAGGCAGAAAAATACTAGGGAGAACCAATCCATATAGGTTGTAAAAGTATCACCTTCCATCCATGTAAACATAGCACACAATCATTGAACATGTAGGTTGAACTGTAGGGGTAGAAAATAATCCTTCACTTTATCTTGGAAAGCCTTCCACGTTGTTGGATGATCCGTACTGTGGCATAGGATATTCCACTAGAGTTGAGCTTTTTCGACTAAATAATTAGTGGCAAATTTGACTTTTTTATTTTCAGCATACATTTCATCAGTATAAAAATCATCAAACTATGACAACCATGAAAGAACTAAAGGAGTATCCTTACGGCCATCAATCCATAGAAATTGGTAATTTTTAACACCAATCTTGGAATGCATAACATCCGATTGGGCAGATACAATAGCTTTGACCACCCTCATAAGGTTATCTTCATCAGTTTGCATCTTCTAGAGTACTTCATTGCATTGTCGGATCTCATTTTGAGCACCTTGAAGTTCATGTCGTAGGAGCTCGAGTTGTTGTACCTCGGGTAGAGGTGACTCATCGAAATCCTCATGGTGTTCGTAGGATCCATGAATATGTAGAGAACAAAACCCTCTTGCTAGATATGTAAAAACAATTTTTGAGATTGCTTGAATTAAAATGTAAAAGGAATGGTTGTTCTTGGGAATTAGAAAAGTAAGAAAGAGATGAAAGTTATGTTAAATATAAGAAAAGAGAACTAGAGTGACAACACAAAGAGATAGTGTAGTGGTAAAACACTTTCCTGTGTGAGTGAGGTTGTGGGTTCAAATCCTCCCACCTTGGTGAATATAAAACTCCTTATTGCCATTCATAAATTAAAATTGATTCGCGCGTAGCCAACAGTGTCCAAGGGAGCCTTGGGTGCCAAAGATGCCAAAGTAATACCTTAGTTATGTCGTAAGTTATGCCTGAGTCCTATGCCTTAGTCGATGCCTTGGAGTAAGCTGAAGGAGTAAACATAGGTGTAAATGTAGGTTGTGGTTCTAGAACTGTAACAGAAACTGAAACTGAAACTAAAACAGGAACAGGAACAGGAACTGGAACCGGAATCGGAAATAGAAATAGGAATGAGAACGGAAACGTAAACGAAAATCAGAACTAGAACCGGAACTGGAATCGGAAATGGAAATGAAATCAGAATTGGAATTAGAATCGGAACGCGAACAGAGAACAATGAAACAGAAATCAATCACCAAAACAAACAGAAATAGATCCTTCCATAGTGATGCATGTAGGGCTTTGATACCACTCTTATCTTGATCTTGCTCATTTGCACACAGAGGTTACGGATGCAAAAAACACACAGAAAAATAGGCATGCTAGGAGATGAGACAGAACACAGTATTGGGTGCGATCTTCTGCCATGCACTCTGTTTTGATAGTCCACAGAGTGCATGTATTTATAGGAATTTTTTATTATATTGAAATAGTGGTTACATGAGAGGGGCTTCAAAAAACACGCGTGAAAGTAAAAGTTGGTAACTTTTGTAGAACGCCTTTGCTTTTAATATAAAAAATTATGGTCTACAATGACCCTTATTCTAACCACTACTTTACTAATTGTTTCTAAAAATAGGACCCTCTACATGGATATGTTTACAAACTATATAAATTATACATCAAATTATTGATGTCCACCCTTTCACGCCTTTGATGCCCTCACGAATATGTAGTTGGTATATCAAAAACACCAAAACACATTAATACATTAATAATTAACACTCCAACAATGCCTTGTTCAACACATTCCATAATTCATAACATCTATGGTATAAGGGTTTAACCGATTTAGATGGATCCAAAATCGGACACTGTTTGGTCACCCGTGTGTATGACCAAAGATCTTGAATCTAGACTTACTACAAGGTCATGTGCTCTTGTAAATAAGTGATCCACTTACCTTAGTGGTTGAGTCTCAAGGGTGTGAAGGAGGAGGTCTTGGGTTCAATTCCCATGGAGAACATGGGGAGAGTATTTTGCCCAAAGATATCTAGAGAATTCTAGAAATATCCACTTGAGTTAACTCAAGTTAATTGGGATACTTGGCATACATGCAATTACATGACTGACACATGAATGGTTAGTATCCACCTGTTTAAGAAGGAAGTCCCCTAGAGAAAGATATATATAGAAGCATTTGGTTGAGAGGAGAGTCATCTCTCTAGCATGTGGTGGTGGTCGTAATGTTAGTCTCTTACAACAAATGTGAAAAATAATCAAGAAAAAGAAACCCAAAGAGCACATTTTGATGGTGAAGAAGATGGATAGCATCAATGTAGCATTGAAAGAGAGAATCATGATTCATGAGTGTATATTTAACCACTCTAAATATTTTTTCAAAACTACCTTTATGAGGTCAACTCAAAGAAAGTACTCTTACGACAACTAGGGCTAGGAGACCCAAGGTCCCATCAAATCGCCTCAAAAATTTTTATTAACCTATTAACAAGTCAAAGTTTCTTGAAGTCATTGAGACATTGAAAAAAGGAAAAAACGTGTTTACGTGGCCTTATCAATGATTTTTTCATTAAGTTCAAAGATGTTCTACTCGAGACCCTCCTCAAGATCTGAAAAGAATCCTTGTTATTACAAAGTTTTGCCTAATAGAATTATGTACTAGCTTAAATACAAGATTTGCAAACACCCAAAAAGGATTCATCAAGGATAAATCTATTTTAGAAGTAGTTCTTGATACATGGTTCATGAAGTACACTAAAGAGATCGATCAAGAGCTCATCATTTTGAAGATTGATGTGGATAAATATTTTGACAAATTGGATTGGGATTTAATTATTAAATCTCTAATGGCCCTCAACATGGGATTTTGGCTCACCAAGATGGTCTCCACCATCAACGTCAATGCAACTATGAGGATCAAGTTCAATGGTTATTTGGCTTCCCGCATTACTCTCAAGAAGTCTATCTTCCAAGGATTCCCCCTAGTGCCTCTTCTCTTTGCAGTCATTGTGGATGATCTCAATTGATCAAAGGAGGATCAAGTCCTTAAGGGAGAAATTACAAACATATTCTTTCCTTTTGGATATGATCAGTTGGTTCTTAGGATGTTCATGGATGACACTAACATACTTGACCACAATCATGGAGAGATATAAGGGCCTTTTTGGGGTGCCGTCCAACTTTTTTCTAGCATCAAGGCCTAAGATCATCCATAAGGAGGCTAATATCATCCTCTTCTCTCACATGTTCAGAGATGGTTTCTCCCATCGAAAAAAAACCCAATATCTCTACGTTCCTGCTCTCACTCCACAATTTCCACCAACGTTTTTGAAATGGTCCGTAAATGGGAAGTTCCAGATCACTTATAATCTAGTTGTGCACTTAATCTTAATTAGAATTGGATAGGGAGGATTAGAGAAAATGATTCCACATGGGTCCCAATAATTATTGTGTATCCCCTAGAAAAGAAGATTTTTGTAGAGCCAAGAAATTATGATCAAGATGCCTTTGCTATTAAAAAGAGATGTGCAGCTATGACAACAACTAGCGGATGAGACAAGAGAGCATTGACTATAGCCTTAGGTTAGATTGTGAGGATTGGTTTGTGATCAAAGAAAGACTTTATGGTTGGGGTTATGAAAACTTAAATCTCTTGCACTTTATAATTCATCCACACTCAAGATGCACCTTTTAGGGGAATGGAAACCATATAGATTTAATCCCCAATCTTGATTAACAAAATCAATGTATCTTCAACAAAAAATGGGACACTTAATGGTCTAGGATCATGTGGGAAGTGAAACTTTAATCACTTCTGCACCCTTTGATTGAGATGAAATATATATTCTGCTTCAGAAAATTCTCTATATCAGAACATGTTCTAATGGTAAAGCCCAGAAACTCATTAATGCCACCCCATGGTGCAAGAGATTTCACCATGAGAAGGACATTGGTCATCTTTTTTACACATACCCAAATAGAAAAAGGATTTTTTTTGAATGCAATGCAATGAATTATCAAGCTCAGATTGCAAATGTCATGTAATAAACTATCTTCTAGGAAGTGATGCTTGTTTGGAAACCCTTTAAAATGTGATAAAAAGGAAGAATTTATGAAAGATTTGGAAGGAGATATGTATGTTAAATGTGATTTGTGTTGCTAAGTTGATGCAAAGGGAAAGCTAACTTATGTGTGTTTAACTCCCCTCCCATGCTTTATATCAATTATTACACAAAATAGATAGTGATATAGAATGCTCTAGTGCCAACATGTGGAGTTCATGCAACACTCATTCCCACTACCCATTAGATACCTCAGGATAACCCTTGATCTAGGGAATTTGGTTAAACTAGACCTTCTTCCCCCCACACACACACACACATCATTTTGTCTCTAAATATTGATGTCAAACATTAAAGTTTTGTAGTCCACCCAAGGATTCTTCCTTAGAGAAAAACCTCAAACTTTTAGGAAAGAGAATAAGGAACCATGAAAATAACTCCTCTTTTAGGAACTTGATCACCTTTTTAATACAAGGAGATAAGATTAAAAGGAGATGGAACCCCCATGAAGGGGATGCTTGGTTCATTAAACTAATTTTTAGCTCCCTCCGTATTTTGCTCCTCCTTTAACTAAGTATGCTTTACAAGAAGAAAGAAATAGAATGATAAATTATTGCAAGTTGATCACAGGATAAAACTTAATGATGGTGCGAATTCTCCCCACACCATTGCATTATATATGCGAAAGGAAAAATATCTTGTCAGCAATCACATCAAAATGATTAGATGCTAGGCATTATGAAGCTTTGCAATGGTACATGCATGTTGGGTCCCTTGGAGAGATCATATGTAAGTGGAATGTTTTCATGCTTGATGTCAATAATGGAAATGTTATTGACATGTTTCTTTTTTAATATTCTTACTAATTTTAGCATTGATCACTATTTCTCACGTCATATTGCATATTATATGAGGGATATTAAGAGGATGTTTAATCATAATTTTTTTATTGCAATCATGTGAAGTTCTACAATCAATGGGTTTTGTGGAGGTACGGGGACAATAGATAATTTCACCATATCTTTCTTTGAATCCCAAATCAGACTTTTCCCAAAAATTTTCTTTATCCATCATCTCGGAATAGGAAATAGTTATGTTCATCTTCCATTTTACCAAATGGGCCAATTTGGGAATCAAAGGTATATCTGTTTGGAATAGATCCTATCACAACTGAAAATCTATTGCATCGAATTCTTCTTGAAGGTCGTTTGATAATGCTATGCGTTCATGTTTATTCCTTCAAGACCATGTGGTGATATGGACAAGCCATCAATATTTTCATTATGTGTCTAGATTTATTGTTGCACTCCTCATGCATTGGACATTTTATTTTTAAGTCCTTATCATGGTTTTGTACAACATGTATTCGTTTTCATTGCTTTGTGAGAATGGTGAATCAAACATTAAAAAGATCTAACACAAATTCCTCTCTTATTGGAGATTATACACATGAAGGTGATTGCATGTGCTACTATCCTTGGTTATCCGTTTGTACATGTGTGCATATTGGATAGGTGTGATATATGCAGGATGCAAGTTTGCGTGCTTGAGTTTCCATTGGAGCTCCATAATTAGGATACGTTTTTTTTCTCAAAATTTAGCATTTCCCTCTTCACGGCATTCATCCCATGATTCCTTGTAGGCCATATCTCCTTCCAATTTCTTCTCTTGAATTTGAGTATGTGCTATAGAAGGTTTTTCTTTTTTTTTTTTCAGTTGTAAATTCCACTTATTTATCTGTCTCATGAATTCCTGAATTTAATTTTTTTTGCTTCATTCTATTATTTTCATTAAATTCAATTTCAGTATGGTGACCTTGTATCTCTTTAATTCTTTGAGACCCACACGTAGTTTCCATTATGGGTTCACTATGGTAGGAGATTGCGTGAAGACGAAAAAAGAGGTAGATAGAGAGAGTGAAAAAAGAGAAGATGGAAGAGAGAGAGCATTATAATTAACTCATAGAAATTAGAGAGAGAATTTCGCATGAAACAAAGGCAGAGAGAGAGAGAGAGAGGGAGAGAGAGGGGAGAGAGAGAGAGAGAGAGAGAGAGAGAGAGAGAGAGAGAGAGAGAGAGAGAGAGAGAGAGAGAGAGAGAGAGAGAGAGAGAGAGAGAGAGAGAGAGAGAGAGAGAGAGAGAGAGAGAGAGAGAGAGAGAGAGAGAGAGAGAGAGAGAGAGAGAGAGAGAGAGAGAGAGAGAGAGAGAGAGAGAGAGAGAGAGAGAGAGAGAGAGAGAGAGAGAGAGAGAGAGAGAGAGAGAGAGAGAGAGAGAGAGAGAGAGAGAGAGAGGGGGAGGGAGGGAGGGAGGGAGGGAGGGAGGGAGGGAGGGAGGGAGGGAGGGAGGGAGGGAGGGAGGGAGGGAGGGAGGGAGAGAGAGAGAGAGAGAGAGAGAGAGAGAGAGAGAGAGAGAGAGAGAGAGAGAGAGAGAGAGAGAGAGAGAGAGAGAGAGAGAGAGAGAGATTTCAACGTGGTATTTCTATTGTTAATGGTTGTATAGAGATAGAAGGAAGGTAACAAAGAGAGAGAGAGAGAGAGAGAGAGAGAGAGAGAGAGAGAGAGAGAGAGAGAGAGAGAGAGAGAGAGAGAGAGAGAGAGAGAGAGAGAGAGAGAGAGAGAGAGAGAGAGAGAGAGAGAGAGAATTTGTTTGTAATATATAATATAGTATCCTTTTACCAAGGAAAACATAATGCATATGAAATAGTAGAAATCCCCTTTACAGGTTATAATTCTGTACAAGCTAAACAGATAAAATTGAAATTATATTTTTGAAAATGTGTGGAAGATAAAACTCTTTCGTGCGAGTTTAAAGTGGCAATTATACGGAACTAATAGTAATGATTGAGAACCTTCGACCATACTTATTTTATGATTTTAAACTAGTGATTCCGACAAATATGCCAGAAATGTGTTCAATTGTGCTTGTTAATCTGTCGTATATTCTAAAAATGCTGTAAATGCAGATTGAGATTTCTGTGTACAGAAGGTGTTATCACTGAAGCAATGATTTTTTCCATGCATAATATTCATCGCCCAATACAAGTTTGTGAATGCAGCCCATACATGGTAAGTTTTAGAAATAAGATGTACGTGCATGAAATTTTTTCTTTACATATGACAGGACAAAGAATTTCAATGCAAAGGAATATGAAAATAAGTCCAGATGATCTTTTTACAGTTCCATGCAAAATTTTCTAAACTTTTACAGACAAGTTTTTGCTTGTTCCTAGAGCGGTCCTATAATGAAAAAATGGAAGCTTTGAAGTATATGAGATGAGATGGAGATGAAATTTATGCTAGAAACCCGGCTCATGTACTTTGTTGACCAAGAAAGGTGAAAAGGGTAGACTTCTTTTTGTGGTGTACTTTCATGACACAACTCTAAAATTCTCTCTTCAAGGATAAGAACAGACCTTCAATACTTAATTTTTTACTAACTCAGCACTTTTCTGTCCCTGAAATATAATGAAACACATGCAATGACTCGTGTTAACAGACACAAAAAAAACCAAAGCACGTAATTATAAAACTCTCTGTGTTTGGTCAGACTCACTTGGAAAGATAAATAAAACACTTTTAAGAAGTATATATATCACAAAGAATTGAGTGAGATAATGAATGGTGTTTTACATGCTTTACATCGGACAATTATCCTTATTGAGGTAGATTTAAAGAGTGGTTATAGTAAAATCCAATAAAGTGTGATGATATTCATATATACAATACCATAACTAGGAAATTCTGGGCATCATGAGATGGTAAAAAAACAGCTTCAATTATATTAATAAACGTTAAGTTTTTACCTTTTCAGGTAAATCATGTAGTCCATTTTGGTGATTATTTTCTTAGTCATGGAAAAGTATTTCAGATTTTTTAATTTGAGAAATTAAGTATTGCTTGTGTTTTTGTTACCTAAATCTTTTAACATTTCTTTTGATAGAGGTTTTTATTTTTTGCAGGGGTTTTTATCCACTCTGGTCACCATGGTCGGTACTCCTTTTCACAGTACTTTTCACCATGATTTTCATATTGACTTGCATTGTATTGGGGCGAGGGTGGAGAAGGCTGAATATGGGCCTACAATCAATGGTGCCCACGCTTGAAGGATTTCCAGATATAGTTTAGTAGTAAAATCAATCTCTTATAGTTAAACACTGCACAACTCGGTGTCATGGTTCTCTTATCCATCCATTTTGTCGTCTATTTGTGGTCTCTCTCTTTGTGTGCTCCACATTCTTTCTTAAGGAAGGTTCAATATTTAGTTGGTCCAACATGCAATGGCATCAAGCGTTAGCTAAGGCACGCTTCTCTCTTCCATTTGCCCATTACGTTATCGGCGATCATTAGTGGGTCGCTTTTAATTCTAACTCTTGTCCTATGAGGTGTTGGGTTCAAGTGGTTAAGGATATGACATCCACTCTTTTGGGTTCTCAAATAAGATCTATCTAGATTATATGGAAGAGGGGGACAAGATATATGACAGGACCTCAACATTGGACACGATCTCAACATGGAGATACATTGGATCTCAACATTGGAGATACACGATCTCCTAGGTGTCACTAAATTTAGCGAAAGGCTCAGGTTTGGAGAAGAGGTGAAATTCCACCACTTATAGTTGTTCTTTAAGGAGTGATGGATGCGTAAAGCTAACATGCCTAATAAAGAGATGTGTAAACGTTTGAAGAAAACTCAATTCAAAGAAGCCATTTTCATGCTCTTCAAGGTGAATGACGGCAGTTGTAGCTTGGAGTACAAGAACCATGATTACATCATCAATCACTACAAGGTTATGCTTGGGTGCCCCTCTATGCTGTATGGTCATATGAGAGATTGCATGGCCACTATTTTGAAGGTGAGGTGCATGGTGGCTAAACAAAACCATTAAGAATTCTTAAGAAATAAAAACCATTGACTCAATAATAAATTCTTTAAAGCTTGCAACGAAGTTTTGGTGGGTTCCATCATCAAGGGTTTTCAAGGATTCCTAAACTATTGCATTCTCTTGGGATGAATCAATCTTGTAGTTATTAACACTAGTGTTGTACTTGGACACTTTCGTGTCCTTGGAAACTCTAGTGTCCTTGGAAACTTTAGTGTCCCAAAGAAGAGACATCTTTTGATGAATTTTCCTGATTACTAGAAGCAACCATCTATAAGTATAACTATGGGACATAGCACAATAGTTGAATATTGCTAAAAAATATATATTCTTCATTAAAGCATAGAGAGCATTAAGATTTGTTCACTAATTTTATGATGCTAATTCTGATATCAGCACAAAAATTAGAGTGATGTCAAATAGTGTTCATCTTTTATCAAAGTCATGCTCTACACATTTTCTTTATTCTATATGCAATGAAATCTCTTATATTATACTTAAAATCTTTTCTATCCATAATAAGAGATTTTGAATGTTTTTTACTAGGTTTATGGCATAAAACATATCTTAATGTACCATGAAAATGTTATAATCTATGAATTATTTTGCAAAGTGATGGTATGAATATGACTCATTTTTTATTATCAAAATACTATTTGAGATTTTTAAAGATAGAATTATTTTTTTGATAACCTTAGGATTCAAGTTTCTATGTGGTTCCTTCAAGTTAAACAAGGGTATTGTTTTTTTATGTAAAGAAAAGGTCATTTGATGAGCAAATATTGCATATGCTACATGATTAAAGTCAATATTCTACTTTTGTATATATAAAGTAGTTTATAATGTTTATAGAATCATTTGGATTGATATTATATACTTTACATTATTGAGAAAATCTAATTTTTTAGGATGAAACTTTATTCTCGCTATAGTGGAATATGGATATTCAATTAAATATTGAGATGGTTAGTGTCATGTGAGATAAATACACAAATTATTGGTTCAAAGACATTTGATATGCAATGGAAATGATCCTTAACATTTGGATGAAGGTCTCTATAGACCATCCTAGGGGAAGTGATCAATTTCTTAGTAGCCCTTTGGAATGCAATAAGGGATGAAGCTCTCTAGAAATATGGAACCAAAGATGCTCATTGAATTTTGTTGAAGCTCCACAAGAACCCACCATTGAGATTGCTTGCCTAGCTAGAAATTATAATCAAGGGCTGAATGTCCCCCCTATGTAGAAATGCTATGGTCTTTGTAATCCAAGGTGATAAACTTAAAAAAGTATGGATCCCCGAGTAAGGGGATAAAAGATCTATTAACCCTATTTTGTAAATTCTTTTAATAGTATTCTACTTTCTTTTTCTCTTTTAATCTAGTTAGGACATTTTTCTTCAACATGAAAATGTACAAAAATTTTGTGCATGTCAAAAATATCTTACATGGTATGTTCATTTTAAGAAATCAACAAGATAAAAATAGTTGCAAACTCTATGCATTTTTTTAAAAGAGGAAGTTTGATAGAGACCTAGTCTCCCTTGGATGAATTAATTGAAAGAACAATTGTACAAGCAAGGGGCATAGTACCCATGGGACCCCCCTTATCCCACAAACTAGGGGTAGGAAAAACACCATTGACGATTTGAAGGAAGTAGGAACACTATGCCTAAGGCAAGGCCTAAGAGAGGCATTACCTTTATAGTGTCGATATATTAGGTAGTGGTCTGTGTGAACAAACTAGGACCATCGCGGCACCTTTTTCCCTCTTTTTGAGGATTTTTTTTCCCTGGCTTGTATATATGCCTATAGCCCTAATAGGTCACTAATCTTTGTACATTCTAGTGGTAATACATTCAGTATTGTGTGTTGTGCTCCAGGCTTCTTCTTCTTCTTCCTTGTGCTGTTTTCCTGCTTCCACAAACATCAAACTCCAACAACTGGTATTAGAGTAGGTTCCCGCTTCATCTAGGGCATTGTCAACACCTCTCCTGTCACAGTTTTAGAATCACACAAAATTTGATAAGCATACTCAGAATGATTAGGAGCTCAAGACAACTTCACTCTATCGAAGTTGTGATCTAAGCTCCTTTCGGCCTCCAAATGCACTATCACAATGCTTGTGTAGGAAAGTTTGTCTTTTTGTGCCAAATATATATATAGGTTTCATTTCATTAGTATAAGCATCCCAAAGTCTACTACATGTTTAGCAAAACTCGATACTGTAATTTTTTTTAACTTTTTGAGATACAATCATTTTTCTACATCATGGTATTTTAGTCAGTGGTCATGGCTAAAAGCAGTGATGTATTCCATATGTTGGCTGTTGAGGATAAGTTGGACGATACCAATTACCCATTATGGGCTTATATGATACATAATGTATTGGTTGCAAAAGAACTAGGGAATATGGTGCAGGGTGTTGAAAAACATCCTATTACACCTACAAATGAAGTTGCTGAACATTGAACCTAACCTGCAAACCCTTTTCCACAATCTGTCCAACACTCATCAAATTCTTGGTGATTGTTGGTACATATTGAACCTTGCTCAACAAATTTCTATTCCCATAAGAAGTTTTAACATTTCCTACCTTGACAACTGAATGCTTGGTGTCATCACCTATTTGTACTTGGTGCTTTCCCTTGGGTTCATCAAGGTCAAAGAGAAGACCTACATTGCTTGCCACATGGTTTGAACATCATGAGTCAATATAGAAGAGGTGTTCATAATTCATACCTTGCTTTGAAGTCATGTTCATAATCATAAGAGAATCCTCTTGATCCTCTGTGTAATTGTTGTAGCCTTTTCTTGATTTTTAGCCTCCTTGGTAGTTATTGTTGTAATCGTTGTTGTAGTTGTTGTTGTTGTAGCCGTGATTGTAGCTTTGGTTGTGGTTGAACCTTCCTCTTGATTGTGGGTAGCCACCTCTTTGATATCCTCTTCCTCTTTGATTCTTGTAGTTCCTATAGCAATCATTTGTAGTGTGACTAGACAATCCACATATATTGCATGGGGAAGAGTTGAAGGGTCTCCCCCTGCCTTGCTTACCTCCTCTGCGCCTACCTCTTGAGTTCCTACCTCTTCCTGCATAGTTAGCTTGAGAAGTAGTATCTTCATCTTCAACCTTTTTGTTTTTCCCTTTCTCTTTAGACTTTCCTTTATCTGTATATAGGGCAGAAGAGTTATTATCTCTTGATGAATTTCCATTTTTGTTGAGCTTGGATTCATGGGTAAATAGTTGCCCCATGAGTGTGGTAAGATTCGAAATCTGCATGTCCATATATAAGTCCATAGCAATTGTGAAGCTTTCCCATTTGTCGTCTGCCTTGATACCATTGATTACTTGTCTCACAATTTGCTCCTCTTCAATCTCCTCTCCTATGCTTGCCAATTGGTCCGCCAGATCCTTGAATTTGGTCACATATTCTGAAATAATTTACTTGGATTGCTTCCTTTGAGTGGTAAACTCAATCCACAATTGATTCTTCCTGGTTCTCGTGTTGGAAGAAAAGTATGAAGACGATGTATCCCAAGTCTCTTGGGATGTTTTACAATTCCTAATATGTGGAAGACGAAAGACAGAGATAGAGCTAAGAAGATATGACCTTGCTAAAGCATCTTTGGCACACCATGAGTTAAGTCTTTCAAGCTCCTCTCTTGTAGGTTGTCCTTTGCTTTTGAAAATGGTCATCTCCTCATATGTATCCATAGAGAATCCTTCCTTGTAAGTACGTCTTCATCCTCATTCTTGGTAGTTGTTCTTGTCCAATTTATCAATAAAAGAAGGGAAACCATCTTCCATTTTACCTCAATTTGCTCTGATACCACTGTTGGGAAATATGGATGGACACCTCAAGAAATGAGTTGGTACTACTAATCCCTGCTTTGTACCAGCCCTATTTTACTTCGAAGTTGAGTTGTAGGTCCCTTTAGATTTACAATGACACTAAATAAGTGCCTATGTGCTTTGGAGGTGATGCTTCAACTAATTAGATCGAAACAAATAAGTTTGCATCTAGCTTATGACCAAAAGTTGATATTTTGGTCTTGATACCTGCTAAAAGTTTTGCTCAGTACTCATAGTACTGTAGCAATTAGCAAAATTCCTTCTGAGGGTATCTAATTAGCTTAGTGAGCTAATGATTCCAGGTGAAAGTACTTAAAATGATAGACTATACTTTGAGCAATAATTTTAGCAAGTAGAAGCTTACCCGCGACTTTTTAGGAACTTTGTAGAGAATGACTAGTGAACACTTCAAGAAGCTTTTCTCCCAGTTCCCAATCTATTGCATTAGAACACCTATCAAGCACACTACATTATATCATGTGGCTCTAACATCCGAATGGAGCAAACCAATGGTAACTTACTTGAGGACAAGAACATTCCCTCAAGAAATGACTTTAGCAAGACAATAGTCTAGGCACGAAGCTCAAGGCTAGAAAATCATTGGCGATAATATGTACACAAGGAGAAGAGATGGATATCTAAGATAGTGTGTTGATGAGATTGACTACTTGAAAATATTAGAGACTATACAGCAAAGTGTCAGAGGTGGTCATTTTGGGCCTCACCAAATAATTAAGGCCATGCTAGTCTTGGGATTATGGTGGCCTACTCTTCATATGGATGCACATACATATGTGAAGAGATGTGATGTTTGCCAAAGAGCTCAATTTCAAACACAGAGAGATGAGATGCCAGTGAAACCCATGATGGGAGGATGTGCATTCTCTAAGTGGGACATAGAATTTGTTGCACCCATTAACCACCCTACGGAAGGCACTCATGCTGAATACATCATCATATGAACAAATTACCTCACAAAATGGGTAGAAGCTAAGGCTACCAAAAAGAATGATGCACATATGACAATGAAATTCTTATTTGAGAATGTGTTTACAATGTATGGCTTGCCTATAGAACTAGTGAGTGAGAGAGAGACTTACTTTCTAAACAAAGTCATTGAATATTTGTTACAAGATTTTATGGTGATTCACAAGAAGTCCGCACCATATCATTCCCACAACAATGGACATGCAGAAAGTACTAACAAGATCCTTTGCAAACGTTCAGATTGGGACAAACAGTTACATCATGCTATTTGGGCATATCGAGTGGCCTACAAGACCATACTCAATGTAACTTCCTTTCATATGGTTTTTGGTCAAAATAGAGTGCTTCCCTTGTATTTTTTGGTACCCACCCTTAAGGTTTCGCAAGAGCATCAATGGATTGTCCACAAGTTATCATCAAGGAGCATGGGCTTAGAATGATTAGGGGAGACTAGGTTGAGAGCAACTGCGGGAATATATGCAACCAAGAAGAGACAAAAAGCCTGATTTGATGCACATGTAAAAGATAAAGGCTTGAAGGTAGGAGATTTGGTCCTAGTCTATATGTTGAAGAAATGCACGTGGAAGTTAGAGAAACATGGTTGTGGACCTATGATTATAAATAGGCTTTCAACAAGTGGAGTGATACAGTTAGCAATCCTCAAAGGGGAGATAATGCCTAATTATATTAGTGGTTGTAGAGTCAAGATTTACCAAGAACCTCTAATTGAGGATATGCTTAGATGACTCACTCTGGCAAAAAATTACAAGGAGAAAGAAAAAAGAATTAGAGATGAAGCTCAAGAAGAAGCCCTAGAATGCATCAAACATATGAAATTAAGAAGACAAGGACTAGAGAGGGAATGTGATAATGAGTTAGAAGGCCTAGATATCCTAAGGCAATGTGTCAAACAAATTCAACTACTCACCCTAGCATAGTGAATAGGAGACCATTCGTTACCATTTTGCTAGGGCAAGTTAGCACTCTCAAGGAGATTAGGGTGCTAATAGATGCAGGTGCTGCAACTAGGGCAATCAGGTGGTTTCATTGTCGAGACTTGGGACTCAAAATCCATCCTATTGAGGAATACCTCATAGTGCTAAGAGGCATGGAAACCCCTTGCATTGGTGAGGTGGAACTTCCTATCCTCATAAAAGATGTAACCTTGATGGTGAGCTTTTAGTTTTTCATGATGATGACCTGATAGGACCACTGATTCTCATCCAAGATTGGATATATGATCACTTAGTGGACTTAAATATTAGAGAATGCTCCCTTGAGTTCAGGGTGACAAGCCACTAGCAAAAGATAGTGCTTGAGATCCCTAGTTCCCTCCACTTCACAGAAGGCAACACTTGCCCCCACATAATGAAAGAGAAGGTTGGCCAAAAGATCTTTGGACAAATCCTCCCACCAATGGTAAACCTCTCTGGTTAGATGGGGACTATCCTTGGACAAAGGAGTACTAAGGAATTCCTACTCCCCTTCTTCTGCCAGATGGGCACTATCAGCGGATAGATGGGGACCATCAACCCCTCGAGCATACCCTCCATACTTCGCCTGCCTAGAAAATGAATCATTTCCTAATGGGTAGGACTTGCAAGTGTTGAACCTCCCTTATTTTCCAAAGTAGAGTGTCCACACAACCTCTCACAAACCACCGTTGAAAAGTCAACCACGATGCAGACTCCTCAATAGAAGGCCAATTCAGACTACTCCATGGATGTAGTGCAAGTCTCCAAGCATGACCAGCAAAAAGCAAATGTGGTTACCCAAAGGCTAGATTCCATTTATGAATTTCTCTAACTCATTGCATGAACCCAAGACAAATATGGCGAGTCAACCTCGACACTCACCATCATCAAGACATTGTCCTCGAATGCAAATTTGACAAGTCTAGGTACCTAAGAAGTCTATCTTGGCCAAGCGCGACACCACTCACATATGGGTTCCCAACGCTTGTTTAGTAGCTCAAAGAATATTCCATGTAACAAAACTCCCTCCAAAACTACACCTTTCATCCACCTCTTCATCTCCCATTCCATCATTTGTATCTAAACCGAAAAACTGTTTCACTAGGAAATGGGTGCCTAAACATCCCCAGAATCCTCAATCCCGTCTATTGTATAATGAGACACCTCATGAAACTACACTATCTCTTTGTAATAAATCACTAACACCCAAGCTAACTGATCAACCTTTTAAAAATCAACCCTTTCTGACTTGCAACCATAGCTAACAACATCTCTCACTAATGGATATGTATGCATTATTTAGAGCATGTAGGAAGTCTAGCAACGTGCATTAATCACCGAGAGATTGTTTGAGAATTACTTCACAATAGAAGGCTACATAGGAGCCACATCAGTTATGGAAAGGGATTGTGGTCTTGCTATGTTGAGATCTAAATTAATTTCCATGTTAATGCGTTATCCTTTTGTAGCAAATCTTTCGGACAAACATTCAGGAACAACATGCAGGGAGGAGAATCCTCAGGGGCTGGCACTAGCTTACATCTTATGGATTTTGAAAATTTACGGGTAGAAGTCCATCCTTCAATGTTATCGTTAGATTTCCAAGGCTTTATGGGCCTAGTGCCTATCGAAGACCCACACATCAGAAGGATAGAATAGGTTCACAACAAGTCTTAATGGTTTCAAGGTCTAGCAAGACCCCTTCTCAACGAGAACACATTTATGAAGCAAACCTATGCTTTAATGGTGACACGTGGGGAAGATACCAATTCTTCTCCAAAGACTTTGAGCTCTTGAATACAGAGGAATTGAGGCCAATATGTGACAAAGTAGGGTTCACCGAATACTTTTAGTGCACCCCTACCCAAACTTGATTTTTTCATTGCTACTACTTTGTAACCACCCTCCAAACTTTGGTAAGAAAAGAAATCCCAGCTACCTTCATACTGCCCTCCTTGGTAATAGAGCCTCCCTTCAAGAAGTTTAGCCTCTCAATGGATCTCATCTGAGCAACGTTGAAAATTCATGGTTCTCACACCCCCACAAAGAAAGAGAGACTTATCTCACATCCCATGAAAAAAGGTGATGTCTTTAAATGGGCAGGTATATATGCCATTACACTAGGACTGTCCAAGCCACTATGCATTTGCATGAAATATTTTTGCATTTTTGGCTTAGGACTGCTTTATGCAACCACAAGAGAATCTGGTTCCGACTCTACCTAGAAAATACAGACCCTCAAGCAATCCACTTGGCTAGTTGATCCAAGAACAATTATTTCTAGCCAATCACAAATGGGCAAGGAAGAGAGTGATGGATGGATGTTGTGTTATTACAAGGCTTATATATATGTGCCTAGCATACGATATTCCAATAGAGAGAGTGTTGTGAAAACTTATTCCTAGAGTATAGCATCCATTGGAGAGTGAGTGAGTACGTATTCACCCATCCAACTCCACCCATATATATACCAAAGGTCCACGAGTTGCATGTCTTAATTTTTAGCCATGTGTCCTTCCAAGTGTCCTTCATGTGGATACTTTCCAAAGAGAATCACATGGCTTCTATTTCAATTGAAGTCTTTCTTTCACGTACGAGTCAAGGTGTCACTTGGGAGAAACTTCTCCCAAGACTAAGGTTTTATTCCCTTAGGTTAATTATTCCTAAGGTAACAAACCCTTCAATTGAGACTTCTATGATATAAAACCTCAAGGGTTAAATCCAAGAAACATAGGTTCCTTTTAGGAGGGTCTAACCCATGATTTATACAACATTCTTCCCCCTTTAACATTTTCGTCCTCGAAAATGTGCTTTGGTATATTACGTGGAGTATTTCCCCACGCACCATGATTCATTTTGTTTGATCATGGACTCAGTCTAAAAAAATATTTCCCTTGTTTTATCCAGAAGTTAAAAAAGAGGGAAATCTTTTGTTTATGGAACTTACTCATTCCCAAGTAGCACTTTCTTCGGTTCCATCCCTTCATTTAACTAGGCACTCTTTATATAGGTGATTTCTTGTTTTTTTATCCCGAGTGCGTAGTATTCTCTCGGGTTCATGAGGGATGTTAAGAAGGGAGATTGGTTGAATGATTGTATCGGAAGATACAAGATTGTCTTGTTCAACTAGTTTTCTTTTTAGTCGACTTACATGGAATACTCGATGAAGTAAACAATCTTCTGGGAGTTCTAACTCATAAGCCAAAGTCCCTATTCTTTTAAGAACCTTAAAAGGGCCACAAAATCTCGGAGAGAGTTTAGGACAAGGTCCTGTTTTTAATGTTTCAGATTTCTCAGGAACTTTAAGATATACTAATTCACCAACCTGAAAGGAAATATCTCGCCTTTTAGGGTCGCTAAAAGATTTAGCTCTATCCTGGGCTTTCCTCAGATTTTCCTTGGCTAGTTTTAGCTTAAAGTTCATATCTTCTAAGAAATATTTTGCTGCTTGGACTTTTTCGTTTTGAAGTCCAACTACATAAGGTGCTCTTGGTTGAAACCCATACATTAACATAAAAGGGCTATATTGCGTTGCAGAATGCTTTGCACTATTGTAAGCAAATTCTACTATCGGTAAATAGTCTTCCCAGTTAGTTTGGGTAGAAGATATGTATTCTCATAACATATCTTCAAGTATTCGATTGACTCTTTCAGTTTGACCATCCGTTTGAGGGTGTTCAGTAGTACTCAAGTTTAGCTCAGTTTCTAATCTACTGAATACAACTCTCCAAAAATGACTAGTGAATTTTCTATCTCTATCAGACACTATGTCTTGAGGTAATCCATAGAGTCTATACAGTTGTTGTATGAATATTTTAGCTGATTATGGAGTTTTTACTGTAGTTCGAGTAGGTATGAAACGAGCCATTTTGGTCAATCGATCAACTATGACCCAAACAACATCATGAACTTTAGGGGTACGTGGCAAGCCTGTAATGAAATCCATGGAAATACTTTCCCATTTTTCATTTGGAATTTCTAAGGGATGCAACAAACCCCCTATCTTAAGCTTTTCAACTTTGTTAACTTGGCACTTGGTGCATCTAAGTACATAATTATATACATCTTTATGTATACTAGGCCAGTAAAACTTCCTTTTTACTAATTCATAAGTTTTGTTGATTCCAGGATGTCCTGCACTTGGGGCATCATGACATTCAAACAATTTTTTTTTTCTAAGTTCAGAATTACCTTTTTTCCAAACTTTACTATTTTCGAGTTTCAATGTTTGGACTAAGTGTTTTCTTGTCTTTTCTTTCCCTCTTATCTCACGGGTGGCTTTTGTTGTCCCCTAGTCATGCAATTTTTACTAAGATGTCATGGGTTAAGGCACTTAAAGAAAAGATTCTCATTTTTTGCTTTTTCCCAAACCTGAGGGTCAAGCCTAGGTCATGAAGGTCTAGGGGTTTTAAAGTCATCCTTTTTGAACGTGCCTAGCTTTCTTTTACTTGGTTTGAACTTCTTATTATCTCCGACAAGATGAAGTGGTTGTGTTCCAGTTTTAGCATGATCTTCATAGAATCTATGCTAACTTAATAGCATCTTCTAAACTTTTTGGAGCACTTCTCTTCACTTCATGTTTGACTTGCTTGTCAAGACCACAGATAAAACCTCTTACCTTATGAAAATCATCTAGGTTTTGCAGTTTTAGTACTATTTCTCGATAATGAGAAATATATAAAGAAAGGGGAGATCCTCTCTGTAGGACTTTGTCCCATTCTTCCCAGTTTCGTTCATCCTCATTTTCTGGTAAGAATTCTTTTTTGAAGAATTCTTCAAATTGATTCCAAGTGTCTGGGATTCTTTGAGCCTCTTTCAAGCTCATCCACCACTTATAAGCCTTAGGTCCAAGTGATAAACTTGTTTCTAAGACTTTTTTTTTTAATATAAAGGAAGTTCGGCATTAGCCTAGTCTCCCGGACTTGGATTAAATAAAGAAAGAAAAGTACAAGAATAAAGAAAGAAAAGTACAAGAGACTGCATCTTTGTTTTGGTCTTTGTCTTCCCTTGAAAATTGAGGTGGTTTTAAGTCTTTTGCAAAAGACAAGCTTCTAGACTTAATGGCAGTATGAAGAGGATTCACTTCATTATCCTTATTTTTTAAAGATACATTACTATGTAATGGTAAAGGGGCGTTAGTTCCTTTACTAGATGATGGGTTCCTTGGTCGAATGGACAAAGAACCCATTTGGGCAGGTAAGGGTAAAGATGGACAAATCGTATTAAGAATTTGTTCCATCTTCCCTTTAAATTCATTAATTGAAGTATGAAGGGTACCCATCTCGTTTTGGATTTCTTTGACAATGAACATATCCGCTTGGATATCGTTCATTTTTTCATCCAATCCATTCAACTCAATATAAATATTTATTTCCTGCCTTTCTTCTTGGCCTATCTCTGGAAGACCTGGAGTGTAATCTAATTGTCTACCCCCTTCCTGCGGTGCATTATCCTCTTCCTGCCTAGGTATGTCTAATAACATGTTACTTGTGTAGGAATCCCCCATAATTCCATGAATACTTTGGAATCAACTAGAAATAAGAAGATGCCGTTTTTAATATTGAAGGAAAGAAAATGAAAATTAAATCCAGTACTTCCTCGATTTTTTCTTTGATATCAGCTTCTAGTTGTAGGTCGGCTTGGGTCGCCTTGGACGATTGATCGAAACTTCAATTCGCGTGATCTTCTTTGGAGATTTAGTCGATGAAACTTATGGCTTTTGTTGAAACTCCTCAAATGTCGATCATCAAATGGCCTCCGTTGGGGGGTCTTATGGCCTCCATTGGGGGGGTCTTTTTATCCCATATGAGCAAAATAAAGACTTGAGACTTTCTTTACAATAAAAATTCGAGCTTGTTTGGCTCTAGAGAGAGAAAAAAAATTCTGCTGCGCTACTCGATAATCCGTCGGCTGGAGACTCCTTCATTTGCCGTCCGTCTGCTGATGGGTTTATCAGACTGCTGATTAATTGGGAGACGGGTCCTCCTCCTGTCACCGATCAGCTGGGGAATTACTCGGGCCGTCGGTTGGCTGGGGGCAGGGTCCTTCACTTCAATTAAGGCTTGTCCCCTGAGCATCAAAGGCTGTAAAGAATCAGCACTTTAGATGCGTCATGCGACTGCTCCTGGCTCCACAATCTACTCTAATCGATGCTGTACCAATTGTCGGTGCATTTAAATGAAGACTAGCTTGAATTGATAGCATCCATCTCCATTAATGTGCGTGTGGGGACTGGGCTTCATCCGTCTGCTGGAGAATCTTTTGATCATTAATCTATTGAGTCTTTACCTACCTGGAGCTTAGGTAGATACTTTCTTTAATCTTTGATGGCAATACTCAGAGCAGGTGCAAGTTGCAACTGAAAAATTGTGGAGAAAAAGAGACGTAGTTACTGAGGAATTCGAATTTTACTATAGCTTCAAGAAGATGGCCTGCACATGAATGAAGAAACACTACAAGTACTTGAAAAAGAACCTGGCTCTGATTACCACTCTTGTGAAAACTTCTTCCTAGAGTATAGCATCCACCAGAGAGTGAGTGAGTACGTATCCACCCATCCAACTCCACCCATATATATACCAAAGGTCCAAGAGTTGCATGTCTTAATTTTTTAGCCATGTGTCCTTCCAAGTGTCCTTCATGTGGATACTTTCCAAAGAGAATCACATGGCTTCTATTTCAATTGAAGTCTTTCTTTCACGTACGAGTCAAGGTGTCACTTGGGAGAAGCTTCTCCCAAGTCTAAGGTTTTATTCCCTTAGGTTAATTATTCCTAAGGTAACAAACCCTTCAATTGAGACTTCTATGAAATAAAACCTCAAGGATTAAATCCAAGAAACATAGGTTCCTTTTAGGAGGGTCTAGCCCATGATTTATACAATAGAGAGCCTTATCTAGTGCCCAGATACAATATTACAAGGGTGCCAATAAATCCCAGAAACAACCCAAAGCATGCTCAGGAAAAAGAATGAGGGGATTCATCCCTTGCCCACAAGTAGCTACCTCACGGTCCCCTCAACTATCACCTCAAGAGTCATCTACAAAACCCAATTAGTGATTCTTCCAATTCATATTTGATTATCATGAGAACCCAAATCAAAGAGCCTTATCTAGTGCTCAGCTACAATATTACAAGGGTGCTAATAAGTCCTAGAAACATCCCAAAGCATGCTAGAGAAAAAGAATGAGGGGACCCATCCCTTGCCCACAAGTAGCTACCTCATGGTCCCCTCAACCATCACCTCAGGAGACATCTACAAAACCCCAATCAATGATTCTTCCAATTTGTATTTGATTATCATGAAAACCCAAATAATGACTTCTCAAGCACCCATGGGAGTTGTCCCAGTTACAGAGACTCAAAGAGTTTCTGAATCTACTGCTATGCTAGGGATAGAGGCATTTTCATTTCAAATTCCAAACATGGAGGCCGAAGCTTTAAACACTATGTTTGACTTTTAGATGCACGATGCATTCTCAAGTGATTTCCAATTCTCAGATGCACAATTCATCTCCCAAGAATATGAGCGCCCAAGCTACCCTAGTTCCCCATCCAACCATGAAGGCGACCATGCCACATCAAACCAAGAACATGATTACAAGACTTTCACATATTACGATCAAGAGGATGAGGAACATCAACAAGATCAAGAGGAGAATATTGTGGATTAGCAAGAATAGGAGGAGACACAACGGGACACTCAAGGTGATACAAGTCCAAGAGAAGATGACACAACAGAGGAAGCAGCTCAAAAAATTTCCATTCAATGATTATATAACACCATGCATGATGTATGGGCCAGATATGAGATAAGAGAGCAACAGAGCCAAGAAATCTTGCAAGAAGAGCTTCCTAATAGTGGCTTTGAGGTCACCTTTGTAAATTCATTTAATGAATTGATTCAAGCTAGGGGCATGTGGAAGCATTTCACTTCTTGAAATGCAAGCCCGTACCAATATTTGGTCCATGTTGCACGTGACTCCTATCTCGTCTGCAAAATACATCTGAGTTCCTGTCAACACTAGTACTTCCAATAGACATGATGTTTAAAAACACTCAATGATAGCAACACCAACGTGGGACCACACCACCTCCATAGACCTCTCAAACTCCCCAACCAACCTTTTATCCACCCACACTCAAGATATGGCCTCTACGATTGAAACCACCATGCACTCACCAATACCACCTGAATCACCCATTACTAGTCCCTCCGACAATGTTTTCCTCCTCACATCTTCACCTATTATGTTTTCTTGTATGCACCAAGCTTGAGAAGCATTTTTGTCTCTTGGACAACAATACCACACTCTTCAAAAGACCAAAATTCAATTACAAGTGATTCTTGACTCCCTATCAATTGAGATTGCTTCACTCAATGCATAAAAACGAGAGTTATGGGACTCGAATACTATGGGACTCGAGTTGTAGCAGAAGGCGAAAGAAGCGGTTGCAAATGTTGAGGAGTAGCTTAGACAACAAGCAACTTGCAATGCACAATTTACAAGGAACATGGGACGCCTCAGACGTCATTTGGCAGCAACAAAAGTGGAGAACCAATGACTACAAGAGTAGAATAGAGAGAACTTTGAAATAGGTATGGACCATCATGAAGAACCACTCAGCCCAAGTCGGTTCAAAGATCTCCCCTCAGAGAGAATCAAAACCCTCCTTGAGGACCACAACTCCCTATTAGAAGATTAGGATCGATTATCCTAAGAGTGAATAGACAGTGAAGCCTTGCATTTATGGGAACCATCTATGCCATTGGCCACTTTGGAGATGTTACCACCTAAAGTTATGGAAGAATTAAATAGATTGTGGGCATGAATGAACGAATTGCAAGGATAGCTACCAGATCCAACGGCCATTCCATGACTAGAATCCCCACCTGACCTCTCGAAAGTAGAAGAAACAATAACTATTCACATGGAATCGACATTCAAATAGGAATACGAGCCACAAATTGTTAGTGGTGGCCGAGCCACTGAAGCTAGGCATGGCATGTTCGAACTTCCTCGACCGACATGGATGAAACCAGTCAAAGAATAGGGGAAAACACATTCAACAAGGATAGAGGAGTAGTTACAGGCCATATAAACTATCGAAGAGACCATTTTACAGTCTCCTTACTATGCAAAACTAGCCCCAAGAAGGTACATCTCCATCAATGAATTATAGTACAAACCCTACTTCACGTACTTAGTAGAATTAAATCTTGCGATCGAGCACATGATGGGGAAGAAACCAACTCATGCAACACAATTCCAACATGAGGACCTACCTCTAAGCACCAACAAGGGGACAATTTTTGAGCCCAGTTGGAGAAAAGAACTACTGCAAGAGTACCCCAAAATGATGTCTACTTGGTCAAAGGCACCCTTATACATCCTCTACAGCCCGTTCAATGGTGAAGCTGCACACCATTGATCCTAGGCAACCTTCATTATTAACATGAAGAGTAATGTGAGATAATATTCTACTTCCATTGTCGCTCCTATTGTCTCTTCCATGTGTGTGTGTGTATGTGTGTGTGCACTAGTGTGCTTCTCACCTTCACCTTTGTGCAAATCAGTCATTCACGATCTCCATATCATCCTACCTCTTCCATGGATTGACAATTATGGAGGTGGAGCTTCTTCACATGATACTTGCCTTGTCTAGAACAATACTTTGTTGAGAGGATTCTGCAATGTCCCTTAACTCTTGTACTTTTTCTTTACCTTTGAAGTTCCATGAGTTTATCTCCCTCCTAGGAGTTGTCTAATCATCTTTAGAATCACTTGAAACCAACTATATGTGTATCCTTGCTTGAGAGTATTGGAAAGTCTTCCTCCAAGTCGTATGGTAACTTGATCTTCTTGCAAACATCTTCAAACCAAGACTGTTGTCATCAAACACTACATCTAGACTAACTATGAAGCCTTTGATGCTAGGTTTATATAGTCCATAAACCTATGGATTTAGATCATAGCCTATAAATACACACTAATTTTCCTTTTGGTCAACTTTACCTCATATTTGAGATGGTATGTGTGCATATGCCAATGAACCCAAATATCTTGCAATGATCACTCATTGGTATCCTTCCATTCCAAGCTTCATAAGGAGTCATACCTTCGATGATTTTGAGGATAACCTATTTATGAGGTATGTGGCAATGGATATTGTCTCTACCCATAATTAGGTAATTTATTCTCACTCAACATGGACCTTTCTACTTCTAGAATGGTCTTTGTTGGGGTTCGAAATTCAACACATCACAATAAATCTTCAAATTAATCAGTTTACACACACTGGTCTTCGTCAAAGAGAGAATCTTCTTACTACAGGCTTTTGTTCTAGTATTACTTATATTGCGTCAAAAAATCCTTATCTTCATCAAAACACTCTAAGGAATGAATGGAGATTCATGCAAAAGTCTACTCTTATCTGAGTATTGACTCCTGTCAACATTCTTTACGCATCAAACACAGTCATGTAAGAAACATTTTCCAGAAAAGACTTCAGATTACAGAGAATGTATATTTGTTGCGAATACAAGAAATCTACTTTAGGGTTCCATTCTTTCTAGAACACACATCTTGGTGCTTCTGATTTTATGAAGCGCTTTTCCTCCTGCAGTCGTGCTTCCTACTTCCTTCGACCTCTTCTTGATTTCTTCATACGCCCCCCTGTCAAATGTAACGTCTTCCCCCTCTTATGACATCCACGCAAACTCCAATGTAACCATCTGTTAAAAATCCGATGCACCAAAAATAGACATCCAACTAAGTAATGCCTAAATTTAACAATCTTTCATAATTCAAATTAACCATTTATCCTCCAGATTTCCCTATCCTCAACACCTGGCATAGCCCGATGGGGAATTTTGTGAGAAATTAGACTCGAATTTACAATCCCTTGATCATATAAAATTATTTCCTTTGATTGTTTAGAACTAGCCGCTTGCTGCAACCTCTTGATTCTGTATCACTTTCAGATCTTCCCCAATATCTTTCTGTTCCTGCTGGAATTTCATTGAACGAAATAATAGTTGTTGCTTAACAATTGCATCCAACTTCTGCTCCAATTCCTTTTGCAACAATTGCTCGTGCAACTCTTTAATTGATTGCTCATATTCCTTAACCTGCGTCTGATATTCATCAACCATATGCTGTAACTCCTTCTCATACTTTGAAACAAAACAATTCTGTACCTGCTCAATCTGAATTCTACACAAGGTTTGCCAATGATTTTGAACCACCTTCCATATGTCTTGAACATATTTCTGCACCTGCTGCTTCAATACTCCAACATCCGACTCTGTCATCAAAACTGCATTAAAGTCCACTTCCTCATTTTCCAATGTTTCCTTCTCTAACGACAACAATGCCTCCACCCGAGATCTAAGTACTATAGCTTCTGTCTTCAAATTTGCATTCAATGCAGAAAAACCATTCATTTCGTTTTCAATTTTCTCTTGTATGATGCTCTTCCACTCATCAAATTCTTGTAATGATTGCTTTACCTTCGACAACTCAATTACTTGCTGCACTTTACTTTGTTGTTTGTACTCTTCCAATGCCTGCGCTTTCTTATTTACCTCTTCTTGAAGCAATTGTACTCGCTTCTGTAAGAATTGATAACTCTCTTTATCAACAGAGTCCTTAGCTTGCTCAAACTTTTTAAATTGCTCCTCCTGCCACTCTAAAAAAACAAAAACCTCCTGCATTTTCTTCTTCATACTCAATGCATCAAAACCTTCTCTTAGTATTGATTGTTGCTTAACCTCTTCTTCCCTTTTTACACATCTCGTGTGCTCCTTCCAATTCTTTGCCGATTACCTACACCGGACCCCTAATTCCTGATTCATCAGCTTGAACCTTGGTCTCCTTAGGACTTGATAGCCCTTGACTATCCGTCTGCTGCACAAACTGAAAGAGTGCTGCTAGATATGCTGACATACGACTGTTCACCAATGTTTTTCACCTATCTCCCATAAAAATTTGCTCATGCATATGCTCATACAACCAGTGAACCCAACTTACACTACCACTTGATTCAGCATAAGCTAATGGTGCAAACTTTTCTCTTGACATGTAATCATATTTAATAATAAAACATAATCTTTCTAAGTACCACTTTAGCTGCTCCCTACGTGCGTACGCTGCGTTTTTCATCATATAGTATTGCCTTCCTCCTTCCCTTGTGCCAAATTCCTTCCTCAATGACTCCTCTGAACACTTCGGAATAACTACATCCTTGTAAATTGGTAATTTAAACACCTCTGCCACTAGCTCAGGTGAAAACTTTACATGTAATGTCAACTGTCCCTTCGTCTTCTTCAAAATCTCAAGCTGAATTTTGGCATAGATATTGCATCACCATTGTGCCCATGGCAACGCTGCAAACTGCAATAAACCTATTTTGTGGAGCCAAGCCGCATTAATGCGAGAATGCATATCAATTTCTACCTTAAAATCCATAAACAGATCCATGACAGTCTGCATAAACTTCGTTGCTGTGGATGGTGTTGAAGTCTCCTCCGCCTCATCTTGAAGCTAGTTGTCACTCTCCTCCGTTGTCATGTCCTCCTTGCGTGACACTACTTCTCTTCTTTTACAGCGCTCCCTCATGACTGCTGCCTCTTGCAACGATACACTAGAACCTGCGAGGAACATCACCTTTGGAGCCATAATATAGAATGCAAAACACAGGTACAAATAGTGCGAACTTTCAAATCGCCTCTGAGCTGCAAACTTTGCGTACTAGCTCACGTGCCCACACCCGCAACTACATAATGTTCGAGTATAAGTTAGCTTAAAAATCATTGAGCTCATCCTTTCACACATTTCCATGCTATGAGTAAAAATTGTTTTACACGTGCAGTTAGTCGCATTAAAACTCATGCGCCAATCAAGAATAATCAAGTGAACTCTCTTCCCATTCATATTGCATTTTCCGATCCATGTACATACAATTTCCCCAAAAACTTTGGATACATGATATTGCTGGTGCCCTGCTACCACCATTGTCCATACATCATGAGTTACATCCCTTGCTACATTTGAATAGTCCTCTGCTACTTTAGTCCGATTCACGAACACTCCGTTCTTCTTGGTATGCCGATAAACAACTTCTAACACAATTGTGAACCTCTGATTATACCATATCCCCCAATGGATTCCTAAGAACACGCTTAATACCATTTTCGACCAAGTACAATCAAGGAAATATGTTAGCAAGGACGAGAATGCAGATAAATAAGCCTTCTTGCTCCTGTGGTCAGTCATGCTAATAGTATGTCTTTCAGAATTAATCGTTGCTTGCACTACATTAGAATACAACCAATCCAAATGCGGTGGCTTCCCTTGAAATTTCTTTAACGGGAATCCATTGATCGGTTTCTCAATTTTGGTGCCGAATACATCTGCCAATAAGAAAGTTCCTTGCCCTAAATCTTGCACAATCTGATATTGACCTTGGTATCTCAATGTAAGCTTTCCCGGATGTGGTCCAAGCTTAGAATTATACACCATTACCCAATCTCCTTCCTTAAATAACTTAAACTTCACATTCTGATTCACCCAAGCTTGTCTTCTTCTTTGAATTACCTCAGTAATGTACACACTTACCAAACAATCTTCTTCCAACTGCAAAAGATATTTGCTTCTATGCTTAACTGATAAACCTGGAGACATCTTTTCCGCTGTGATTCACAAACTTGGAACCACAAATTCCATGGGTACTACTGCCTCCAATCCATATACTAGTGGAAATGGAGTCATACCGGTTGTCACTTTGAATGCTGTTCTAAATGACCACAAAGCTGAGTCAAGTAATAAATCCCAATTTTTCTGATTGTCATGCACAAGATTCTTAAGAATTTGCATTAATGTTTTATTTGTACTTTCAGCCTGACCATTCGCCTGTGGATGATATGCGGTAGACTTTTTATGCATAATCAAATGGGTTCATGTTAATTCTGAAATTACTTCATTAAGGAAATGCGCACCTCTATCACTCACTAACTCAATAGGACAGCCAAATCTGGTCATAATATTATGATAAAGAAATTTTACCACGCTTGCCTTATTATCTTTCAATGCCAATGCTTCCACCCACTTTGTACAATAATCCGTAGCTACCAAAATATATCTAGATGATCAAACATCCTATCTGTATTGCTAGGTTGGCCTATCTTCTGACAAATCACACATCGTTTTGCATGCTCATGCACATCCTTTAACATAGTAGGCCACCATAACCCTGCTTATAATACTTTCTTTCCTGTAATATCCCCCGACAAATGACCTCCTGCTGGACCTGAATGTGCCTCTTGTAACACTGCTAGTTGCTCAAATTCTGGTACACACCTCCTAATAACCTGATACACCCCTTCTTTATATAATGCACTGGCTATGATCAAGTAGGGCCTCCTTCTCAGTGCAAATTTCCTTCTCTGATCAGGTGAAAAATGTTGTGGCAATGACCCATCCGTTAAAAATACCAATAATTGATCATACCATGAATCTGGTTCAGCAACCTGTGCATTAAACAATTCCGCATTAGGGAATTCATCATTGACACCCGAAGGTGCCTCCCCTGATTATCGACTAAAATAGTCAGCCATTGCGTGCTCCTTGCTTGGAGTATGAACAATCACAAAATCAAACTCTTGCAATAAAAGCATCCACCTGGCTAATCTTCCTGTCAACAAAGGCTTCTTAATCAAATATATCAAAGCTGGGTGATCTACATGAAAAACCACCTTATTGCCCAACAAATAATGTCGAAAATTATTGAGAGAATATACCATTGCTATCGCTTCCCGTTCAGTCACCAGATAATTCCTTTCTGCTGAACACAATACCCTACTAGCATAATATACGGGTCTAAACCATCCTTTCTCTTTTTGCTGCATCAAAACTGCTCCAATCGCCACATCCGATGCATCAACAAATATTTGGAAGGGCAATGACCAATCTGGTGGTTGCGAAATTGGTGCTGCAGATACCATCTTCTTCAAGAGTTGAAACGCTTTTTCTTGCGCATCCGCCCATACAAATGGAACATCCTTTTTTGTCAAATGTGTAAGCGGTAAAGAAATATTAGCCAAGTATCGTAAGTATTGGAATGCCACTTAATCTGACCCACGAACCACATTACTTCCTTCACATTTGTAGGTGCCTTTGCGTCCTAACCGCTTCAATCTTCTTAACATCGATGGCCATGCCTTGTTCAGAAATGACATGTCCCAATAAAATACCACTTCTAACTACAATTACACTTTTGAATGGATTTAACACCATCCTAAACTGTTGACATCTGTCGAAACATAATTTCAGACGCTGCAAATGCTGAACCATCTTACCAAAAACCAAAAAATCATCCACAAACACCTACATAAACTCTTGTAGGTAAGGTTCGAACACTTTATGTGCCACATAATTAAATGATGGTGGTCCATCTTCAACCCAAAACTCATAACCGTGAACACATAAGCACCAAATTCTGTGATAAATGCCGTTTTATACTGATCCTCTTCAGCCACACTAATTTGATTGTACCCTGAAAACCCATCCAAAAAACTGTACATCTCATGTCCTGCTTTGTCGCATTTAACTTTTTATAATCCACACAAATTCTGAGTTCCCCATTCTTTTTGGGAACTACAATTATAGGAGAAAGCCAAGTCACTTGATTAACAGGTTTAATAAATCCAACAGCCAATAGTTTATCAATTTCTTCTTTCACCTTCTTAGTAAAATTTGGATTCATCCTATACCGGTGCTGCACAACCGGCACTGCATCCATCTTCAAATTAATCCGATGTTGATGTAAATCTGGATCTATGCCCTTAACCTGAGAATAATCCCATGCAAATATGTCTACATACTCTTTCAACAAACAAACAAGATCTTCCATAAACCGACCATCAATGGTCTTACTAATTCTCACCATCTTAGGTTCAATTTCGGTTCCTAAATTGACTTCCTGAAGCTCTTCCTCCTTTACCCTTGCTAAACCTACATACTTTTGGTCATATATCCGCTCAGCCAAACATATTACTTCTTTTTCCTGTTGTTCTAACTTCTGCTGCATTGGAGTCTCCATACTTTTCTCAAACATCCTTTGTATTTGTACTCCTTCAAGCTGCTCACCCAAAACTGGCCTTCTACTTTCTGCACCATTGGATAATCCTTACTCAATACTGCTTCAACATCAACCTCCAATACCGGTACTATTGTTGGATTTGCTTGCAAAAATTTTTCCTCTTTGTCATCTTCTAACTCATCCGCCAAATTAATAGTCTGAGCCATCATTGGTTTATCCTGCACCGACATATTCCTTCTTCCTCGCATAGGGATTTTCAGCTTCGTTTTTCCTTTTCGGATCATTACTACATTCAAATCCCAATCTTGCTTAACTTTAGCAACCTTGAACCAAGGTCTTCCTAACAACATTTTGTATGGATAAGCTGGCTCGGACATCCTAATGACCACAAAATTTACCATAAATGACATTCCAGAAATAATGATATGCTGCTGCTTCAGAATGCCCATAGGTTGAACTCGAGTTTGGTCTGCCATCTTCACTTGAAATGGTGCCGGAGCCAATGCCCCTTTCCCCATTTCTTTAAAAATGTGCTCAAGTAATATATTCACCCCTAAGCCCCCATCAAGCAACACCTCATCAAATCGTCTTTGCCCAAACTGTACCTGAATTACTGGCACGATAAAATCTACATCTGCTGGATCAATATTATTGGCCGATGTTGAGGGTACCGACCTAAGTAGTGGCTAAGAACGCCGACCAATCAACTTCTGCAATAATTTCTCCCAAAACGCTGGTACCAAAAATAATAATTGGTCTAAAGACAATTGTGACGGTGAGTTAATGATTACCTCAAACCAATCCTTATCGGCATCTTGCTTGGTTACATTCTTGTTTTCAGTGGTTATTGACGGTACCACGCCCGAATCCTGGTCCTCATCAGCAAGTTCTATAAATTTCACTTGTTTGTGCTATTCTTGCTGAACCTATTTTTGCACTTTGTCCCTAACCTGTGTTGTTCTTGCGAATTAATCGGACTTTTGTTTTTGGACCTTGTGACCGCCAACACTTCCACATCTTTTGCCTTCCCACATTGCTTACAATCACAGTACCACTGAGAGTCATACTTTGCATTTAGCATGTCCGATGAACTGTGAGCTACCTCCTTTCCAGACTACGGTTCTGGTAACTCAATGATTATAGCATTTGCTTGAGCAGCCTACTGTCCCTGTTGATTAGGCTGATTATATCGAATTACTAGTATACCCCTTTCTTCTCGATGTCTTACCCATAATGGACAATTAGGTCCAATCCAATGATCAGGCGCCGCACAATACCCACAAGGCATCACTCTTTGTGGTCGTCTGTCCTTGCTGATTTCCCTGATCTCCCCATAAGGGTCTTGCTTGCTGTTGCCTCTGAAAATTTCCTCTCGCTTGCACCGGCATAGCCTAATTGGCTGCTATGTCAGTATTATTTCTATTATCTTGCAATGAACTTTGCCCTCTATTCTTGGGGTTGTACCAACATTGGTTCGTTGTATGTCCATCTTTATCACAAATATCACAAAATCTCCTTTCCTTTGGGGCTACAATGGAATATCCATGTCTTTTTAACTTACTAATCCATGCTTCCTCTTTACTTTGCTTAGCCTTATGCTTGCGATGGCTACTCCCTACTACTTCTTCATCTTGGGTATCCGAGTCAGAATCCTTTGAACTTTTGTATGACTCCAATTCTGAATCAGAGTCAGCCTCTAAATTAGAATCCGAACGTCTCTTTTTTGCTCGTCCAAATCTTCTTTCCACGCGTGCAGCCGCTAACACTAATACATCAAAACCATTTGCAATATCCACACTTGCAACCGTATGTCTAATTGTGCTTCATAATCCTTTTAGAAAATATCTTGCCAACATCTCGTTAGTAGGTCTTTCATCGTTCCATTAAAGTCCTGAACTTCTGAGCATAATCTTCCACTAACATGGTTTTTTGTCTGATAGCTCTCAACTTCCGTAACACATCGGAAGGAGTCTTCTCTTTTCTAAATCGTTTCAAAAATGCTATTTTTAATGCATCATATGTAGCGAAATGAGCAATACCATATTGACTGAACCAGCTCATGGCTCGTCCTTCCAACGTGGTAGAAAATTGCTGGAGCTTAATGTCATCCCCATAGATAGCTGGGTATCCATTAGTTGTCCATTTTATCTCGAATTGAGCCACATGGCAATCAACATATTCTTTAGAGCTTCCTCTGAAATGAGCCGCTTTAACTTTGGGATTGGGAGGTGGTTGCGCCATTGGCTGTGGTTGAGGTGTACGCCTAGTTCTTTGACCGGTCCCCCCTGCAAGTGGGTCAAACTAGAGTCGTCTTCTTACTCCTACAGTTGCTTCTGTTAGGATTAGCACTCCAAGTATACTGCCCACTAACCTTACCTCTACTGCACCTGTTTCTCCTTGTTCCTCTTCAGTTTCCAAATTTGCTTCCTCCTCGGCTTCGTACCAATCGTAAAATTTTGAGGATGACTCCATGTTCGCTACTCTTGCCTGCGCTCTTGTAAAATACACTTTACCAAATCGTTTCCTTCTTTCCTTCATGCATTTCTTGCTTCTTTAGCAGCCCAGTAGGATCGCCAAATGTGTTGGGGTTTGAAATTCAACACATCACAAATAAATCTTCAAATTAATCAGTTTACACACACTGGTCTTCATCAAACAGAGAATCTTCTTACTGTAGGCTTTCGTTCTAGTATTACTTATATTGCGTTTGAAAATCCTTATCTTCATCAAAACACTCTAAGGAATGAATGGAGATTCACACAAAAGTCTACTCTTATCTGAGTATTGACTCCTGTCAACATTCTTTATGCATCAAACACAGTCATGTAAGTAACATTTGCCAGAAAAGACTTCAGATTACAGAGAATGTATAATACAAGAAATCTACTTCAGAGTTCCATTCTTTCTAGAACACACATCTTGGTGCTTTTGATTTTATGAAGAGCTTTTCCTCTTGCAGTCCTGCTTCCTACTTCCTTCGACCTCTTCTTGATTTCTTCATACGCCCCCCATCAAATGTAATGTCTTCCCCCTCTTATGACATCCATGCGAACTCCAATGTAACCGTCTCTTAAAAATCCGATGCACCAAAAATAGACATCCAAATAAGTAATGTCTAAATTTAACAATCTTTCATAATTCAAATTAACCATTTATCCTCCAGATTTCCCTATTGTCAACAGTCTTATTTATCCTTTCTACTATTCCATTCTTCTCTTATGTGTATCTAGTGGTTATCTTTCTCTTGATTCCCCTATGTTGTAATTAGAAAACAAATTCATGGGAGAAGTATTCTCCACCTCCATCAGACCTTATCTCTTTAGGGTTTTACTTGTTTGATTTTCCAGAAGATCTAGGTAGTTCTTAAAACATGAGAACAATTCATCTCTATGCTTTATAAAATAATGAATGGTCATCTACTACCATCATCTATGAATGACACAAAGTACCTTGACCCAAAAATGGAGGATATGTCAATTATGCATGTTGTAGATCAACCTTTCTTCACTAGTTAAATGGGCAAAGTTAAATGGAGCTCACCTACTAGTAATGAGAAATCTACTAATGTTGTATAGTCAAAGAAGAAAACAAAGATGACATGAAAACATAGAACTCGAAAACATTTTGCAGGTATTGTAAGGAAAATGATTCTGTTATGAAGAATTTCCCTACACCAGCTACAAAAGAGGCAAAGAGGAAAGAGGTTGTAATGGTTGTTGCACATGCCTCTACACCTAAAGCAGATTCTCCTAACCTTTTTTCTAGACCTAGTCTCCCTTGCATGAACTAATAGAAAAGGAGCATAGTGCCCATGGGCCCTTCCGTATCCCAAAAAGCAAGGGTAGGACATTGATGACATGAAGAAGGCTTGAAAGTAGGAGAGACAATAGGAAATCTTGATTTTAGAGTTGGCAAGAGCTATTAATAATTACAAAATAATTAGAAAGATTTATAAAGAATGTTAATAACCTTTTCACCCCCCTTGTTGTGGGGGCCATTTGCTTTGAATCTTGTTGTTCTAAAAAAAGCACCCTATGGTGTCTAGAGGGAGGGGGCTTCTTACATTTACAAGGTCTTATGCCTAAAGAGCTTAGGGATTTTTCAATTGACCACTCTTTTGGAGGTTTATCTAAGTTGGCCGAACATTTTTCTTTCCATATCTTCGAGGGAGCTTCTACCCTAATCACATTGGATTATGCTAATCTTGTTCAAAATGAAGAATGAGTATTTAGTACTTACTCAATTTATTACGCATCTTCTCATGATTAGTGTATGTATGTAATATACTTGGATGTTTGGTAATTTGATAGTGGTGCAACCAAACATATTCCTTGGTCATGTAGTTTCTTCACTTCACTTGAGCCTCCTTTTACAAAGAATATTGTCACATGTGCTAACAAATCTTGTTATTCTATCATGGAATTTGGAAATATCATTCATAGTGTTGTTGGTGGTAGTTCTTTTACATTGTCTAATGACTTATATGTACCAAGGATAAAGAAAAATCTATTATCATTTTAAGTGCTAGACAAGATTGGCTTGGTTGTTAACTTTGTTGATGATAGATGTGTAGTTCATGATCTCGTGAATAATGATGTTATCATTGCTTCTAGAATTTTATGTCATGGGTTGTTTAATCTCATACATTATACATAATCTAGTAATGATAGCATGTGCATTTCAAGATTTTCAGGCTCTTTTAGACGCAAAACTTTGCAATGCACACTTTGATCATCTAAAGTTTGCTAGTTTTCATCACCCACAGAAACCTCAAATAGTTTCATCTCTACGCAAACTTGAAGCACCCTCTAACCATGTCTTTGAGGGCCATATTTTGGGTAAAATATAAAATAGATTTACTCCATCTAACACTCTCCTTAAAGCACTTTGCCGACATGGAGTGAGAGCTGAAGGCTAGGTTTGAGAAAATGTTGATCTCATGTTGGACTAAGGGCATGGAGAAGGTTCTAGGGTTGGCATGAAACCAAGGGGCTTTTGTATGCTTTAAGAAAGGATCAAAATGAAGAACCATAGGGAAGTGATCACAAACAACTAAGTCAAAGCATTTGGAAAGAGGTGGGGAGCCCAATGTTTTTATGATATTCTTCAAAATATAGCCCCTCTCAAGCCTAGCTTCCCCTTAGTCCACACCCAGCTCGAGGTTCAACCAAGAAAGCCACAATCCTCCTTGAAATCCACAAGATCAAGTTGGAGCTTGAGGAGATCCTTGAATTCTTTCTCAAGTTCACCCATAACACAAAATCTCTACTCCTATCTATCAGACATCACCTTTTCCATGTTGAAGCCCCACAAATGATGATTTCCAAGGGTAATGAGTACAACAATTTCAAAGTAGCAATACTCTCTAAGTCTTCATTTGGTGCATAAATAGAGACAATAGTGAACTGATGCGTGCCTCCAAAGAAAGGAAAAATCCAACAATCGTGTTGATCCATTAAGGTTCCCACTGAGTGAGGATGTCAAAATGTCTTAAAACCAATTGCCACACTATTGCATCCCCCCAGATGAGAGGTAGGGCACACGTGGGAGGAGGATATAATTTGAAGCCTCTTGTGAAGGTCATGACCATCAATTTTGATCTATTGAAGATAAAGTCTAGGTTGATGTTCCTATCTTAGAGTAATTTGCCACTAATGGTTGCCCTCATGGGATTTGAGAGTCCATAGATGTCGAAAGAAACCACAATAATTTATGTAGATCATGACTTTCTTGATCCAATTCTTGACCCTAACTTTGTTGTTTCTCTCATCATAGTTTTTCTTTCAAGTAAACGGCCTTGAAAAGCAATTCTTCCCCTAATGGGGCTCTTCCAAAGGATCTCAATCAGGAATTTTCCTTTCGAGAAAGCCTCCTTTGAAGGGTATTATGGAGCCTTCTCTCAAAGCGTGGATCCAAAGATCAAGATTTTGCTATTAGGGTTGTCTTCTTTATTAGTGATTTAATCATCCACCTTTCTAGTATCATACTCTTCTAGATTTTCCTAGTTTCTAATGGAGTAATCCTCTAGGTTTTTCTCATCACTGGAAGCACCAATTTCATTTAATCCTTCAAGATGATTGAAAAGATTGATTTCTTTTTCAAGAATATTGAAGTTATTTTTTCTAGGTTTTCAATAGAGTGGGAATGGTATGTCTCCAAAAAACCCTTTGATCTTCTTCTTCATCTCACTTCCATATTCATTAGAGTTTGTCTTAGAGAATTGTGTTTCTTTTACCTTTTTTATTTCTAGCAAGAGATTGTGAAGATCACTCTTTTTCTAAGCCGTTGTGAGTTCTTTGGTAACCACCACTAGCAAAATATCATTGCTTGAAGCCTTCTTTTCCATGGGATATCTTTGACTCTCTAACCCTTCGTGCCATAGTGGAACAATGCATTCTGAAAATTTTTGAAAATCATGTCCTTCTCCAATGGTTCCTCTTTATCAATGTCAATACTCATTTTTGACAAAATCTCTTTTATTGAGATTGGCTTCAACACATATTCGAGGATGCCACTTTGCATCAAAAATGTATAAGAGGAACCTCCATAGATGAGCCCCACATCTTCTCTAGAGGCCAAGGGGCTGCCCAATTTGGGCCACAACTTCCATGATAAATCTATAAAGGAAATAGGGAATGTTTTGGAGCTCTTCCTAGAGAAGATAAAATGGGGTTTTTGACTTATTGGGGACAAGATCTGGAACCATTTAAATAGGCACAATGTATAGCTCCACATCTACCAACTACCAACTTGAAGATCTTGGAAAGACATTTCATGGGTTTCAAACACCAATAAAACATGATTTCCTAATAGAAGCTGGCATTTTCTAATGACACGACAATGTAGAAGCCATGCATTATGAAACCACTACTTGAAAACTTTGACACAAGGCTTGGGACCAAAAAGTTACTAAAAATGAGGAAGCTCCTCATTCTCCTTAATGATGTCCTATCATGGAAGAGAATTAATTAGAGGTCTAACTCCAAACAAATGGAGGGAAGACCCAGTGTCCTTGTTCCCAAGCACAAAACCAAAATTGTTAACCACCAGGGAGGGAACAACACCCTCTATTTCCCAAAAGAACCAACAAAGACCAAGCACCAATGTTGTTGATGAGTAGGGAGGGGGTAACAGCCACCATTGCCCATCGAGCACCATCCTACATGGAAATCGTTGAGTGCTATTTGGGCTCGAGATTTATTTTGTGGTTGTGGTTTCTTTTCTAGGATTTAGGAATTCCTTGAAGTTGATGCATGAGTGCATAGTTGACATAATGACTTTGCTCTTCTTGTTGTTTCTCAAGAAGCCTTTGGGACTTTCTAAGGTTGAATAATTGCTTCCAAATCACTCTTTAAATGGTTGTGCTCCCTTGTGATGTGTAGATAGGTGGAATGGAACTTGGAAATGGATCTTTGATGGAGTACCTACAATACTCATAAAAAAGCAACATGATTGGAGATGGTGATTGAATGGATCTACATATCATATAGCTTATATGTTTTGAATTGATCACTTAGATTACTATCTCATATGCTATGTTTTTAGTACAATGCAAATGCAATATGTTTTGTACCTATTAGTTGAAAGTTTGATATCTAGCACCATACCATGGTTTTTCTCACTCTCTCTCTATAAATAAATTATTTTTTTCTATTTCTATTTATTTTTCTCATTTTATTACATCATTTATGATGTCCTTCCTTCATGCTTCAGATGATCCACCCCTAGTTCATGCACCTACCCTTACCTTTCCATTATATTCTATTACGATGTTCTAAATCACATAAGAGGAAGGAGTCACAACTCAAAGATTTATAAGGGATTCCTATAGTTTCATCATATTTCAAATCTATACATGCATCTAGCCCTTGTAGTATCAATTAGCATGATTTTTTGATATGTTGTGTTCTCACTTTTTTGTGTGCAAATTTTGCGAAGTCCTAAAAAAAAACTCTGAAATATTTTGTGATATTTCTCCATAATTATTTTGAGATGCCAAAACATATATTCGTATTGTACCAAGGCTTCATCAATCCTTGCAATATCTTTTGTATCCATTTCACTTGGTGACCTTTCCATCCACAAGTGGCATTCCATTTTTTATCACTATTCACTAAGGTCCGATCATCTCTTCTAACTACAAGCAATAAAGAAGAATGTTTGTATCTGCATGAGTTGATATACTTAATGTCCAACTAGTTCCAACCATGATGAGATGCAAGTGCAGATATTCTATGAACGATGGTTGTTCCACGTGCAGGAGCAAAGGTCTCATCAAAATCAATGCCTCTCTCTTGATCATAACCTTTTGCAACAAGAATAGCATTATACCTATCAAGTGTTCCATCAGGCATATGTTTAAGCTTGTATACCCAGTTAGTGTCAAGGTCTTTTTTTGAGGGGAACATCACATAAAGAATAGGTACCATTCTTTGTAATAGCATCATATTATGATTACATAGTAGCCATTCATTTTTTTGAATTTTGTGCTTCATCAAAAGAAAGAAGCATTCTCATCACAAAGACCAGGGACAATCACTGCATAACAATATGATGTAAAGGAAGCACTATAAGAGCTTGAAGGAGTAGAATATGAAAGAGGTGCATCTAATTTTCTATCTCAAAATGTTTGCACTAGCCATTTATACATAACTTTAGCCTCTTCTATGTCAGCCCTCTATGAACAAGTGCATCATGTAAATCAAGAAAAAAATGGAATGATTTCTATCAACATTTGGAGCCTATAAGGAGTGAGAAATTGCCTCATTGGGACTAGCACTTGATTGTTCACCTGTAAAAATAGGCACTAAAGTATCATACACATCCTTGGAGCTAACTCATGTCTTCTTGGTACATGAAAGTAGTGGTTGAATTACATATTCCACAAACTCAATATCATGGCTAACTAAAATGCATTTGATCTATGGATGATACGGATGATAACCTTTAGCTTTCAAAATTGTACCAATGAAAATACATTTTTATGCCTTATCATCCAATTTCGTACATTGATGTTTAGATACTAATGCATATGCTTGACAACCAAAGACACCCAAATGAGAAACACATGGCTTGGGAACATGTCAAGCCTCGTATGGAGTGATATATTATACTGCTTCGGTGGGACACCTTTTAAGTACATTGGGTACACACATAATAACCTCAAGCTAGAAGCTATGAGGTAAGGCATGACTTTTGACCATACACCTTGCCACCTCCATGAGGGGCCTATTAGTTTTTTAGGAACTCCATTTTGTTGAGGTTTACACGATACTATACACTGATGCTTTATCCCATGCTCAACCAAAAATGCATCAAAATCGAAGCACATGTATTCCCCCCTCACTCACAACAGAGGGTGCCCAATTTACATATTGAAAAATTTTTAGCAATAACCAATAATGTTTTGAAGCACATAAATACTTCTCACTTTGCTTTCAATGGATACACCCATGCATGCCTCGTGAAATCATCAACAAAGTTCATGAAGTAAAGGTAGCTCCCAAAACCAAGTATCTTCATAGACCCACACACATCACTATGAACACATTGCACTCTATGACCAGCTAGAAATGAACCATCTTTTGGGAATGAGGAACGATGCATTTTCCCCAAAATACACCTATCACATACATGTTTACTAAGTGCCTTTAGTTTGGACATAGAGGACAGTATTTCATTTTGCACGCATAACAAATTAACAAAATTCAGATGAATAAATCCTGCATGCCAAATCTTTGCATCTGAGATAGCCTAAGAATCTTGAACTACACATGTTGAATTATTCAAAGTTTTTGCATAATTTATGAGCTTATATAAACATAAAATTCGAAAAGCTATAATAACATCTCCATTTGAGAGATCATGAACTATACATCTTTCATCCATCAAATTTGACAACCAAACCAATATTGGCTAATGTTGAAATTGAAACATTTCTTTTCTTCATCCCTGGAACATATAAACCATTTCACAATGTGAAAGAACTACCATCAAGAATAGTTACAATGCTCTTACCAAGTCCCATTACAGGATAAGAGGAGTTTCAGCGCATGCGATAGTATTCCCTATAAGGTAGGCTCAAGTGAACCTAAGAAACTCCACTGCGAGGTAATATGTTTTGTTGTCATACTACCAAAGTACAAAACATCTCATTCTACTATAGACATACACTACGCATGAGAAGATGGGTCATAATTGCAAATAGTAGTAAACACCCATTGTTCATTCTGCATAAGATTAGTGGATTTTGTATTAGGTGTAGAGGCCTTTGAAAAAACCATTCCATCCTCTTTCTTCTTTTCCTCTTTTGCAGGCAATTTTAGACAAAACTTTATGACATGATCATTTCCCTTATAGTATTTGGAAAACTCTTTTTGCTCTTGTGTTTAGTTGTCGTCTTTGTCTTCCTTATTTGATTGTGTAGCATAAGTAGACTTCTCCTTACCAGTAGATGAGCTCCATTCTCCTTTTTCCTTCTCACTAACTAAGAAATCTTAAACTATAACACACATAATTGACCTATCTACCTAGAATGATGTTCTTGAAAAAAAATAAAGAGTAAATCCTCAAATATTAAGGAATTTATATTTCCTTTCATCATAAATCAAAGAGTAGAAGCAAAACTTTGATATGAATTTGGAAGAATGTTAAGAAGAGTCTGCACAAGTGAACTATTTGGCAAGACTTCATCACTAGAAACCAACTACTCCCTTAAATCTTTGATCTTTGTCAAAAAAAAAATCCATAGAATCTCCTTCATTTATATGGTCGTTCTCCAAGTGTTTTTGGAGGTAAGCAAGAGGAGCCTCATTTCTTGTCTTGTATAAAGTTTTGAGTGTATCCCAAGAATTATTTGTTGTTTTGAAGGGGTGAATGTGAGGGAAAGCGACATTTTCGACAAACAAAGCTATTAATGGATGTGCCTGAGCATCTCTACCATCACAATGAAGTTGCTCTATAATAAGTGCATCATGAACTACAACACGAGTAGGATTTTGAAGGTCATAATCTACAATGCCATCTACATCACCTTCAATAATTATATTTGCAGGTGTAATATGACACTTTTTTAGAACCCTGCTCAATATTCCATAACCCTTTTTCTACCAATACATGATGCATCATATATGCCCACAGTAGGTAATTGGTACCATCCAACTTATCCTCAATGGCCAACATATAGAATACATCTTTGCTTTCATCCATGGCTAGTGACTAAATACTTATATGCAAAAAAAATGAGTGTATCTCAAAAAGTTGAATAGAGACGCCCCATCCAACTCTGCTAAACATGTAGCAGACTTTAAGGCACTTGTATCGACGAGCTGAAACTTTTATAAGTGTTTGGAACAGAAGGACAAAATTGGCTGCATACTCACTACGATAGTGCATTATTCTCATGTCTAGACTAGAAGGAATTTGGAATATCTTGACGTCAGTTTGTTGCACCTATATAACCATGAGCATCTAAAAATGAGGATGACTTAGTTAGAAACCTCATCAACTCCCCCATTTTTAGTTCCGACAAAGAACTTGGTAGGGATGTATATGCGTCATAAAATTCGAGTTGTCCATACAAAGACTCACATATTCATACGTTGCATTTTCCATGCATGTGATAGACGTTAACACATGGATCAACATTTATAACCTCATTGCTTTCTTATATATTAACCCATAATAAGAAAAAATATAAACCAAAAACATTTTACTTGAAGGAAAGAAGTTCAATGTGGATGTTGAATTATATTCTACGTGCCTTTGAAACCGCTCAATTTCATGGAGAATTCTTCAATTCTCATGATCTTCATACATTTCCCTTTGTGTGTCCTCCTCGGCAAAAAATATTCTTTATGTGTCTATGCTCTCCATGTTGAGCGTTCATATGTTTTTGCTCGTTATCTCCTCCTCTAGTGTTTGTGTTTCCATCACCCAAGGATAAAATAATGGAAATCATGAAAACCTCACTCAGCCTATGCCTAATCCTCATAAATAGCTACTTTTCTAGCCCTCGGCACGGCTTTTTGGTAGCACTATGCAATCATGCGGCGAGTTCTAAAATAAATTTATTGCATCTTCAAAATTAGTGTTGCATTAGTTTGCATGAAACGAGAGAGCAAGAGACTATTTATTAAGGACATCAAAGTTCTTCTCCTTTTTCAATTGCATGCTACTGTGTTATGTGTATCCGTGATTTTTACATAAGATGTAAACTATTTTGAGTTGTGATGTGAGAGAAAACACATTTTAGTGACAATTTTAAATAGAAAACATAGAATGCACTTTCTACATAAACATAAACGCACACTCTCTACAAGACTCTGAGCGCCAATACAAATTCAAGATGAGAAAACTGAGAAGAAGATTAGAATTCCGCATCATTTTATCTCTATATCTTCAGTAAACCTTGTCTATGCGTTGTTCAAATTAAAGGTGAATTCTACCTCTTTAAAAATAGCCCAATAATTTTCACTATAAACTAATAAGACTTGGAAAACATTTTGGGATACCTTGTCAATTAGGCTTGAAGATTCCGAGGCAACAAGCCACCTTGGTAGGTCAACAACATCTTCAACACCTTTGTGGAATAGAAGGAGAAGTTCACACAATTATACGAGCTCTAGTATCCTATTTTGCTATCAGAGCCAGAGAGAGAGAGAGAGAGAGAGAGAGAGAGAGAGAGAGAGAGAGAGAGAGAGAGAGAGAGTTTTGATGTCAGGGCCGAGATAGCCCAAAAAGAAGGCCCTTGTCAAAGATTACCCTTTACTTAGAAATCCTTAGATGCAAGATCAACAAAAACCTTGATTGTACGAAACACAATTCTCTGTGCCACGTGGGCACCACATGGCATACCTCAAATTCCTTGCCGCTTATATATATATATATATATATATATATATATATATATATATATATATATATATATATATGTGTGTGTGTGTGTGTGTGTGTGTGTGTTATAATAACGGTACAGCCATTGTAACGTGAAAAGGAGTCCAGTTCATTGTTACAAGCTCTTTTTGGAATAAATGTAGCTGACATGAACTATCGGGGAACTGTCGACCGTTGAATCTTGTGAAAAATGATGAATTGGCAGTATTATGGAGCTGGAATTTGACTCTGTTTATGAAGGCCATTGTGCTTGAAGCGAAGTGAGCAGTAAGCCCTTTTTTGTACAACGCCAAGTAAGCCCTTTTTTGTACATCGCCAACTTGCGGGAGTATTCCGACAACAAATGAGACTACCAAAGTAGGCTGTTATGGTCAATGTGAGAAGGATTATGGTGATGGCCGCCATTGATGAGGCTTCAATACCACTTGTGGAGGTGTGCGCTGACAGTGGCGAAGGAGCCACATTGGAATCATCGAGATATATGGAGAGAAAGGCCATTCCGCTTAGGCTACAGAATGAACACTTTTTATAATGTATTGCCCCATCTAATTCATTGCATTAAGACAAATCCTGTATGTTGTTTTTTTGTCGACATGTGCACATGACATTTCTGTAGCTGATTAAATATCATAATGTCAAAGTAGGATGCTTATGCTTCGGTAATTGAATACTTTAAAATCTTCGAATATCGTGCTTTTCCTTGTCGTGATGGTTATTTTTTAATTTTTGAAAACTAAAATAAAAAATTGTATTCCCCTTTCTTTTTATTCAAAATAATATAATTGTTTTAGAGAGCTTTGCGGGATTGCATACATGAAAAGACAAGATTCCCTATGGCATATTGCCATTATATAGAAAAACTACACATTAAAGACTCTCTCTCTCTCGATTCATCTATCTCTCCCTCTCTCTCTATCTATCTCTCCCTCTCTCTCTCTCTCTCCTCTCTCTCTCTCTCTCCAATGCACGAACGACAAAGTACGACAACGAACTCACTGTAACACTCTTGTTATAAGCCGAAGTTAACTCTGAAGTTAGAGTGAATCTTTTTGTCGACGCTCTTAACATAATGATATTGCCATTCCGCCCAAATGTCTTTCTCCTTCTGGCATTTCACTCCCCAAAATACTTCCGACATATAACTTTATCGTTTTAAATTCAACTCAATCTCTAGGTCACAGTAGAAATCCACTTCCAACTTTACTCAACTCATAGAAGAGATCAAATACCATTCGTTTCATGTGATGTGTCTTCAACAATAGGTAAATACTCTTCTATTTTTATGGGCTGCATCCAAAGTTTGTGCGCCAATTTAAGTGAGTGCTAGGTTTGGACATATTATTCAATATATGTTCCATGCTAAACATGTTTTCTTTGTGAGTATCACCATACAAACTTTCTAAAACATAGTTCCCGTGGAGACGCAACTTCCTCTTTATATTTGAAGAATCTCAGTGCGATGACCATGCCTTTCAAAGTGTCCATACTTACTAGAATAATAACCGTTTCTTGGTCCTTGCGTTTGACATCTACCTTCAAAGTTAGATCCCCTCTTCTCCTTACATATCTCTTGAATTTTGATTCGTAGATAATAGTTTTCCTCTTTGTGGTCCCCTACTTTGAAAGAAGTTTTGGTTTCTTGTATTATGTTTACGTAATAGATTGAATCCTTGTTTGATTTCTTCAATCATGCATAGTGCGATCAGTTAATGAAGTTTAGCATGGTACTTTTGATAGACGTTGATGTGTCCAAATTGTTATATTGAGTTCAAAAGCCCTTTTGCATAAAAAATACTAATTCATTATCTTATGTCTCAACATTAATTCGAGCAAGGTCATCCGTCTCTTGATTTGTACAACATCACTTGTGGTGCATATTTTTTATGTCAAAACATTATGTATTTATTGCTCCAAGAGCATCTAGTTTCTGGCTTTGATAGGAGTATTATAAATTTTGTGTATGATATCACAAGCTTCTTTAGATGCACTAGCCTTCATAATGTATGCTATCTGATTTTTTGATATGCTGAATCACTTTCCTTAACTTCTCTATCGATGTCCTCAAGTCCTTCGTTCGATGAACATTGGGATTGTTAGGTAGCTTTAGAAATTCATTTACGAGTCCCCACAGATCTTTTCCATAAGAACATTTTCCATTCAATACGACCAAATATTATCATTGTCTTAGTTTAGATCTTGTAAGAAACTTTTCATCTAATCTTCCATATTTTTATCTTGGAATTAGTTTCACTTTGTAACTATTTTATAGTGATATTTCAGAAACATTTGAGATCGTTTTGGTCGATTTTCGTAACACTCTGAATTTAACGTATTATTCTATAACGTTTGTCCAATGTTTAACTTTAATTTTGTATCGTTTCGACATTCAATTTAATTTTGTATTGTTTCGACATAATCTTGGAGAAACGGAATCCGAGTGTTTCCAATAAATTCTCCATCTCAGAGTCAACGTAACCTCGCCATTATCGTTTACATTATAGTCGATTGATAACGTAGTTTACGTATCATGCACACCTAAAAAAATAACATGCACGCCTGTAAAAGCGAGGCTGCATCTGAATACATTAGTCTTGTCTACGTACCAAGAGCTCTTGTGGACTATCTTCACGTTTCTTTATTGTACCTATATGACAAACTGCATCTCGAAATGAGGATGATTTTTTATTCAGACAAACTAGAGATTTTTCAATCAATCACGTTTTGACAAGCTTGCCAAAGTTGACTGCAAATCCTTCATTCCTCATCTTCGAAATTGCTTCACTCCTAGTGACATTCCACAGAGCATATGAGCATGTGACTTCTCCCATAGTGTTCGTGTTGTCATGAAGGGCTTGGTTGACCTGATCCACCTTGATGAGACCTTCACGACAGTTGATGATGATCAGAAGATTCTATGAAGATGGAGAATTGGAGGATTTGAGGATGGAGGCTACACACACTGAAGAGGGGTCTTATATACTTGATGGAGGGTGGCTATCTCTCATCTTGGTGGTGATTCTTCTCTCATTCTTGGAGGAGTCTCTACACACATGCTTGGGGGAGGCTATACACACATGATAAAGCATTGGTGAACTTTATGAAGAAACATTATGATCAATTATGAACTTTTAACTTGTATCTTTTTCATTATTTTTAATATGAATTGTATGAACACTTCCTATGAATTAATTTCTTTTTCTCATATGATGGTATGTCTCCTAAGGTATTTGATCGATCGTCTTCTTAGATTTTTATTATTTTTTTTAAGTCTCCATTCCATCACTTAGAGCTTGCATGCATCACCCTGCATGTACCATTGGACTTGGTGGTTGAACGGATCCACCAACCGTGCGTTATCTTCTCGACAAAATTTGGATCACCCAAAGACAAAATAATGGAAATCAATAAAAAAAATCACCAACAAGTTCAACCCTTAGCAATATAGCTTGTCTTCCTCTTTGCCCGCCTTTATGCATAGCACTATCGAGTCATCTGGAGGCTTCTAAAACCAACAAAAAACTAGTTTTAAGCATCTCCAATTTTACTTATTGCATCTTCTAAAAGAGACGAGTTAAGTATGACAAACACTTTTTGAAAATAATCTAGCTGACATCAGCTATTGCGGAACTCTGAATATTTGCATTTTGTCAATCACGAGGAATCGGGAGTATTATTGCCTCTATTTTATGTGCTTCAATTTTATGTGCTTCAAGACATATGAGCGAAAAGCTCTTTGGGCGGCACAATTTTGCTGAATCGTATTATTTTCGATTCTGGTTAAAGCAACATGTAGAATCTCGAAATCAAAATTTATGTGTGATGTCAGTGGTTGAACAACACAATCAGCAATAAAAATTCTTGTGAGACGGGCACAATTTTGTTCCCAAGGCGGAAGCTTGAGTCAAGGAATGGTGGTCCTTGAATCCAGAAGTTCGGCTGAGGTCTAGTCCCTTGCATGACAATAGCAAAAACAACTATACAAGATTCATAGCAGAAACCAGATTTTTGATGCTAGATAGACTTTGTAGCCTTGTCCAAGTCAAGCACCACTTTCTGCGTGATAGTCCACCTTGATACTAGGAATGCCTGACATGATGAAAGTGATGTCGTCGCAACATTGAGGATATGGGTCACATCTTCTTCGCATGCCTAAAGTCTCTTCTGCTTTGGCAAATACTTGGGAGTATTTTGAGACTGCAGGATCATATCACCTGAAAGCAAGTGCTTTTGGGCAAAGCAATCGGCATCTTTGCTGCACTGTAGAACATTATAAGAGAGGAAACCCTATGGAGGATTTGGAGGGAGTGGTTTGCCTACAATTTTGGACAACCCTTCTAAAGAGTGATCGATCGAGAAGTCTCTAGTCCTTCTTGCCAATAGAATCTCCAACTGCAAGTGGACCCCACCCTTTAGGCATCATAAAGTGTTTCTCATCAAGAAGAACAAGCTTAAACCCAAGTAGGCTCTGCATGAGGGCGATGAGAGGGTGATTAACCTCCTTTGTAACACTTTCTAGACTTGCAAGTTCTGCTCCTGCCTTGTGGGATTCGGGAGTTCCCAAAGATGCAAGTCCCATTCAATTGTAATTTTTTCTTGTTTTATTAACGTCTGGGAGACTAGGCCAACGACGAGCTTCCCTTTTATTGAAAAAAGAGATTCATAGCAAAAACAACTGTACAAGTATGGAGGCATAGTGTCCGAGGACCTCCGTAGTCCCACAAAACAACATAGGACCATCCTGCCATCTCTTAGGCTGTCTTCGACCTAGTGTTTCTGAACTCAGCCTTTGTATATTTCTAGCTTGAAGGAGTGTCTCTGAACTCAGCCGTTGTTTATTGCCAACTTGCGGGAGTATGTAGACAACAAATTAGAGTACAAAGCAGGCTGTTATGGCCATAGATGAGCAGGCTATTTTCGAGATCACACGAAGAGGAAGATCATAGCTCTGCCTAAACACGTTTGATACATCATCAATTGCACGATAAGCACTTCGAATGCTTGCAAAGCTTCAGAAAATGTGTAAATGTCATGTTATATTTCTCATTCTATGAGTGGAGAAGTCACAGATTTTGCTGCATCCAAAAAATTTCATTTTATAGATTTTACCCAATATTTATCTTTTCTTGTATCAATTCCCCACTCCAATTCAACTAGAACATACTCTTATACTCATTAAAAAGAAATTCTTGAGTTTCCCCAATAAAACCTTAATATCATAGTCAACATAAACTCATTGTAATCATTTCATATTATAATCGATGTAATTCTAATCTCAAACGCAAGGTATTGTTGAAAACATCAAAACATAACAATTGCACCTATATGAGGAGGTCTCATCTTTATACACCATTCTCATCTTTAGACTAAGAATTTGGGATAATGGCATTTTTAACAAACAAAGCTATTAATGCATGTGCTTGAGCATGTCTAGTGTCCCAACAAAGTTGCTCTATAGTAGGTGCACCGTGAACCACAACATGAACATGATTTGTAAGATCATATCTAGAATTCCATCTATCTCACCTTCAATAATTGTATTTGTGGGTGTAATAGGACATTTTTTCAACACCTTTCTCAATATTCCATAACCCTTTTGCTGCCAATACATGATGTTGCATATATGCTCACAATACGTTCTTGGTACCATCCAACTTATCCTCAATAGTCAACATACATAATACATCATTGCTTTCAGCCATGGCCAGTGACTAAATGCCACAATGCAAAAAAATGAGTGTATGTCAAAAAGTTGAATAAAAACACCCTTGTCCAGCTCTACTAAATGTGTAGTAGACTTTTAGGCACTTTTACCAATAAGCTAAAAACTATGTTTGGAACAAAAGGATGAAATTGTCTGCATATTCACTACAATAGTGGATTTGGAGGCCAAAGTGAGCTCATATAAAACTTACAACAATAGTGGATTTGGAGGCCAAAGTGAGCTCATATAAAACTTACAGGCCATATAGTAAAGCTCTTTTGAACTCCTGATAGCCCCTAGCATGGTGAATTATTTTGCTAGAATTTTGAGACTATGAGTGGGTGTCCTTTTCTTATGAATATTTATGAAGTACATCAAACGTCTTCTCCTTTTTTGATTGCAATGCTACTATGTTATGGGTGTCCATCGATTTTCACATAAGAAATAAACTATCTTGAGTTGTAATGGTGAGAAAAACCACATTTTAGTGACAATTGTAAACAGAGAACATAAAATGCACTTTCTATATACACATAAATGTGCACTCTCTACAAAAATCTGAGCGGCAATACGAATTCAAGATTAAAAAACTAAGGTCTCTATGCTTTATATCCATTCCCATTATAAGAAGATTAGAATTCCGCATCATTTTATCGCTATGTCCTTAGTACACCTTGTCTATGCATTATTCTGAAATCGAAGATGAATTCTACCTCTTTAAAAATAGCCAAATAAATTTCATTATATAGCAATAAGGCATGAAAAAATTTCTGGGATACCTCGTCAATAAGGCTTGAAGATTCCAAGGCAACAAGCCATCTTACTAAGTCAACCACATCTTCAACACCTTTGTGGAATAGACGGAGAAGTGCACACAATTAAAGGAGTTCTCATATCATATTTTCCTATGAGAGTTCGTGAGAGATAGATAGGTAGAGAGAGCGAGAGATAGTGAGAGTTATAATTCAATATGTGAGTTTCATTGCAAGTGGCTGAGGTAGAGTTGGCCGTAGAAAGAAGAGATGCGGGTTTTAGTGTTGAAATTCAAACTATCATTCATAGTAAGAGAAGATCTGATGATCACCGTTATTGGATAATCTTAGGTATAATGGGGGAAACTACACCCATTCAAGAATATTTGTAGCATTATCCATCGAAAAGCATGAATGTATGTAGCTTATTTTATTGAAAGACGTATAGTAAAGTCCATAGAAAAGCATGAATGTATAGTAAAGAGATTTTGTAGCATTATCCATAGAAAAGCATGAATGTATGAGTGTGTATCCCTACAAGAGTGATAGAAAAGTCCCCTACATGCGTAGGTATGGCCATTGTTCTTACTCTTTCCTTGATTATAAGTTGCTCTGACATTAGACTTCTCAGGGATTGCATGCATGAAAAGACAAGATTCCCTATGGCATATCGCCATTATACAGAAAAGCTGCACACTAATGACTCGCTCTCTCTCTCTCTCTCTCTCTGTGGCGCACGAACGACATAAAGTACGACATAAAGCACTCTTGTTAGATACAAAACACTTCCGACATATAACTTTATCGGTTTAGATTTAGGGAAACATTTTTTATGCTGTCCTCAAGAGATCGTTTTCGTAATACTAGCTCATGGTTTCACGGACCTTGCCTCTTGAACTGTCATCACACAAAGAGGAGTATGGAGGTAGTTTATCGTTGTTGTTTATTGTTGTTATCATCATCACTATCATAATGATCATCGTCATCCTTGTGATCAATAGTAGTAGTTATATGAGGGAATCTATGCTGGAGAAATAGTAGTAGTTATATTAGTTGTCATTATAATGAAAATGGGCAAATTATATAACAAGAAGATCAAGGGCTATAGATGTGTGCATGAGTACCATCGAATGGGGGAAAATAACATAAAATCCTACAAAGGTGGTTTTTCTTGATATTTTCATGGCAACCAATTTTTTTTGAACTTTTTGTTTTCTATGAACATGCTATGGCGCCTAGAGGGAGAAAATTTCTTAATGGCATATATTCTTCATCTAGAAAAACTAGAGATTTTTCAATCAACTGCTTTTTGACAAACTTGCTAAAGTTGACTGCACATCCTTTATTCCTCATCTTCGAGATTGCTTCACTCCTAATGACATTCCATAGAGCATAGGAGAATGCGAACATAGAAACTAGAGCATACGAGGATGTGATCATTCAGACTAGATGTTTCGATTAACCACTTTTTGACAAGCTTGCCTAAGTTGACTGCACATCCTTCATTCCTCATGTCCGAGAGTGCTTCACTCTTAATGACATTCCACAGAGCATACAAGCACACGATCATTAAAACTAGATTGCCTCACTCCTAATGACATTCCATAGAGCATAGGAGCAGCGATCATTAAAAATCGATCACTCTTACAATCACATATTTTTTATCTATACAAAATGGAGATTTTTAAATTAACCATTTTTGACAAGCTTGCCGAAGTTGACTGCACATCCTTCATTCCTCATCTTCGAGAGTCCTTCACTGCTAGTGACATTGCACATTGCACGTGACGTCTCCCATAGTGTTCGTGTTTGGATCACCCAAGGAAGAAATAATGGAAATCATTAAAAAACTCACCCAACCCAAGTTCAATCCTCAGCTGTATAGCTTGTCTTCCTCTTTGCGCGGTTTGCCCTAGCACGATGGATTCAGCCGGAGGCTTCTAGAACTAACAGAAAACGAATTTTCAGAGTCTCCAATTTTCGGAATTCGACTCTCTTTTACGTGCTTCAAGACAAATGAGCGATAAGCTCTTTGGGAAGCACAATTTTGATGAATCACGTTATGTTCGATTCTGTTAAAAGCAGCACGTAGCATCTCGAAATCAAAATTTATCTCCAAATCAAAATTTATGTGTGGTACAATTCTGAAAATATGTTTCTTGCAGACATTTAAATGATTGCATACATTAAAAGCCGAGATCCCCTATGCCATATCCCTAGAATATAGAAAAGATGCACAATGATTTCAATGAGTAGGAAACATCATAGAAGTTGCAGACATTAGAGCAATGAGTAGGAAAAGATGCAGACATTTCAATGATTTCAATGAGTAGGAAACATCATAGAAGTTGCCATTAGAGCTGGAAATGATCATTCATGAGATTAAAAAGAAAAGAGAGGAAATCGTGATTATCTGAATCAATAATAACTAAATGAAGTGACAATAATTAAATGTCATCTGAATAGATAACGTACATCCAATGGGTCCTTTACAATAATTAAATGATACCTGAATAGGTAACGTACATGCAATGAGTCCGTTCACTTTGTTGGATGATGTGCTTAGTAAAAATTTAATTTTTTTTCATGTTCCTTGAATCCTAAATTCCCATTTTTTAAGGGCTTAATATTAGACCAATTTATGATTTTTGAATCCTTAATCTTCAGTGCAGGTCCAAAGTGTTTACCACTACACCATGGAAGTCTACATCCTTTTCTAACTAAGATCTACTCTTTTCAATTAGCGTGAATTAGTTGAAAGTACAATGAAAGGGGGGTATAACAGCCGTGGAACCCCCCAAAGCCCACAAAGCAAGGGTTAGATGCCTAGTAGCTAGTAAAATACAAAGCCTGAAGTCCCACTAAAGCAGACACTAGGAAGAGGCAACTATAAGGCCACAGAAGATGACTGGTTTTGAAACGAGATAGCCCGAAGGCCCAAAAATCCTCTGAAGGGGCTTCTTTTGATTGCTCACGGCTCAAGCATAAGTTCAACAAATCCTCTGAAGGGGCTTCTTTTATCTAGTCACGGCTGAAGTGGTGATGGGTATGCAACTTCAGCCCACAAGAGTTGAACCACTCAAATTAACCTATCCTTTTGCAAATTTGTACTTGTTTCTCTTCCTCTTTTCATTTTTATTTATTCTTTGCATTGCTTCCACTTCAACGTTTTTGTCTCTTTATATGACTTTATAAATAGGATCAACTAATTCAATGTTCTCTTGGACCTTTCCCTTTTGCTTGATATGTTTCATGGGGGCACTGTGTGGCTCTATGTCCATGTTTTAGGCAATAAAAGTAGGCAGTAAACAGTTTTTTTTTGAAGAACAAATCTTGCATTGTGGTTTTTATTAGCATTAAGTCAACGAAAATATCTAATCGGAGCCACCTCACATCAATAAGGTGTGTCGTCCCTCCATCAGTCGTACCTCGCAAATTGTCTGTTTTTGTTGGTCGTTTCATGCCCCACCAAGTGTACGATGAGAGTTATGAATTCATATAATAATAAGGGAGGGAGACTGGAAATGTTGATCCAAAGAGATTATCTATTTGGTTTCGTTCAGCGCTAAAACATTTGGAGAGCACATGAAGAGGAAGATCAAAGCTTTGTCTAAGCACGTTTGATATATCATTACTTGCACGATGAGCACTTAGATTGCTTGCAGAGTTTCAGAAAATGTGTAAATGGCATGTTCTATTTTTCATTTTATGAGTGGAGAAGTCATGGATTTTGCTGCATCCACTCTTATTGCTGTATTTCTTTCAAGTGACATATCTAGATGGAAAGGTTGAAGTTACCTAAAATCAATTATACTTTTTGCTTATCATGTCAAAAGAGAAAATCAAATTTTTGGGGCAAAACAAGCTTTAAATTATAAACAAGAGAAAAATTACATGAAAAATTAAGCACAGTACAAAGAATGTTGATGACCTTTTTGTGCTCTTCATGGGGGAATCACTTGTTTTCAATCTTATTGTTTTCTAAAATGAAAAAACTTTGGTGCCTAAATGGGAGAGACTTCTTAGAAGCACAAATACTTCGAATACTTCTATCTAAAGATCCTAGGGACTTTTTCATTAGATCACTCTTTGCGTTGCTTGCCAAAGTTGATGGTGCATATTTTCTTTCAGATCTTCCAAAGTTCTTTGCCTTTAGTGGCATACTAAAAAGCAGAGCAGGCAAACACCCAATCACTTCCCTAAGAAGAGCTTGCTTCCACTTAACTTGACTTGACAATAAATGGAGATTGCTGAGACATTGTAGAGTCAAAGTTTTCTTCAGACAATAGAAGAAAGGGTGTTCCAAAGTTGGCTTAGTACTCTTGCAAGGCTTGCACCAAGGATCACATAGCAATTTTATTTGAGTTATTCACATCTGTGAACTTTCGTCCTAGAACTTCAACCATCTGTGAACTTTCATCCTAGAACTTCAACCTGACAACAATGCAAATGCCCGTTATTGAGCTCCATCCCTTGTTTTTCTTTCTCTTTATGAATCGGGCATTTAAGAGACTTACTTGAGAGGATTGCTCCACCTCTATTGTTAGAAGTGCAAGTAGAATTTGTGTTCTTTTTATTTTTAAGGAAGTCTCATCACAATTAGTATCCCTTGCATAAATTTATAGAAAGAACAATCGTACAAATGAAGGGACATAGTGTCTATGGGACCCCTTTCTCTCACAAAGAAGGGATATAACAGCTCAAAAGCAATACAACGATGGCAGCCCAAAGATGGTAGACAATCTAGATTTGCGAGTTGTTAAGAAGGCTAAAGCTACTACTAATAACAAGAGACTCATTGGAAAGAGTTACAAAGAAGGCTAATAACCTTTCTGTCCCCCTCATGTGGTGCCCCATTTGCTTAGGCTCTTCTTGTTCTCAAAATCAAAGGCTCGATGATGTCTGAAGAGAGGGTACTTCTTACAATTACATCAAGATACCTACATTTTTATATTTTGACCCATGTATTTGGATGTCTTGAAAACTGTATGAGCTCAATAGGCATCATGATATTTTCTTGATCTCCTAAGCATTTTCTTAAGATTCTTTGTTAATTATTTGACATCCATGAGACATACGAAGCGAAGGATCAATGGCGATAAGCTAAGGGTTGAGCGACTGGGAGGTCCTATTCATATTTATGCCACCTTTTAGATTATATATTAAAGCTTTCTCAACCCTTTCTTCCACCTTTTAGATTATATATTATATGACATTCTTTTGTTCTTTAAATGCTTGAGAGAAAGCTTGCTGAACTCTGTTTCTTAATGTGTGCATGTGTTAGGCTCTTAGGTCGGTCCTTTTGCCTCTTGAGGTGGGGGGAGGGTTCAACCCCTCCTTACATTTTTTTTTTTGGGGGCACTAGGCCAATGTATTGTCCTTGGGTAGAATTAAACTTGTATATGAATTGCCTTCGGGCAGTCCTTTCAAGTGTCACCTTCGGGCAATCTAAATTTTTCTTTGTAAGATATGAAGAGTCTCATGGGTAGTATACTCATTCACTTGTACAATTCTCCTTTAAATTAATTCAAGCAAGGGAGATTAGGCTTCAGCCCAACTTCGTCTAAAAAAATGCTCTAGTTCTTAGTATTGAGGGATTCTTCAGCATTCTCGAAAGTCACGTAGAAAAACTGGCTCAAAGTTTGGTTTAACATGCATTATGGAGGTTTTTCTAAACCATATATTGCTCAACCATAATGCTAATATTCAGAGGTACTAAAAAATTTTATATGAGTAAAGATGAATTTGCCGCAGATCAACAATCTTCTTTTTTTTCTCTGTAATATCTCCTCTTCTACATCTTGTTTTTCCACTTAGTCTCCACTAATTACATAACATTATTGATGAAATTCTAACGCTAGTTTAGGGATATGGGCCATGAGAGGTTATTTTCTTAGTTTCTCCTTGCTTGTGTTGTACTCCAAGTATCACTAAATCAAAATGTTAAACTCTTTAAAATAAGCTAAGACGTAAATTTGATCAATTCACAAAAATCATCTATGTATCTGGAATAACTTTGCAGTTATAACCTCCATACACAATTCGTAGCGTGTTTCTTTGTTATGAGTTGTTTCTTCAAGAGCACTCACTTTGAATTATACAAAAGGAGGAAAGCACAAGAGCTTCAGTGAGGACTTGTCTTTGGGGAGGGCTTGTCTTTACGAAGGACTTAACTTTGATAAGAAATCCTTGTAGGATTTTCTTTTCCTCAAAATAGAATCGGACAAAGCTTATGATAAAATCGAGTGGAACTTCATTCTTCAGTCTCTAAAGCTAATGATCCTCTAAAGCTAATGATCCTCATGCTTATGGGAAATTCCTCTACTCGTATTAAAAATAATGCTTATCTCTCGCTCACATAGATTAAAATGTTCGATCAAACAAGACTCCCTCTACTCCTCTTATCTTTGTTATTGTTATTGATGGCCTTTCTCGCTTGGTTAACCATCATCCCCATAATGGTCAAATCCACGGGCTGCTACCTAATTGACAACACTATATACTCCTTCGAATGTTCGCTAATGAAACGAATTCTTTCTTACGTAATACTTTGGATAGCATTGCCTTCTTTTGGCACTATGTAAATACCTTCTGTGTGGCCTCAAAATCGAAAATAAACCACTCAAAAACCATGTTCAAGGCCATTATTGGGCTCTTGTTGCAAAGTTTTGACCAAGGGTATCAAATGATAACAGTGGTCAAATCTTGTATCTCTTTTGTCTCTTAAGATTTGAGGTTATGTTGGGTTATAGATGAGACTAGGCTTTAACCAAGCTCACAAACAAACTTGATTACCAGAAAGGAATGCAAATCAACTTGATGGAACATGCTATGGTGGTCTAAACATTCCTCATAAGCCTGTATTATCTATTTTCTATCATCTTTTAGATCAGAAGACAAAGATCTCACTAAGTTGGAAGGACTTTGTTGAAGATTTATATAGATAAGTGATCCATATAAGAGAGGCATACCCAAAATCAAATGAAAAATGTATGCAAGCTAAAAATACTAGGGCGGCCTTGGTGTTCTAGAAATTGAATGTTTGGTCAATAAATGGCAGCCAAATGGCTGATTAACGCTTGGAACAATATGGTTACCTCCTTGGCCAAATTGATTTTCAAACCCAAAAGTGCTCCGACTTTTATTGGCCCGCATGGTTGCAAGGGTTAATATTTACTCACTCTTTTCTTCTCCCTTTTTTTGGTAGAGGCTTTGATTTGGTTCGTTTGTTGTGGAAAAATTGGTAAATGATGAGAGCTTACTTCAAGATCAATGAGGAATGGAACTCGATTGCCGATATTGAACAAAATGACTTAAAGGGAATCAAGGCTATCAATTTTGTGAACCTCCAAAGAGAAAAGAAATCATAGAATAAAGGGCTTCGGTTGTGGAATATTGTTAAAATAGAATCGATGCTTGGGAAATGCGATGTCTCACGTCATTTGTGGCTAGGATCCCCCTTACATAAAAGCTATAAAATGGAAAAATGTTAACAACTTGGATAAAATTCCTAGTTTCAAGAAGAATTTAGATTTTTATATCTTGATTAATAGGCACTAGTGTATGAGTTCTTAGAGTAAAAAATGGAGTTATAAGTTCCTTGCAATATGGCATCCCCTTTTTTAAAACTTTATAGATTCACATAAATTGGAAACAAACTTTACTTGGAGAAGGGATTGGTTTCTTTACGACCTTGTGGAATGTGATTATGCAAGAAGCTCTTTGGAATATTTGAAACCCTTTGAAAGAGTGGTCAATTGAAAATTTCCTAATCCTATTATGTAGAGGAATTTGTAATTCTAAGAAGACCCCTCCCTTTAGGCACCATCAGATGTTTGTTTTTGAGAACAACAAGAACCTTCATTGTAACTTTTTCTAACATATTTTTCATTTTTTTTGTTATGAATGTTTTTAGACCTCTTAAATTTAGATTCCCTTTTGAATTTGATCCATCACTATTTTATCTCCTTCAAGGCATCCTATCATCACTCTTTGGGATATGAGGTGTCTCATGGGCAGTGTGCCCCTTCACTTGTATAGTTGTACTTTAAATTAATTCATGCAAGGGAGACTACACCTTTGTCGAACTTCCTCCTATTAAAAAAAGGGATCTTTAGTGAGAGATACAAAGTAATTTAATAAACTTTCTATCCCCTTCATATAGGGCCCACTTACTTTCAAGCTTGATGTTTTCTATTACAAACAACTACAATGCTATTACTTTGAAGCTTGTTGTTTTCTATTTTGCAATGAGAAAAAGAGGTGGCCAAGGTCTTCCTACCATGCACGTAGTGCTTGCACCAAGGGGGGAACACCACCAATTTTATTATCTTTTAATAAGTCCAAGTTCCAGAGTGGAGAATTTACTACATCAACATCCCTATTTTTATTTTCTATGAAATGATCTCATAGGACCATAAAATTGAATTCACATATCATCCGCAACCAACTTTGTAATCGCCTCCTACTTAATGATGCATAGATCTCCAAGTGCTTCTTGATATTTGGTGCCTTTTCTAGTTGCTACCATTGTACTATCTCAAACCTTCCAACTTTTGGAAAGCTTGTACGAGATAAAGGCAAGTCTTTGAGTCATCCTAAGCACCAATCAACAAAGCCAAATCTTCTAATTGGATCCAGTAGATTATTTCTTGATTCTAGAGTTGTTTCCAAGTGTGGAATCCTTTGATCCCTAGTTTCTTCCCTCTTTGATGGTTCCCAATATCACCAACCTTGATTCCTTCTATTAGGAACCAAATAGAGTCATTTTGTCTAATACATGCCTACCACTTCTAGTTTTCATTATTCTTGCAATATTTTTTCATCTTGTTCCAACTCTTCCATAAGGAGCAAATTAGATCCAAGGCTCTAGAAGTCACTAGAAAAGAAGAGAACAAAAGACTGAGGAAATTGAGACCTTTCCGTCCCAAAATCCTCATGACCACAAGATATTTCTTGTTCTAAATAAATTTGGGCCAAGTGGCATTGCCATTACTCCATGCTTTGATCATGCATCTACTTCTTTGTCTCCTTCTATTACATAAAGAGAATATACAAGAACGACCTATTACAACAATACAACTCCTACAATATGTAAAGAAGAGTACATAAGGAGAATCCTAATGTCTGCAAATGTGTGAGTTGGTAAGAAAAAAAATGCCATGACTCTTTGTAGAAAAATATAGTAAATCTGACTAAAATATCCATGGCATATATAGTTGTGACCATTATAGAGGTAAGAGAAATGAACAAGTCATATCTGGCATCATCAATCATCACATGTTGAGCTTGATATCTCAACACTCCCCCCTCAAGCTCAATTTCATGTCCCTTAAAGCAAGCATCTTCTGAAACGTCTTCAGCTTCTCTAGTCCAAGTGCTTTAGTGAAAATATCAGCAACATACTCATGTGTCCTCAAATAAACAAATTAAATATCACGTGCTAATACCTTTCCTTTGATGAAGTGATAATGTACCTTGATATGATTTGTTCTATCATGAAAAATAGTATTTTGTGCTAGCTAGATGCTGCTAAGAAGTGCACTTCCAAGTGAGAATAGAAAGACACTAGTAGATCTTCTATCTAGAATACTACGACCCAATCTGCATCAGTGTATCCATGAACCTGCAATTTTGCACCAACTTCATAAACGAATGAATAATCCAAAGTAGCACTCACATAATGTGGAGTGTGTCTTAGAGCATCTAAATGTGGTTTCATGGGAACCTCCATAAATTGACTTTGAATTCCTACATTGTAGCTTAGATCAGGTCTTGTAATTGTGAGATATATCAAACTTCCCATAATTTTCCTGTAAATAGTAGCATTTTCCAATGCTTCACCTGATCTAGTATCCAACTTCAAATTCTCATCTAATGGCATAGAACTTAGCTTACAATCAGCCATACCATACTTTTGCAGCATACTCAAGGCATATTGCATTTTTGACATCCATTTGCATGTTTGTATATGTATAAACTCAATGCCAAAAAAAACAGCATAACACACCAAGATCTTTCCTATCAATTTCCTCCATAAGGAGTTGCTTTACATATTTAATGCTTTCTTCATTATCACCACCTACAATCAAGTCATAAACATGAATAGCCACAATCGTGTGCCATCATCACCCTCCTTGCATATAATGAGTGATCTACATCACAACTAGAAAAATCTAATGGTGATTAAATAATCAACAATCCTTACATCCCAAGCACGAGGGGCTTGTTTAAGCCCATACAAAGCCTTTTAAAATGTGCAAACATATTTTGGGTGATTTGAATGCTCATATCCTTGTGGCTAGTCCATGTATACTTCTTCCTACAACTCATCATGTAAGAAAGAATTCTTCACATCCATTACTTACAAAATCCATCCTTTTGTTGTAGCCAATGCAAGAAGTCCTCTCATAGTTTACACTACTATCAACATCATGCTTCATGTTGTAAACCCACTTGCAGTCTATGGGTTTCTTTCCTTACAACAATGGAACCAGCTTCCATGTTCCATTTCCATACACTACAACCATTTCCTCATCCATAGCTTTCTCCCAATCTGCATTTCCAATGGCATCTTCAGAACAGGAGGTTTCATCATCTTGTATAATCTTGGTCATGCAAGCACAATGATGAACCATGTAGCTATCATATGTTAATTGGTACACTTAGTTACCCATCCTTCTGTTGGTGCATTTTACCCAAGCCTACATGCTTGATATATTTGATATCATCCTCATTTGTAAGTCACATGAGTAGTCATGTGAACACCTCTTGTAAAAGAGTACATTTTATCTCTTGTAAATGGAAAAAGAAAAAAGGAAAAGGATGGCTTACCTCATCCATGATGTAAAAGCAAATTCGTGGTTCTAACTACCTAAAACCACGAAATTTAGAGCTGAGGGAATCTCTCCTAACTTTGGGGATCACTTTTAGGTGGAGCCATTTGAATTCGAATTCAAAACTCCCTCCAAGAATAGCTATAAAAAGAGCAAGAAGGAAGAGGCGATTAGCAAGCCTTGTACGTGACCACTTCATGTCATTTTGTAGAGATTGAAGAGCTTACTCCATAGCTCTATCATTCTACTCCCATTCTGCAAAGATTCATTGCCAATGTGGTTGTAATCATATGTGAATCTATACATTTATTATCATCTACTTCTCTGTTTTGTTCTCTGCTATACTCACTCAGAGCAGTACCTTTAGAAGGTCATGTCTCGAGTTCTACTCATTTATTTTCAGTGTTTTAAGGTGCGTTGGATAGCTCTTACTGTCTACTTTTTGCATATAAATTTTCAAGGTCATTGAATTAATACTTTTGGAGATATCTGCATTTTACTGCTTACTGGTCTATCTCTGCAGAGCCCCGAGAATTGTGGGGAGGTTCCAGAAATTGTTGAAACTTGTTCTCAGTGCTCAGTCCATCATTTGAAGTGTTTTAACTTGGATTGGGAAGCCTGCTAAGTCTATTTGCTATGCCCAAAAGGAATGTTTCAAATTCTTACCAGGTTAAGAGCACTGTTCATTTTTTCCAGCAAGTGTATGTCCAAAAATAGCAAGTTTTGGGAGCTAGTCATTTCGCAACTAGTCTGTCTTGACTTAAACTTTTGGGATACATGTTCCAAAGTACTTGGCTGATATTTTGGTGGATTTAGGAAGCTCAAAGGGTCTACTAATCAACTCTGAAGTCTCAGTTGGCTGGTGTGAAGCTGGTTGTAGCGGCACCTACTCATCTTTGGATTGCATCCACCATCTCTCTTCACAGTGGTATCAGAGCATAGTCAAGCAACATGGGAGATGGATTTCCATCAAAAATTGACAAATTGGATCGAAACAACTACCCGGCATGGTCTCTAAGGATGGAGGCTTACCTTCAAGGGAGGAATCTATATGGATTCATATCCGGAGATGAAGCAATGCCAACCATGAGGAACAAAGGGCAACCATCACATGAAGAAGTGGAAGGACTTTCGAATTGGTGTTCGAAGGATGCACTTGCAAGGTCCTATATTCTAAACTCAATCTCTCATTTTCTTTTACCTCATGTCAAGGGATGCAAGACATCAAGAGAGACCTAGAATGCACTTGCTTCTTTCTTCTCTTCCAACACTTGAGCAAGGAAGAACCAATTGTGGATGGAGTTCACAACAATGAAGAAAAGCCCGAAGCAAAATGTGACTGATTATGTCACAAAGATGAAGGAGATTTCCGACCAACTTGGAAGCATTGGAGAGGTAATTGAAGAGGAGCAAATCATAAGACAAATCATGAATGGAATCAAAGCAGACGACAAGTGGGAGTCATTCACAACAGCCATGGATTTATACATGGATATGCATGTACCCGACCTCAACACACTCATGGGCCAACTCTTCACTCATGAAGCAAAGATTAGCAAAGGTGGTGAGTCCTCAAGAGGTAATCAAACTTCTGCCTTATATTCTGATAAAGCTAAGGTCAAGGACAAGTCAAAGAATAGGAAGAATGAAGATGAAGGAAGCTCTTTCCAAGCAAACTTTGCAGGTAGAGGAAGAGCTAGAGGAAGAGGCAGAAGTGGAAAGCAAGGCAGGGGGAGATTCCAATCATCTCAACCTTGCAACATATGTGGCTTATCTAACCATACTACTGAAGAATGTTTCAGAAACCCGAGGAACTCAAGAGGAAGAGGATTCAATAGAGGTGGCTATGGATCAAATAGAGGTAGATACAATGGAGGCTACAACAACAACAACTACTACAACAACAACAACTACTACAACAACAATTACAACAACAACAACAACTATCAAAGTGGCCATAGAGGAAGAAGAGATTACAATAACTATGCAGAGGACCAAAGTTAAGAAGGTTCATTATTGATTATGAATCTATCAGCAAAGAAGGGTAAGGATGATGATCACATATTTTACATTGATTCAGGATGCTCGAACCATGTAGCAGGAAATGTGGCTTTACTTTCTGATTTGGAAGATCCTCATAACAAGCATGAAGTGCAGACAGGAGATGACACAAAGCACTCAGTGGAGAAGATAGGTAATGTGAAGACATCAGATGGGAATATGAACCTCTTAAGCAAAGTATTGTATGTCCCTACAATTACCAAAAATTTAATAAGTGTTGGACATATTGTTGAAAGAGGATTGCAGGTTAGATTCAATCGATTTGGAGCATATGTTGAAGACCCAAGGCAAGGCTTTCGAAGGATTGCCAAAGGATAAAAGACAGGAAGGCTTTTCACTTTTGAAGTGGAAGATACAAAGAACATAGCTTTGTTTAGCTATGGATCTCAAACTCTAACAAAGTTGGAGATATGGCACAAAAGGCTTGCTCACATTGGTGAGAGGACACTCAAACAGATTTGCAGGGACCAAAGTGTACTTGGTTTGCCTAATATCACAAGGCAACACATGATCTATAAGTGTGAAGCTTGTCAACTCGGCAAGGCTCATAGACAACCTTTCAATAAGAAAGGATATATGTATCAAAATCCTTTGGATCTAGTGCACACAGATGTGTGGGGTCCAAGTAAGGAGCCATCTATATCAGGCTCAAGATATTATGTGTCTTTCATAGATGATTGTAGCAGGTGGACCATTCTGTTTTTCATGAAGCACAAGGATGAAGTGTTTAATTGCTTTAAGAAGTATATTGCTCTTGTTGAAAATCAAACAGGTAGGACTTTGAAAAGACTCAGATCAGATGGTGGAGGAGAATACTTCTCTTCTGAATTTGATGCCTTCTTGCATGAAAGAGGCATTAAAAGGGAAGTCACTACAAGGTATACACCCGAACTCAATGGTGTAGCAGAGAGGAGGAACATAGCTATTGTCAAAGCAGCAAGGTCCATGCTCAATGAAAAGGGATTTCCAAACTACCTATGGGCAGAGGCTGTGTCTACAACCACATATCTCATAAATAGACTTCCATCTAAGTCACTAGATGGAACCACTCCATATGAAGTGTGGAATGGAAGAAGACCTAGTCTAGAGCATTGCAAAATCTTTGGATGCTTAGCCTATGCTCACATTCCTTCTCAAGTAAGAGGGAAATTGGATCCCAAGGCAGAGAAGTGTGTATTTATTGGTTATGATCAAAACCAAAAAGGATATAGATTGTACAATCCAACCAATAAAGGATTTTCTGTGAGTAGAGATGTAATTTTTGATGAAAACAAATCATGGTTTGATGATGACAGGAAAGTGAAGCTGCCATATGACTTGGATGAAGATTTTCCATCACTTCAACCAAAGGAGCCAAAGCAAATTGAAGAAAGTGATTCGGAGATTGACCTAGAAGACTTTGAAAGACTAAAGCTATAGAAGAACAAAGGTAAAGCAAAGATGCAAGATTCTACATATGGACCCGAGAGCTCACATCAACCACTTAGAAGGTCTTCAAGGGAGAAGAAGAAACCAGAGAGGTTTGGTTATGATACTTCTTTGGTCACCAAGCACTCAATCTACATTGCAAAGGATTCAACCAATGAAGAACCTACCACATTTGAAGAAGCACAAAGCAAGAAAGCTTGGAGAGATGCAATGGATGAAGAAATGGAAGCCTTGAAGGAGAATGACACTTGGGAGCTTGTACCTAACAAGCCATCTATGAAGATAATCGGATCTCGATGGATATACAAAATCAAGAGGAATCCAGATGGAAGTATAAATAGACACAAAGCAAGGTTAGTTGCTAAAGGGTTTGCTCAAACCCATGGTATTGATTATGAGGAGACTTTCTCTCCTGTTGCAAAAATGCCTACAATTAGGGTTCTCATTAGTCTTGCTGCATCTAGAAATTGGAATCTTTATCAACTTGATGTAAAGAATGCTTTCTTGAATGGATGGATTTCTCAGGAAGTGTATATGGCACAACCTCCTAGATATGAGGATGCACATCATTCTAACTATGTATGCAAACTAAAGAAAGCTTTGTATGGATTGAAGCAAGCTCCAAGAGCTTGGAATTTCAGATTGGTGACTTATTTGCAGGACCAAGGATTCAAAGCTAGCAAGGCGGATACCTCTTTGTTCATAAAGAGGAATGGATCTGAAGTGATCTATTTATGTGTGTATGTTGATGATATTATTATCACAGGCAATGATCTTGAAGGAATCAAACAAGTAAAGGCTCAAATGAAGGAGGAGTTCAAAATAAGTGACCTTGGACCACTCACTTATTTTCTTGGATTGGAGTTGATCTACACAGATTCAGGTATATACATCACACAAAGGAAGTATGTCCATGACATGCTCGTCAAGTTCAAGATATAAAATACAAAGTGTGCAGGTACACCTATGGAGCAAAATCATAAGCTTAGTGCTTATGAAGGAGAGCCAATTGAAGACATCACAAGCTATCAAAGCTTGGTTGGAAGTTTGAACTATGCAACACTCACAAGGGTGGATATATGCTATAGTGTTAGCATATTGAGTCAGTTTATGCATAAGCCGAGAAGACCACATATGGAAGCGGCCAAGAGAGTCCTCAAGTACCTAAAGGGGACCATGAATGAAGGTTTGTTTTATTCATTTACTTCAGATATTGAGCTAAATGTCTACTCAGATGCAGATTGGGCCGGATCTAAAGATGATAGAAGAAGCACATCAGGGTATATATCATTTGTAGGTTCAAAAATCATTTCTTGGTCATCGAAGAAGCAACCAACCGTGGCATTATCGTCTACCAAAGCCGAATATAGAGGTTTCGCTAATGCAACTCAAGAAATCATGTGGTTAAAGTCTTTGTACACAGATCTTGGACTTCATTCTTCAACACCTCACATTTTTGGTGACAACACAAGCTCACTACATCTAGCAGCTAATCCGGTATACCATGCTAGAACCAAGCATATTGAAGTCCACTACCGTTACATAAGGGAGAAGCTAATGAGCAAGGATATTCAACTATCCTATGTCTCTACAGATATGCAATGTGCCGACATGTTGACTAAAGCTCTTGATGGTACAAAATTAAGTAGATTCAAGTTGATGATTGGCTTGCAGGAAATCAAGGACAATTGAAGACTTATTTGGAGGCCAAGCATGTTAGGCTTGAGAGGGAGCTGTTGGTGCATTTTACCCAAGCCTACATGCTTGATATATTTGATATCATCCTCATTTGTAAGTCACATGAGTAGTCATGTGAACACCTCTTGTAAAAGAGTACATTTTATCTCTTGTAAATGGAAAAAGAAAAAAGGAAAAGGATGGCTTACCTCATCCATGATGTAAAAGCAAATTCATGGTTCTAACTACCTAAAACCACAAAATTTAGAGCTGAGGGAATCTCTCCTAACTTTGGGGATCACTTTTAGGTGGATCCATTCGAATTCGAATTCAAAACTCCCTCCAAGAATAGCTATAAAAAGAGCAAGAAGGAAGAGGCGATTAGCAAGCCTTGTACGTGACCACTTCATGTCATTTTGTAGAGATTGAAGAGCTTACTCCATAGCTCTATCATTCTACTCCCATTGTGCAAAGATTCATTGCCAATGTGGTTGTAATCATATGTGAATCTATACATTTATTAACATCTACTTCTCTGTTTTGTTCTCTGCTATACTCACTCAGAGCAGTAACTTTAGAACGTCATGTCTCGAGTTCTACTCATTTATTTTCAGTGTTTTAAAGTGCGTTGGATAGCTCTTACTGTCTACTTTCCGCATATGAATTTTCAAGGTCATTGAATTAATACTTTTGGAGATATTTGCATTTTACTACTTACTGGTCTATCTCTGCAGAGCCCCGAGAATTGTGGGGAGGTTCCAGAAATTGTTGAAACTTGTTCTCAGTGCTCAGTCCATCATTTGAAGTGTTTTAACTTGGATTGGGAAGCTTGCTAAGTCTATTTGCTATGCCCAAAAGGAATGTTTCAAATTCTTACCAGGTTAAGAGCACTGTTCATTTTTTCCAGCAGGTGTATGTCCATAAATAGCAAGTTTGGGAGCTAGTCATTTCACAACTAGTCTGTCTTGACTTAAACTTTTGGGATACATGTTCCAAAGTACTTGGCTGATATTTTGGTGGATTTAGGAAGCTCAAAGGGTCTACTAATCAACTCTGAAGTCTCTGTTGGCTGGTGTGAAGCTGGTTGTAGCGGCACCTACTCATCTTTGGATTGCATCCACCATCTCTCTTCACACCTTCTAGATCTTCTTGGTCTGTGTTCACTTCTTCTTGTTGTATCATCTGCATATGCCTTTCTTATGCCTAGAGTCTTAAAAAAGGGAAATCCGGGTTCCTCATCAAGGCTCTTTTTTGAACCACTTGATTTACTCTGCACTCCCCGAAAACGTTGGGTCAATAATATTACATCTTTAATTTCTTCAAATATTGCCAAGATTATTTGATGTTTGATGTAATGTTTGAAAGGAAAAGGGATGCAAAATTTACCATTGATGTTGATCCTCAAAGATTTTGTTTACTAATCCCAAGTCCTTTACTATGGATTTTATTTCATAATCCCAACTCCTTTAGGAAATGTAAGATGAAATCCTAAAAGGATGGAAGTAATCCCTTCAAAATGTATAGAATCTATACTAACATAGATCTACCTGTGATGAAGCCTTTCTCATGTTTATTTTTCCATTTATTGAGGGAGTTCATAAATTTTTTTTAGACAAGGCTGTATCGATAATTTTATACACTTTGCAAATGGGTGTGGTGTAGCGGTAAGCATTGAATGCCTTGGGGAAAAATGCTTGGGTTCAAGTCCCACTCACTCGACATGTTCAATCATGAAGTGTATGAAAATGTATGGGTGGCTCTACCTTACAAGATTGGGTGTGTGTATCTTTCATTTATTGTATTCTCAAAAAAAAAACAAACTTTTACACCATAAGGAGCATAATGATAGGTCTCTAGTTTCCAATCATTTTTTTGTCGCATTCCTTATGGATTAACTTAATGACTACTAGTTTGAGGAATTCCAAGGGAATGCAATAGTTTAGGGATCAATGAGTCAATTAAGTCAATCACATGGATCTTCCATTTTAAAAGAGAATCAATGACCTCAATAAGCTAATATTTGTTAGTGGTTTTGTTTAGCCACCAACTAGCATTGTGAGGAACCTTCATGCACCTCACCTTTGGAATAGTGGCCACACTACAAAATATGAGGGGCATATGGATGTTGTCCATACTAACGATCAGCCCCTGACATCGGTATGGTCATTGGAAATGTCTATAAAGATCTTGTTAGGTTTACCAATGGTCACTTGACTGTCGCTATGACCATTTAAAATGGATCATTGGTATCCATTGTAGTCATCGGTGTAGACATCGGTGTAGACATCGGTATGAGCATCGTAAATTATTTGAAATTGCCGATGCTTATACCGACGCCTATATTGGAACCATGTTTTAGACATACACGGACCCAAGAGCAAAAATTTGACATTTTGCATGTCTTTTGAACAAAATAGTGCTTCTATCAAACTTGTGCATGTGAGCTTAATTGTGACCTGCATTATCTTGTGCAAACACACATACACACAGAGATCTCTCTCTACATACACTCTCTCTCTCTTTAGATCTCGCATCTTGGTAATCGATGCATGTACTCTTACCCTTTCCCTTTCTTTATGTTTTCTATTTTATAACTTTTGTTCTCTTTGGTTTTGGCAGGAGTTTTTTGGCATCGAATCTTTGGAATTCAATGAGAGACAATATTCATTAGGCTTTGAGGACAACGATTCAAAAGAGGGACATACATGTAAGTGATTGTTTTATTCTCTATTGATATAGAGTGAGAGAGAGAGAGATAGAGAGAGAGAGATGAAAGAGACAGAAAAAGAGAAAGAGAGAGATCTAGAGAGAGATAAAGAGAGACAGAGATGGACGAGAAAGAGAAAGAGAAAGAGAGAGATATTAAAGAGAGAGAGAGAAAGATCAAAAAGAGATAAAGAGAAAGAAAGAGAGAGAGGGATAGAGATACATACACACACATACTCATGTATATGCATGCATACATACACACACACACACACATATACACACATGCATACATGCACACACACATATATACCCACATGCATACATACACACACATATACACACATGCATACATACACACACATATACACACATGCATACATACACACACATATACACACATGCATACATACACACACACATATACACACAGGCACACATACACACACATATATACACATGCACACATACACACGCATATACACACATATACACACATGCATACATACACATACACATATACACACATGCATACATACACACATGCATATACACACATGCATACATACACACACATACACACATGCATATATACACACACATATACACACATGCATACATACACACACACACATATACACACATGCATACATACACACACACATGTATACATACACACACATGCATACATACACACAGGCATATAAAAGCATGAATACACATATACACATATACACACATGCATACATACACACACATATACATAGATGTATACATACACACATATATACACACATGCATACACACACATACACACATGCATACATACACACACACATATACACACACACATATATACAACACACACATATACACATGCATACATACACACACACATACAGACATGCATACATACACACACATATACACACATGCATACATACGCACACATGCATACATACACACACACACATATGCACACATATACACACATGCATACATACACACACATATACATACATGCAAATTCATAGGTGAGTTAATGTTAATGGCATGTCATGTAAAGAGCAGGTCTACAAATGGTGTAATGCGAGTGCTTGCTGACTTTGATGCTTGGAAACACATATATAGTAAGTAGCCAGAGTTTGTTAGTGAGCCTTGAAACTATGGTCTAGGCCTAGCTATGGATGGAGTAAATCCATTGGGTTTACGGAGCTCTTCATGGAGCACATCGCCTGTATGTTTGGTCAATTATAACATCCCACAATGGCTGGCCACAAAAAAGGGCCATTTATTATTAGCTCTTATTGTGTCAGGTAAGTATAAGGTAAAAAGCTTGGACATATACCTTGTACCACTTGTGGAAGAGATGCGCACTTTATGGGATGGGATTATTGTGCCTGACATGTCTCAACCTATAAGAAGATGAGATGTGGAAGTGGAAGGCATACTTATGTGGATGATGCATGATTGACCCGGTTATGGTGAATGTTCAGGTTTATCAATTTTGGGTTATCATGCTTGTCCCCTAATATGCAGTCCACGACTAGAAGCATGCTATTCCAAAGCACTTCGGAAAACTGTCTATGAAGGACATCATAGATATTTGCTTGATGGGCATGTTTCATGTGAAGGGAAAATTGCCTAACAAGCACAACTCCAAATGAAAGCTAGCAATTGGAGGTAGTTGTGGGATTCAGAAAGACCAATCGCTGGTATGAAATGGTTGTCAATCTTTAACAAACTCCCTTATTGGAGTGAGTTATTGATCAATCATTTGGTAGAGATGATGCATATTTTCAAGAATATGGGAGAGATTCTCTGGAAGACTTTGATAAGAAAGAAAGAAAGGAAAGCACAAATGGAGGATTTGGAAGAGCGAGGTTGTATGCAAGCATAGATGTGGAAATTACTAAGCCCAATAAAACATTGTCATTACCAAGAGCTCCTTGGGTGCTTTGCAGGATGTCAGAGCAACAAGTGAAGAAGATGACAAAGACTAACTTCACATAAAACAACGATCGTGGATTGTTCAAGTCTCATGATTGGCAAACATTTTTACAATTTGAACTCCGTATAGCTTTAAAAGATTGGCTTTTACTCTTTCTCTATATTACCATTATTATCGTATGCTAATTATTTGAGTTCTTTTGTTATAGAGCATGATGGGAGAGAGTCCTCCGATCACTCCACATACTATGATAGAGGAGCATTTCTTGGAGCTTATACCTCAGGTGCCTCCTACATATATGGCCATGGTGAACCAGTACTGGATTGCTCATGGTAGCACTCCCTCGGACCTCACTCCTACCGGCCTTACTCTCACCGACCTCACTCCCACAGACATCACTCCCATTGGCGTCGTGCCTATGGGTGGGAATACTCCCTCCATAGGTACATCGCCTGGCTTTATGACTCCACCTTGATCGCCTTTAGGGCCATCCCCTAGTGGCTCTAATAGTTAGCATGTGCATTCGACACCTCAACGCAATACAGGTGCTGGCTCGTCCCATCGGTCAAGGTTACACTCTAGAGGAGGAGGTTCTAAGAGTGGATCTACAAGTGGTTCTAGAGGAGGTGGATGGTATGGAGGCGCTGTGATGGACGTTGTGTCACCCACTTCTACTCCTAGAGCAAGTACCTCAGGTGTAGGTACACCATGTGATACAACACATACACCTTGGGGTGCTCATGATCATGATTACTCCAAGGTGTATAGTATATTTGATGGAGCTCCGATGATGGATGTGCCTAGAAAGGCCATGTGTTAGTGCATACGATAGCTTTTCTCCATAGAGTTTGGACATTCTCTCATGTTGAAATGGAGTGAATAGGATAAAGATAATAAAAGTTATATCACAGAGATGATCTATCAGGAGTTCTGGATAGCACATGGGCATCCTATTGTTAGCTCAGAGTGGATTTAGCACACGGCACATGAGGTTATGTCCCATCCATGATCCAAGGCTCATTATGCTTTCAGAGCAGGCTTACCAAAACATGTATGTTTAGATGTTGAGGAGTGGGATATGATTCATGATGAGCAACAACATACTCCTGATCGATATCGTCAGTAGCGAGATGTAGCAGCCACATGTCTAGATACGATCAAACCATCACATTTGGGTAGCCTTGGATATGACAATATGTGTCACGTGTTTGTAAGCATCATTTGGATTATTGATTTTTTTTTTGTGCTAAGCACGTCATGTATGTTCATCTAATGTTTTGCATATTTTTTGTAGGATTTGGCAGTGGGTCATCCTCCAACATGAACGGAGGAAGCTTACAGATATCATCATGGATTGGTTGCACAATTAGAGGACTTGGAGGGACACGGTGAAGTCGTTTTATGGGAGCATGTATGATGAGGTGATGAGCTTATAAACTTGGTTTGGTGTTTTTAGTTGTTGTTTGTAAATATCATGTCAATTTATCTCATTTTGTGAATGTTCTTTGTTGAAAGATTGCTGATATAGATGTTTTGATCCCTTTCTGCATATGTATGGTAGTGGTGTGCCACAATTTTTTATTTGGCTTATATATGGAAGTGGTGCACCTGGATTTTGTATTTGGTTCCTATATGGTAGTGCCTTTCCACATTTTGTATTTGGCTCATATATGGCAGTGGTTTGCCACACTCTTGTACATGCTTCATTTATGGAATATATAACTCTTTTGTACATGGTTCATGGTTCATTCTGCTCATCTTTTTTGTGTCACATGTACTCGGTCTTTTTGGGCAGAGTATATTGTCTTTTACTACACAACATCATGGTAATGTTGTTGTTGCAAGAGACAACACAATCTGTCCAAAAAAGATTTTGCAGATATGGTCGCTCGTATAGGTGCTGGTATGAGTGTCAATATGCCTAGCTGCATACCAATGCTTTTCCCAAGTGATTACCTGTAACATAATCCTGGTAGGAGATGGTTGAACCACACCCTAAGAGAGAGGATTAGGAAGTAATCCTCAACCATGGCTTTTGGGGCAAGTGGTTAGCCCATCACATTCCTAACCAAGAGGTTGTGAGTTCAATCTCTTGCATTGGTATCAGAGCCAAGCTCTCATGGTGACCTTGGAGTGGGCTTCATCATTTCTCTCTCCATAGCTTCTTGCTCGTCAATCTCTGCTCGCGTCTATTTCGAAACATCCTCCCAAATCGACGTAATCTTGGCGGGCTACCTGGAGGAGGAAGTTACAAAAGGCAAAATCAAGTCTTATCTCCAGCAGTTTGCGCACGGGATTTGATCCCGTGACCTCACATAAGTGACTACCTCTCTCTTATCCAAGAGAACACACATCTTGTGTGGGCACCTTACACAGGAGAAACATTTAGAGCTGTGATTCACGCAGTACGAGCTTTTCAATCTGCATACGATGGCGCACAGGACCCGAGCACGCGACCATCAGTTGGACAAGGTATAGTGATTGTAGACAGCGCGCGAATTTGATCCGTGACGCTCAAGATGGCAGAGAACTCCTATATCCAAAGGAGCCAACAGCGTTCACGCGATAAGTCATGTAGATATTTCTACTGCTGTAGAAATTCATACAGTACCAAGAAAAAAGGACGTGCAGCTGGCATGGATATTCTTCTATCCACTGTAGAGAGCCTGCGTCGAGGTTGAGATCTATGGAGACTTTTATCTTCATCACTTTGTTTGTACGCTCTTGCTAAGATGCGTGGAAATTCCATTGCTGTAGCACTTATTCATCGTTGTCGAAGTACTCCTCCCCGCGACGTGCTTCCCTTATCCAAGAAGGCGACAACGTATGGTAATTTAAAAGTCGAGCTAAACATCCAGATCTTGTGACGCTGCTGTTCTTCTAACATCAAAACAGAAGAATCGAAGCTATGACTTCTACGTAGGCAAACGGCTATTCACACGATATAAAAGAATGGAGTCTTCAGTAGGTCGCTGCCCGGGTATTGAACCATCGACCTCTGATGAAGCAGGACTTACTCTAAACCACGAAGTCTCTAGCTATTCCACAATGGAAGCTGGGATTTTAATTTGGACACCTACAGAGAGATGCATATTGCAGTAACCACGAGGATAGGTTGACATACGAGCTTTCTCAGCTGACGCATATCTTTATATGACGTTTGCGCTGTGGAAGTCTACAATGGAGAAAGCAAAAGAAGATTTCTTCTCTGACAAAAGAAGCTCATGTCGACGCTAACTCCTGGAAATTGAACTCCACACCTGCGCATAGAGAAGTCATTGTGATATTCAACTAGGCATCTTTTTTATTTCCGATCAAGGCATCCAAGGAGCTTTTATCAAGTCTTATTGCATCGTCTTCTTTATCTTACACCCATTGAGGAGTGGGTGTGTCATACAAAGACCATGTAGCTGGAGGGCATGCATCCATGGTGGATGTTGCATGCGTTGAGTCTTCAAAAGTATGGAGACTGAACTTAACCAAGATGAAGAATCATTTTTTCTTGAGGATCAAGAGGACGAATCACTCTTCCAAAGAATCAATGGAAGGACGTAGCTAATTGGAAGATAAGTATTTTCCAAGTTATGTTTTCATTTCGATATTTGTTTGCTCGAATGCTTTCATTTAGGATGCATTAATTAGGACTAAAAGCATAGTCCAATTATGGTTATCTCAATATGAAAGCTAATTAGAGAGTTAAAGACAGTATTGAAATGACATAAAAGTATACAAGTACTTTTCAGCTTTAGGTATGCAATTGAAATTTTTATTTCCATTCATGCACAAAAATGAAAAGATTATTTGTGCATAAAAGAATGTTTTATGCACATCAAGTTCACACTGCTTGGAAAAGGTAGTTAATTCTCCAGTTCACGCACTTGAATCATTATCTTTTGCCAGAATAGCAAGCAGGTTGTTTTTTGCATGGATGCTTGTTTGCATACCTAATAAGCTCAAGATTTGCTTAAGTTCATTATATTTGCAGGAACTCACATGCATTTGCACCCAAGAATGGGCATTTGCATACATGAACATGCATTTGCATGCAAGTAGATGCATGAGCATACGCATGTTCTTTTGGTAAGTAGCTGAACACGTATACTTTCATTCTTTTCTTTTTCTAACTTGACTTAGCTAGGTGGAAAAAATAGAAAATTACCTAGTTGCAAGGATCTTGATCATCATGCAACTAAGTATCTAGTCTATTTTTTCCCAAAAAGTGATACATAGGTACCACTTAGTAGGAGTCTTTTTGAGGAAAAGACATCAAGCTGAAAGCAAGTATTCATAGAGCTACTTTCCAACATGCATGCTCAGTATAAGTTTGGGAAAGAAACTTAGATATTCTTAGCAACTATCGAGGATTTAGTTGTTTTTTGGATGTTCATGTTCATGCATCCAAGTAAGGAAGTTTCTGTTGAAACTTGTAAGTTCCAAAAATATTTTTAGGAGATTTAATACTTTATTCATCAAATTGATGAAAATAAGTAGAAGTATTGAACTTCTAGAATCCCAGGAACTCTAGTGGCCATAGATGTTAGTTTCCAGAAATGCATCTCAAGGCATGATGCAAGGTCTTCAATCGACGCGGAAACTTTTCAAGGAAACTTGCTTGATTCTATTTAAGCTAATTCAAGGCTTAAAAGTGAGAGACCAATATTAGTTGATCTTTAGGAATCAAGTAATTTCCTAAAGACATGCCAATTAATGAAATGATTCAAATCATTTTCATTTTTGAAACAAAGATATCTTAGGAAATCATGATATTTCCTAAAGACAATTTAGGAAACAAGTTCTTTCCTAAAAATTAAGCTTCAAGAGGTATAGCCTTGAATCTTATAAAAATCAAGAATATCTTTTATAAGATTAAGTAAATAATTTCAAGCATTCTTTGCTTGTGGAAAGTTTTCAAATATGGAGACTTTGTTAAAGCACTTTTCTAAAGATAAGAAAAGTATGCTTGGTGGTTTTTTAAGATAAGAAAAGCTTAAACAAGAGATCCAAGCCAAGTAATCTTTGGAATTAGGCTATTTCCTAAAGATAAGCTAATGAAAGAGTCTAATTAACTATTTCATTAGTTATATGAGAATGTCTTTTGGACAAGCAAAGCCTTAAGTCTTGGTCTTATCCAAAAGTCTAGAATTCCTTTTGAAGATCTTTCCAGTAAAGGAAAAGATTCCAAGATGAATCCTTTGCTTCAAGTTATAGCTTAGTATTACTTGATTCCTTGGTAGGAATCAAAAAGTTCTTGAAAGAAAAATCTTTCTAGATGTGAGACTAGTATCTTTCAAGAGAAGTTTTAGAGTAAGTAGTTCCCAGTAAATCCCTAACCACCAGTTTTGGTATTTAAGTCCAAATAAGTGATATAACCTAACGATATATCAAAGATTCTTAGCTTTGGAATCTGAAAAGCATTAGAAAATGCTTGGACTTAAGTTGAGGGAAAGATCTCTAAAAATCCTGCAGGTAAGCAAAGAAGCTTAAGATAGTTTAAGAGATCCTAAAAGATAAAGACAAAGTCTTTATTTTTGTCGCAAGAATCAACCAGATTTGATCAAACTTGGCCATGATTGTCCAAGTAATGTGCGATTAGAACTACTTTGTAGATTGCCCAAGTATTGGCAATAAAATTCCTTTTGGGAATTATTCACTCAAGTTCCATTTATTGAATGGAAAAAATTGTGAAAAAAGTAAACTGTTCCAAGTTTGAACAGAGTAAAGAAATTCCAAGAATGTAGTCTGCAACCGTGAAGACGGTATTTAAGTCTGTGGAAGGTAAAACATAAGTGTTTGCCTATCCTTAAAAGGATTTTGGTACAAATCCAGAAAGCATGAGCGGATGCTTAAGACTTAAGCAGTAAAGAGATTCCTAAATAAAGTCCCCGGGGTAGGTACCTAAAGCAACAGTAAAGAAAGGAATCTAAAGACAAGAAGTCAAAAGCTCTTGTCGCTACAAAATTGGTCAAGGGTAAACCAATTGAACTTGAATTCGAGAAAATTCAAGAACTTGGAATTCTGATTGATATTCTGTCAAAGAGGTTTTCAAGTTTCCAAGGCAAAGCACATGATTCTGAGGTGATCATGCGAAGGAATCAAAACCTAGGAAAATCTAGTTAGAGGTAATGCCTGAAACTTCCAATTCTTGTAAAAGAATTGAAGAAATAAGGTACTCTATCAAGAGATGTTTAGACTTTAGGATAAGAATCACCCACACATTAATGTGAATATAAAATAGGGTGGTATGGGACACCAGATTTTATACTCAGATTGATGTAGGAAAGATGGAATGGGACATCGGACCGTGGGATGATGATTATCTTTTAGTCCTAGTTTGGATTTTGAAGTTAGGTTTCATCCTCAAGGGAATTAAGACTTCAAGGAAAGTTTAATTCATAAAGGATGTGAAAGTAGTATCTTACGATACTTCAAGGTAACTTCAAGATTAAGGAAACTGAAGATATGAAGTAAGTAACTTCCAAGATCTTCATAGAACACTTCAAGTTTAAGTGTTATTGATCAGAAATATTTGATAAATTCTGAAAGAAGTTGGACTTTGATTTTGAGTTGATCTTTTCAACTAAAGATTTGATTGACTAAGTCAAGCATCCAGTTCCTAGTGTAACTTGGAAAAAATTCACTCTTTTGACTCAAAGAAATGCAGAAGAATTGCATTCACGGAGTCAAAAAGACTGAATGTGACATGAACTTAGTCTCAAGGGAAGCATTATTTGAAAACTAAACTCATCGATAGAACCTCAGTGGGTCGACACACTGATGTTGGTTACCACACTAGTATCTTGTGGTTGGATGATGTTTTTGATTTTCTTTGTATCTTTCTAAGAATCCAGCTTATTTCTCTGAAAGATAAAGACAATGCTTCAATACCTTGTTGAAATTTATCATTGAAAAGTTAAAGCCCTGAGTCAACTAGACTTTGACTCATAGCAAGTTTATGTATGTGCGAAGTTTGAATTGGTTGTACAAAGTTTTAGTTATCTCTTTCCGCTTTCCAAATCTTTTGGAATTGACTCAGATATGGTATCTGATTCCTTTTGCAAAAGACCAGGGATAGCCGGTTAGAATTAGATAACTAACTTGAACATCCTAGATAGATGTTATGTACAAGAACCTTTTCAATCTTCAAACGATGATAAGTCTAAGTAGACTTATTCATTTGATTTTGCTTCAAGTTATAGCATAAATAATTTACTGGAGTCCAGTATACTCTAGAATAGGGAAGTTAGGAATTACTCATCAGATTGACAATTCCCAAGAACTTTCAGTTAAAAGTCTTTGAGAAAAGTGTCCTAAGTTGGACAATTTTCATTTTGAATTTGAATTGGTCAAGTTATTATGGTTGATTCCACCGGAATGGTAAACTTTCTCGTACAGTTTACATAGGATTTTTTCAACTCATTGGGACAAAATAGTCCTCTAGTCGGGTGAAAAATCAAGTAACTGTTGGATCAAAGTAAACCATTGAATAAACATCTAAAGTTAGATGTATGGAACAATCAAACTTTAAGTTCTCCCAAACAAATTCAAGTGAATCAAGAATTCTCAAAGTCTTGCGAGGGATAAGAATCCCACTTTCATTTCTAAGCCCATGCACCAGTTATGCCTAGAAATGGACTAGTAATTTGAATCCACCTAATTCACATGTTTGTGCCTAGATCGCACATCCAGAAACTGTGAATTAGCCAGGGATATGTGTTTAGATCCACCTTTATTATTCATTCACTATTTTGTACTTTGACTAGTTTATCAAAGTGCAAAGCGAGATAGTGTTTAGAATCATTTGGGCAAGGATGCCACCACAGAGATGAGACATGTTCTTCCAGTTCTAGAACATGACCATGTTCTTCCAGTTTTAGAACATGAGGCTCGGGGGTTGCCTACAGTATGTATATAGCTCTATTTTCGAGGACGAAAATATTTTCCAAGGGGGGAAGAATGTAATAAAGTAAGTCTATGATCCAAGGGTCTGGCCGGTTCAGACAGATCTGAAATCGGACACCGTTTGGTCATCCGTGTGTATGACCAAAGATCTCGAGTTTAGACTTACTAGGAGGTCTTGTGCTCTTGTGAACAAGTGATCCACTTAGCTTAGTGGTTAAGTCTCAAGGATGTGAAGGAGGAGGTCTTGGGTTCAACCCCCATGGGGAGCATGGGGAGAGTGTTTTGCCCAAAGGTCTCTAGAGCCTTCTAGAAGCATCCACTTGAGTTAACTCGAGTTAACTGGGACACTTGGCGCACATGTAGTTACATGGCTGACACTTGGCTGGCTAGTATCCACCTGCCCAAGAAGGCAGTCCCCTAGAGAGAGCTATATATAGAGGCATTTGGTTGGGAGGAGAGTCATCTCTCTAGCATGTGGTGGTCGTAATCCTTGTTCTCTTGCATTGGTATCAGAGCCTAGGAAGTAGGCTTGGGCAAAGTGGAATGACCCAATGGCCTCTAAAAAAGGCGCTTGGGCATCCTCCATGTGAAAGGGTAGGATTTGTGGAAGGCGCGCGTCGATTTCAATGATGGACCTTACAATGATTGGGGTGTATCTCCCAATCCGTAGGTCGGATTGAGGCGTGTAATATACCGTTGGAAAGCTCTCGGAACGAACTTTCCAATGAGCTAGCTTGCAATGTGTGAATTCCTTGGGAATCCTTGGATGGAACTTGATTGAGTACATCCTGCCAGTCCCATAGCTGGTCAGGGTACATCCTGCCAGGGTACATCCAGGGTACATCCTACCAGTCCCATAGCTGGTCAGGGTACATTCCCGAGGGAGTTCAAGGGGGGAAGAATGTAACATAATCCTGGTAGGAGATGGTTGAACCACACCCTAAGAGAGAGGATTAGGAAGTAATCCTCAACCATGGCTTTTGGGGCAAGTGGTTAGCCCATCACATTCCTAACCAAGAGGTTGTGAGTTCAATCCCTTACATTACCAATGCTTATATCGACACTTATACGAGTGCCTATATGAGCACTTTGTTGCTGATGCGCATCGCAAAGCTTACATTGATGTCGGGGCACAATTGCACCCATGCATTTGCCCTGGTTGAAGCCTCGGTATACACCTGATATGTTGTAGTGCCATGCAATCTCTCATATGATCATACAACATAGAGGGGCACCCAGGCATAGCCTTGTAGTTCAGTTTCAAATTCCATCATGGCTTTTTTTGAATTGGCTTTTCTTCAAAAGGTTATAGATCTCTTCGGTAGGCACGTTAGCTTAACGCATCCATCACTCCTTGAGAACAACTATAAATGGTGATTTTCATCTCTTGTCCAAACCTCAGCCTTTTTCTAATTTTAATGAGACCTAGGTAAAGATCCATCCTACCTTTTTTGACTTGTATTTGCAATCTTGAGACTATGTCATTGATCTTGTCCTCCTCTACTCCCAGGTTTGGGCAGAAGAAAGGAAACTGATGTGGATTGAGGCTTGCGAAATCCCTAAGCGGTCCATCAATTACATGGCAACAAAGCACCTATCAAAGTGTGTCTTAGCAAAATCGTGATGCCATTGCATGTTAGACCAACTAAATATTCAATATTCCTTAAGAAAGAATGTGGAGCACAGAAAGAGAGAAACTACAAATAGACGGAAAAATGGATGGATAAGAGAACCACCATCACACCAAGTTGTCCAGTGTTTAACACGAGGTACAAAGTGCAAAACATCTATAAATCTCACAGCTCATTAAAAGATTGAGGATGGAATCGGAAAGGGGAGTAAAAGAACTTGTACAATCAACGTTTTTGTCCAACCCTCACGAGAGACAAGAAAAGAAAAAAGAAATACAACTACATGCAAATCTTTTTGAGTGCTCTAAAAATCCTTTTGACCGGTGCTCTAAGAAATACCCATCAGCTAGGTATATATCGTCATGATAGGTCAAAAAGTTCCTCAAAAACTCATGGTGACATGGACAGCATGCCAGGTTTGACAAGAAGCACATGATGGTGAATAAAGACATTTTCATGTGCATATGTCAGTTGCAAAGAAATCATAGGTACCACCCTTAAATTCAGCTTATATGGGTGCAGATCTTATAAGCGACTGTTTTTACTACTGAAGTATATGTGGAATCCAAGGTTCAACACAGAAAATAAGAGAAATCCTTCCCCTTCTGTCCTTTCAAGCGTGTACACAATTGATTCAACACAAAAAAAATGAGAAATCCTTCCCCCTCTCCACCCTCGCCCCAATACAATGCAAGTTCACATACAAATGTAGGAAGGAAACGCTACAAAGATAGGTACTGTAAAAGGGTACAGATCATGGTGAACCAAGTGGATAGAAACCAATGCAATAAATGTAGTAAATGATGCTAATGCTCATCATGATTCGTATTGTAATTAAATAAATAATCAACCAAATGGACTGCATGTTTTACCGGAAAAGGTACAAAGCCTTCTCTCTCCTTTCAAGCGTGTACACCATTGACTGTACGCCCTCTCCACCCTCGCCGCAATACAATGCAAGTCCACATGCAACTGTACGAAGGAAAAGTTACAAAGATAAGTACTGTAAAAGGGTACACATCATGGTGAACACAATGGATAGAAACCCATGCAGTAAATGGAGTAAATGATGCGCATGCTGATCAAATTTCGTATTGTAATTAAATAAATAATCAACGAAATGGAGTACATCTATACCGGAAAAGGTACAAAAATAAAAAATATTGATATGATTAAAGCTGTTTTTATCTTTGTTACACCAAATATTATCACATGATGCTCATAATTTCCTAGTTATGCTATTCTATATATGAGTATCGTCACATTTTATCCGATTTCACTATAACCACTCTTTAAGCCTACCTCAATAAAGATAATATCCCGATGTACAGCATGTACATATGTTAAACATATGTTTCATTCAATTCTCTGTGAGATATACAATTCCTAAAAGATTTCTATTTATTTTTCCAAGTAAGACTAACCAAACACAAAAGCCTTTAGAATAAGTTTTTATCCTATGTGCTGGTGTAGAAACGTGGTCTGGTTTTAGAATAAGTTTTTATCCTATGTGCTGGTGAGGTCATTGCAAGTGTTTCATTGAATTACAAGGATGCAGAAAATGTGGTGAGTTAGTAAAGGAAAGAAAAGATCTGTTCTTATCTTTGAAGAGAGAATTTTAGCATTGTGTCTTGAAACTGCACCACAAAAACAAGTCAATCCTTCTCATCTTTCTTGGTCAAGAAAATACATGAGCCGGATTGGTTTTTTGTATAAATTCCATCTCCATGTCATCTCATATACTTCAAAGCTTCCAATTCCTCTGAATCAGTTATAGGACAGAACAAGGGAAAACTTCTGTGTCTGTAAAATTAAAAACGATTTCGCATGGAACTTTAAAAGTTTCATCTGGGATTATTTTCGTATTCCTTTTCTATAAAATTATTTTCCTACTCATACATAAAGACAAGATTTCATGTAAAGGAGCTTTAAACTTTCAGATGCACATGTATCGTATTTCTAAATCTTACCATGTATGGGCTGCATTCCACAAACTTGTATTTGGCGACATGAATATTTTGCATGGGAAAAATCATTGCTTCAATATATTGAAATATTTTTATACTTCATCTACAGTGATAACACCTCCTATACACAGAAATCTCAATCTGCATATACATAGCATTTTTAGAATATATGACAGATTAACAAACACAATTGAACACATTTCTACCATATTGGTCGGAATAACTTGTTAAAATCATAAAACAAGTATGGTCGAAGGTTCTCAATAATTAATATTAGTTGCTAATAATTCCCACTTTAAAATCGCACGAAACAGTTTTATCTTCCACGCATTTGCAAAGACATAAGTTCAATTTTACTTTTATTTGCAGTACAGAAATATAAGCTTTTAGGGAATTTCTACTATTTCATATCCATTTATGTTTTTCATGGTAAAAGGATACTGTGTTATATAATAGAAAAAAGTATTCTCTCTCTCTCTCTCAATATGTTTTAATTGCTCCTTTAAGGAGTTGATCCTCCATTGATCAACTGAAAGCGTCCACACTGATTGCAAAGAGAAGAGGCACTAGGGAAAGAGTGCTTGAGATTAATAGGGAAAGAGAAAGTACCATTGATATTGATTCTCACACTTCCATTGCCATTGATAGTGAGACCATCTTGGTGAGCCAAAATCCCATCTTGAGTTCCTTTGGAGATTGAATATTGAAATCCCCCTCCAATTTATGGATAGAGTAATCCATGTCGATCTTCAAAAAGATGAGGTCTTGGTCTATCCCTTTAGTGTACTCCATTCCTCTAAACATATCAAGAATTTCTTCTAAAATAGATGTCCTCTTGATGAATCGATTTTGTTTATTTCCACTCTAGTGTTCATAATTCCACTGGTGCGAGATTTTGCAATAACCTTATATCCCATCTCTTACCGTTAATGTCCATGAGAAAGGCCAAATCACCATTGGAAACTTTTTTATATGTTCGTAAATAAAACATATAGTGGCTGAGTCAGTCATACACTCTAAGTTTGACTACATTTGTACAACCTAAGAAATCTGTGTTCGTGATTTTTGTACTGTGTGTTTTCTCTGTATTCTGCAACCCCTATGCAGAGTATTGCATGTCGTGCTGGAGTTCGGGTTGTGTTCGTGATTTTTGTACTGTGTGTTTTCTGTGTATTCTACAACCCCTATGCAGAGTATTGCATGTGGTGCTGGAGTCCGGGTTTCTACAACAAGAGTATCGTTGTGGAGCTCTTGAGAAGGAGAGTCTACCATCGTGCATCACCATAGAAATACTTCACTAGTATTAGAGCATTTCAATGAAAAAGCTTTGCTTCATTTGTGCAAGCGAAGGGAGCACTTGTCCGCCCACCCAAGGCTTATGACTACCGTAGGGATCAATGCCTTGACCTTGGTATACCTTGTCATTCGAGTCATCAAAGTCACCGTTGGTGTTGTTGGTTGCACATGAGGGGGGGCATCAATGATCAATGAAGACAAAGGTTCCCTATACTTTGTGGGAGGTCACCCATCCTAGTATTGTTCCCCTGGAAGCTTGGTTAACTCACAATCTCTTGCCACTAAGCTACACTCCTATGGTGTTTGAAGAAGGGAAAATACTAAGGTTAACATTACCTTTTCAGCCTCAAAGCTTCATTCTTGCTTTCAACGCCTGTTTTGAAGCATTTTTGGGGTGATTCTTAGAGCCATTTTCGAGTACTTTCATGCATAGTTCTCTTTACATAGGTTCAAGAACATCACGAAGAGTGCGTTTTTTACTTCTTCAACACGAAATGTTTCAACCACAATAGTAAATCTACAAGTTTCTTGAAAGGTTTTAGTCTGGATGGGAGCAACCACTACAAGTCTGTGTAGGGTTTTTTCACCCAAAAGAATAGATTTGAAAGATACTTGCATGAAATCTATTCTAATTCCTCCACAACATGAGCATTACGTTTCTTATTCTTGGTGTTGTTGTGGTTGCCTCCTCCTTGATCATCATGTTTGATTTTGAAGAAGCACCTTGATGAAGGATGATTCGTCTTCTTGCAATATTTTCATGGTTCAAAAACTTTGTACCTTTGCTTTGAGTACGTTGCATAGGCTCCATTTGTTGATATGCTTGTCTTCTTTTCTTCTTCTTGAAGTGAGTTGATGGGGTCCTCCAAGCGAGGGATTGGAACTTTTTCCTTGAGGATGGTTTTGATATTTGCATATTGCTCTCAAAGTGCTTTAATGAGAATAGCCACTTTGTCTTCATCATCAATATTTACATCACAATGTATTACTACATTAAATATCCCTAGATTTCTATTAGATATTGATACCTCTTTCAAGATGTAAATGGATGATTTTAATCCTTTGCAAGCTTGCATTTAGATCTTCAAAGTAATAATGGTGGGCCCCACCATTTATATGATAACAATTGTTGTGGAAGATGTCAAAAATATTATCCCCATCAGTTGAATAGTTGAGTCAAAATAGTATGGGCATGAACAAAGATAACCTTCTACAAGAGGTACTAGCATGTTTAATCAACCGATACTATGAATGATTAGCTTTTACAAATGTTCACGATTTATGCTCAACGCATTGCAAAGAGACATAGATTCAACACTCGGTTGTATAGGGATATGCATCTGCATGGGCCTCTCGAGACTATGGGCAGGTGTAGTGCTAAACTTACCTCACTCCTCTTGGTTGCCAAGATTGACTTCTATGGTAGCTTCAAAGCTCAAACGCAAATCATGAGAGCTCCCCGCGCTTCAACTCTTCTCTATCTCAACTCTTTCACATGTCCTCGATCTCTTGATTCAGTTCTTTGATGCCAGTTGTTGCAGTTGGTTCAATAAGAAATCATTGACGATGGAGCCAATCCTTAGAGAACTCAAACCATGCTATGTTCTGAGGTGGAGAATGGATGAGAGAGAAAGAGACACCTCACCCATACACAATATGATAAAAGAGAGAGCTATCTCGCATACATGCATGGATAAGAACAAACTAATGTGCCTTCCCATTAATGAACGTCCCGATGGGCCTTTCTTATACTAAATAAAGGAGGATTTTAGCCAATCAGAAATAGATAAGCCCTTTTCTTGGATTACCCTCTTTGATAAGAGGTGTTCACATGATGAAAAAACTAGACCATGTCCAACAAAAAAGAACACTTATTAGGTGTTACTGAACAAACTATGGCTTGTATTTGGCATTGTTGTTTGGACCACATATTTCGTAGTGGAATGGAAAGTTTTTCTCCTTTTGGCTAGTTACCTCTGTTATCTTTCTCTTATTTTTCATTTGTGAGCATTGTCAATATGGAAAGAAAACTAGGAATGTACATAAAATGCACGTTGACTCTTAAATTTAGCCTTTAGATCTCCTTCATATAGGTATGTGTGGTCCTATGCCCACAAGGTCATTAGGTGGTTCTCTTTAGTTTCTCACTTTCATAGATGATGTTACTAGAAAAGTCTACGTATATCCTATCAAATCGAAGGATGAGGTATTCCCTAGTGAGAATACCTCACATGAATTGAAGCTTTTCTGCTAGTTTAGAGGAATTTGTAGAGATTTTGTAGCTCCTTATACCCTAGTATAAAATGGTGTAGCTGAGAGGATGAGTAGAAATACTCAAGATAGAGTAGTCTTTATGTTGCATCATGCAGACCTTTCACAAGTTTTATGTGTAGAAGTAGTATTGATTGTAGCTCGTGTGATTAACCTTTCACCTAGTACTCCCAAAGGTTTGAAAATGGCACAAGTTTTATAGACAAGGAAGCCACGATATTATGATCATATTGGAGTTTTTGGGTGTGAAGCATATGTTCATATACCAAAGAATCTTAGACAAAAGTTGGACCATAAGTAAAAGAAATGCATTTTTCTTGGATGTGGTTAAGAAGGACAATTTGGATATCGCTTGTGGGATCCTAAAACATGGTGAATGATAAGAACTAGTGATGTCATTTTCAATGATTCTAAGATGCATAAATGTTCAATTAAGGAGTTTCAAGTGAGAAGAATGATGTTTGAGGATACTAGTCCTCCGATTAGCATGCATAAAAATGCTACCCATAGGGATGTTCAAGAGAATGTTGGATTATATGAGTCTGCAACTGTTCTTGTTTAGCAACCATTGAGATGCTTTGATGTGTCTCACATCCACCTAATAGATATGGTCCATGTTTGGATTTTCTTATGCTAATAGTTGCTAGTGAGCCTTCTTGCTACAAAGAGGCCATGCACACAAAGGATCATGTCAAGTGGGAGTGCACCATGAAGAGTGAGTATGATTCTATTCACAAGAATGGTGCTTGGGATTTAGTACCTTTGCCAAGGGGCAAGAAAGCTTTACTATGTAAATGGGTATATAAGCTAAAATTCACATCAGATAGTGCTTCTCCAAAGTATAAAGATTGAATGACATGTTGCAAAGAGTTTTATGCATAAACATGGTGTTGATTTCATGGAAATATTCTCTCTAGTGGCCAAGATGACTACCCTTCAAATGTTGGTTGGATTTGTTGCAATGGAGGAGTTAGAGCTAGAACAAATGGATGTGAAAACTATTTTCTTCCATGAAGATCTTAAAGATGAGATGTATATGGAACACCAGAGGATTATTTAGTTCCTAGAATAGAAAGTCTAGTTTCGAAGCCAAAGAAGAGCTTATATGGACTTAAATAATCCCCTAGACAATGACACCAAAAGTTTTATGCTTTTATGAAGTCTCAAGGCTATTCTCGAAGCAATGTGGATCATTGTCTCTATACAAAGAGATGCTTAGATGGCAGCCTGATATGCTTGATACTTTATGTCGGTGATATATTGATTGATGGGAAGTCGTCTTATGATTTGTCAACTATCAAACTAAAGTTGAGTCAGACATTTGATATGAAGGATTTGGTGGATGCCAAACATGTTCTTGGCATGCACATTACTCGTGATAAAAGTAAAAGATGCAATAGTGTCCTATTTTGGTACAACACGAGTGTTAAGTCCATGAGTATTTCATCAATGACCACCATTTTATTGTCTTATCATCCACTTTCTCAAGTTATTCATTAGACATTAGCGCATGTCCCAAACAACCAAAGACACGAAGATGAGAAATAGATGGCTTGCATCCATGCCAAACTTCATAAGAAGTTATAGACTCTAGTAATTTTTTAGGATGCCTATTACGTACATATGCAAGAAACATTATGGCCTCAATTTAAGAAATATGGCAAAACTTTTGACCATATATCTTGCCATTTTCATGAGATATGTATTTTTCACTCTACAATACCACTATGATGTGGTGTATATGGCGATGCACACTAGTGTTTTTTCCCATTATCAACTAGAAATGAATTGAACGTAGATGACATTTATTACCCCTCCCTATCGAATTGGAGAATGAATATTTTTACATGATAGATTTTTAGCCATAACCAAGAACTATAGCACATAAATATTTTGGAGTTTGGATTTGAAGGGTTGACACACATTCCTAGAGAAGTCATCAATAAAATCAACAAAGCAAAGGTAATTAAGAAAGAATGCTATCTCCATAAAACTAGAAACCTTACAATGAATAGGCTATAGTTCTTGTTATATACCATCTTTGGGAAATGAAGAATGTTGCATTTTACCCAAAATGCAGCCCGTACAGACTTGTTTGGATGACTCCTTAGGTTTAAACAAAGCGGAAAGCATATCAAGATTTTGCAAATGTAAGAAATTAGTGAAATGTAGATGAGCAAAATGTGCACAATAGACTTTTGTATCTAAAATGGTCTACAAATCTTGAGCTTCACACACATAATCATCCATAATGTTTTTCCATATACTAATCATGACATTGCTAAAACATGAAATCATTTTTTATCATAAAAAGAATCATTAATCATACATTGCCATCAACAAAATATATCACCAAAAACTTGGCTACTGTTGATACTAACAATATATTCTTCTTGATCTTTTCCACATATAAGGCATCTAAAAATATGATTATGTTACGATCACAAGTAGTAACGATGATTATTAAAACTCCCATGTTAGGATATGAGGCGGCCATTGTGCATGTCACAATATTCCCATTGGGTGAGGCTCAATTGAGGTGAACAAATTGCATTGAGAGGTAGTACATTTGTTAACACCATAAAAGTACCAAAACGTCTGAGTTGAAAATTGATATATAATGATCATGGATTGATGGATTAGAAATAAATTGTGTAGTAGATGCCCATTCTTTAATTTGTACTAAGTTTCTAGAATCACTCTTACTAGAAAAAGTTTCTCCAAAAACCATTCTTTCCTTCTTCTTTGACTCTTTAACATAAAGCTTAAGAAAATTTTGGATGATATTATCATTTTCGTTACAGTTCTCATAGAGTTACTTTTTCTTATCTTTTTCTTCTCGTTTTTGTCTTCCTTTTCCTACTTTGAAACACTTATATATTTCATCTTACTAGAGAAAGAGTTTCCTTTACTCTTGCGCTTTTCACTAGTAGAAAAATATCTTGATCTACAACATACATCATAGCCATGTTCTACCTGGACTCACCTTCTAATACAAAAATAGATAATTTCTTCAAAATTCAAGATACTTGGATTTCCCTTCATTAACAATTGAATTGAAAAGAAATTATAATCGGAAGCAGGTAAACCACTAATCATAGTTCTAACAATTGAACTATTTGTTAAAAATTCAATTACAATAATCAATTGCTCATTCAAATTTTTTATCTTTATGAAGCAAGCATCCATATAGATAGTGTTTCAAGATTATCCCAAGAATCCTTTGTTGCTTTGCATTAGAAAATATGACTTATAATGGTATGCTTGACAAACAAAGCAATCAAGGCATGTGTCAGTCCATCTCTTCCATCCCATCAATATTTCTTTATAGTGGTTGGGGGTGTTGAGAGTGTGGCTGACACTTCAACACACTTGCATACTATGTTTTGAAGATTTGTAGATATGTCAGGATGTATTTTGAATAGACAATATGAAACTCAAATCATTATTTTCAATAACCTTTGTGAACAATTGATTATGCGCTACCTATGCACCTTGACAACTGAACTTTGAATGCTTTGACTGCCATGTTCATTTTGATCTTGAACGTGTTGACTTTTAACTTTGACTTTGACCCTTTGACTTTGACCATGTTGACTTTGACCAATATGGTAGGTACCAGGAAATCAATTGGTAAGATAGCGTTCTGTCCGTACACCAGGTTAAAGGGTGTAGTTCCTATGGCAATTTTGTAGGCTACTCGGAATGCCCATAAAGTGTGATGTAATTGCTTGTCCCAGTTGGACCTTCCATTGTTGACAAGCTTAGTAAGGACTATGCATAAGATTTTGTTTGAACTTTCTCCTTGTCCATTGGCTTGTGGGTCATAAGGGGCTGATTTCTTATGAATCACCAAGAATTCATTCATTAGGGCTTCTATTACTTCATTCACAAAGTGTGTGCCTCTATCACTCACAATTTCAATAGGCAATCCAAACCTAGTGAATATGTTCTAGAAGAGAAACTTCGTTGTAGTCCGCACATCATTTTTCTTGGTTGCTTTGGCCTCTACCCATTTGGTCAAATAATCTGTTGCGACTAGTATGTACTCAGCATGGGAACCTTTAGCAGGTGGGCTAATAGGTCCTACAAAATCTATTCCCCATTTGGTAAATGCTCTGACACTCGTCATGGGCTTCAATGGCATTTTGCCCCTTCTAATCGGATACTTCGTTCATTGACATGTATGGCATCTTTGGACATAAGTGGTTGCATCCTGATGTAGAGTTGGCCACCACATTCCTGCGAAGAGAATCATTTTTGCAGTTTTACCTACAAAAAAATGTCCTCCTGGAGCTCCCGTATGAGCCATCTCTAAGATAGAAATGTACTCATCTTCATGAATGCACATTCGTAAATGATTGTCTCTTCCTCTCTTGAAGAGTTGTTTTCCTATAAGAACACAGTCCTTGCTTTGCTCTGAGAGGGCGCGTTTTTTCGCTAAAGTAGCTCCTTTTGGGTACTCCTTGGTTTTCAAGAATTTTACTAGAGGAAAACTCCACCTAGGTGCTACAGTGGAATAACATAGAGTAGAGTTCTCTTTCGGCATTCGTTCTTGATAAGCTGGATAGGTCGATACAAAGTTATGTGTATCCCTCTGCATGGTTGGCCACTATATGCCCAATATCTTCAATGTTTGCCATGTTCCAATCGCATTTAGATGTGTTTTCCATTGATTTACATGTGCGTTTTGAAGCAACGTTTCTTTTTCTTCTTCCTCCATGCATCTCATGAGTAATCCACTTGGATCTTGGTGGTATAAGCTTCCAGCAATGATGTGGAGAGTTTTAGTCTTCCATAACTCTTTACTTTTGTTGGTCGTGATCCCATGTTTAGGTCCATATGTGAGGATAGGGATCAACTTTTCTGCCCATTGGAGACATACCTCGAGATTGAAAAGATAAGTATTTGGTAGATCATCTGGTACTCCTGTGGGGGGCTCTCCATGTGTCATTCTTGATAGGTGATCTGCTCTGATGTGTGTGTTCCCCTTCTTAACTACTACTTCAAAATCGAATTCCATCATCAATAGAAACCATCGTACTAGTCATCTTGTATTACAAGGCTTATTAACTAAGTACAATAATGCTTGATGATCAATGAAGAATTTGAATTTGTTTGCCAATAAGTAGTGTCAAAACTTCTTTACTGCATACACCATCTCTAAAGCTTCTTGCTCCATAGTGATGTAATTGCGCTCTGCTTGATTCAATTGTCTATTGGCATAGGCTATAGGGTGGTCTAACTTTCGTGTATCTGCTGGCTGTGCTAAAATGCATCCAATGGCAAACTTGGAAGCATCCACATGAATATGAAATGGTTTATTCCAATTAGGCACTCGAAGTATTGGTGCTGAACTCAGCCGACTTTTTAATTCGTTGAAGGCCTTTTCACATTCTTCCGTCCAATTAAACTCAGACAATAATGCAGAAAGAGTTCAAGCAATTATGGCATACATGTGGATAAATCTACGGTAGTATCCGCAATGTCCCATAAATGCTTGCACTTCTTTAGTAGTCTTTGGTCTCGGCAAGTCTAGAATCACTTTGATTTTGTCTTCATGCATGGAAATTCCATTCTTAGAGACAATGTGCCCTAATCTTCCCTTGTCGAACCATGAAGAGGAACTTTTCTGGATTAAGGCAAACTCTATATTGTCGCCATTTGGCAAAAATCTTTCCTAGTTCTGGGATATGTTCCGATCCTATTGCTGAATAGGTGCATAAATCGTCGACGTATACCTCCATGCTCTTCCTTAAGAATTCCTTGAACACATGGCACATCAACCTTTGAAAAGTGGTTGGGGCATTGGTTAGACTGAAAGGCATAACCCTAAATGCATACACTTCCCATTCAGTTGCAAAGGCTGTCTCTTGTTGGTCCTCAGGAGCTATTGCTACCTGATTATACCCTAAAAAGCCGTCCAGAAAACTATAGACTTCCTTTGTTCCAACCCTTTTCAAAAGATGATTGGTGATTGGTAATGGGTAACTATCCCATATGGTGGTAGCATTTACTTTTTTCAAATTAATGCATACCCTTAACTTGCCATCCTTTTTCGGCATGACCACTAAAGGTGAAACCCATTCCATGTGTTCAATTTCATAAATGAAGCCTGCGTCCAACAACTTATCTATCTCCTCCTTAATTTTTGCCGAGTAAACATCATTATATGTGTATGGTCTTTGTTTGGAAGGTTTGGCTTCTGATGTCATAGGGATTCTATGGGCACAAATAGAGGGATCTACTCCTTTTAAATCCTTATATGTCCAAGCAAAGACATCCCTATATTCTCTTATGAGTTGTATTAACTCTTGTTCTTCCTCCATTGAGACAGCGTGTCCTATAAAGGTACATCACTCTTCTCCTTCCTCCAAAGTTACTACTATTTTCTTGGTCTGTTCTTTTGTTGTCATATGCTATTCCTAGTTGTGCTTCCCGTTTTGGCATTTGGATCGCAATCTTCCTCTTTTCTACCTCATATTTCTTGAAGTGGGCAGGTACTTTGAATTGATCTTGAGGCTTGTTTTCTCCCTCTTCATTTTCTTTGTCTACTTCCAGTTCTTCTTTGCGTGTCATTCCTTGATTCAACCTATTAGTTATGATACTTACTCTTTAATTTTAGCTTTCTGCCTCAATTTGCTCATGTTCCATTTCAATGCTCTCATAATCCTTCTTCCATTTCTTTTCAATTACTTCTCCTTCCTCAGCTTCTTGGAGAATAACCACATATAAGCTTACATCATATCCTTCCTCGTCGATGCATTCGTTCATGGTTATTACCTCTTCGTTTACACATACATCAAGACTAGCTAAAATCTCCATCCAACCATGAGGTTCGAATTCTTCATCTAGGAATATTTGGGGCATGTAAGCCGAATCCTGTACAGATCTAGCAACTCCCTGCCTTTGCTACCATCCTTTCTTCCTCCCTATTAGATGCCTCACATATCCATAGATGAGTGTCTTCATGCATCCATGTTTGGGCACTCGAACCTATACTATGAATCGATTGATCATCTTCCTCCTTATGAATCAGATTACATTGCAAGGGAGGAACATCTTGATACGTAGAGGCATGTATATTTATCCTTGTCGTGGTTCCTTCGTGCTGTAAGTATACCGCGTCTTTTCCCCAATCTTGCACTACCTTAAGCTGTCTCATGAAGCGTCTTCAAAGTATCACTCATAATTGCTAGCTTTTTCAAATTGACAGATTGCTAAGGTGTGCTCGAATTCAACTCCATAGGTAATAAAAGTTACTTTTTCCAATAATGCCAGGGGTCGTTCTTTGTGTCCATCTGCCATTTGAATCTTCATCTGTGTTGGTCTTAAAGCTGGTTTTCCCCATTTTTCCCAAAGTTCCTTGGTTGCAATTCCTACTCCTGCTCCAGAGTCTAAGATGGCTTTAGTAGTGTAACCTCTGTAAGTAATGGGGAGGCATGTGTTTCCTTCATCTCCCTCACTGAAATCTACAACCTTTTTGACTGGGATTTTGATTGTGGTTGCTCCATCAGGCATCTCCTTTTCATCTGTCCTTGTCCCCAATTGACTAGTTAGTTTCTCCTTCAATTGTGGTTTTACCTTCAAGAGTTCTTCCAATGTCAGAGTACAAGGCATTTTTACTTTTTTAAGATGTTGTATAATGTCCGATGTTTGAATCCATGGGTTCTGCTCTTTTCTTCTCACTAAGGGAATGCAATGTAATTCAGAATTATGCTCGTATTCCACTGTGTAATTTGGTAAAACCTTCACACTATCTTCATTTTTTTTGCTCTCGCCAAGTTGTAATAATCCTTCTGAGTTTAACTCAGGTATTGATCCTTCAAATTCACCTTCTGCTTCTAACTCCTCAAAGGGTGGTTCAATTCCTTTTGCTTTCTTCCATCTATCTTCCTGGACTTTTGCCCACAAGTCTTTAGGCCACTCCCCTTTGACTTCAGGGATAACGGATCCTTCTCTTTTATTCTCGTAGTAATTTTCACCACATTTCTCGTCTTCCTTTCCTTTCTCGCGATCATTAGGGGTGACACACTCTTGGAATTCTTTTTCAAGAATTCTTGAGTTGGGTAGTCTCTGAACAGGTTTTTCTAGGGTCTGTTGAGCCACTTCAATTAATTTTTTACGTATCTCCAATCTTTTCTTCTCTAGGTCTCCTCTTGGATATTCCTTTTCATGCTGTTCAATGGTAGGTCTTGCTCTTATTCGTGCCAGGTATGCTTGAATCCACATGGCTAACTCTTCTGGCATAGGATCAGCTAGGACTGATCCTACTTCTTGTTTTTTAAACTTTTCTATCTTGTTGTTTCCCTCGAGTTCTTGTTTTTCTTCCTGACCTTGTTCATTATTTTCCTTCTCCATCTTTTGTTGTAGTTTCTTTTCTTTCATTATTTCTCTACGATTCTTCCATCTTTGGGTCCGTTTACTCTTAATATTTTTCCCCGAATCTTGAGAGTCTGCAACTACTTGAGGTGTGGGTTTATTCAAATCCTTGTCGGCCTGATCATTCTCTCTGGTTTTTTCTGGGGTCTCTCTAGCCTTAGCTCTTGTTATTGCTTTTAATGGTACTGTGTACTCCTTATCCCTCCCCGATGACTCTATCACCTCTATCACATTGATCTTCACAGTTGAATTGACTATGTTGGGATTCTTGGGGCAATCTCTAAAAAGATGTTCCTTACCACAATCTTTACAATATCCTTCCCAAACTCGCTGAGGTGGTGGTGGGTGAGGTAATGTACAATCTCTAATAAAATGATCTCCTCCGCATCTATAGCATGGTCCTCTAGGTGTAGGTGGTCTATTCATTGCTCGGGAGGGTAAGGGTGCTCTGGGAGTTGTGTACATTAATGACACATAGTCTTGTTCATATCTGTAAGAGCTATCTGGTCCTTCCATACCATAAGCATATGGCTCGTAAGATTGTCCATATTCAATTATAGAGCTCTCATATGCGGAATAATTTCCTTGTCTATGGTCATAAGATGGGTCATAAGTCTCGTTACTAGCCAATGGCATGGCTGGGACTATTGCTCTCTCTGGGTTCTCTTCAGGTTGAGCCATTTTTACTGGGACAACATTCTGTGGGTGTGGTGGTTGTTGTCCTAGCACAGGTTGTGGCTGAGTGTACCCTTGATAAGCGTAGGGTCATGGTACTGGTGCCTGTTGCTGATATGTGTTATATCTAAAGGCTTCTCCTCCTTGATCTCTATGAGGAAATCCATAAGGCCTCATAGGTGGTTGCACAGGTCTTGATTGCCAATTGTAGGGACACTTCTTTATACTGTGGTTTGTGTACCTTTGTTCTATGCTACAATAATGCATAGGGCCCGGTGCGGGTGGTCTATTGTAAGCGTAAGCGGGTGGTGGAACTACACTCTTATTGCACAAATGAGAAGGATGATCACCTCCACAGTGCACACATCTTCTAAGCATGGGTACTCTCATAGGATTGTTTGGGTAGTTCCTCTACCCTTGAACGTTTAGCGTTTTTGCCACTAAGTCAGCTATTTCCTCTACATTGTTCATGGGGTTTGACGTGCTACTGACACTATCCTCACTTTTCACACTGCCTTGAGGTATTTTCAGATCTTTTTCCAAATTGTCCTCTAGGTCAATACACTCTTTCCTACATTGTTGCAAATTTTGAACTCTTTTCACATATACTAATGATCTAAATGATCCATTCACTAATCCTCCCAAAAACAATGACACCATTTTGTTTTGAGGGGGTCTTTCTTCAACAGGGCATCTATCCACATATTGCTTAAATCTTCTTAGTGCCAATCTCACCGATTCCGTAGGAGCTTGTTTAAAACTATGGATTAATGAGGAAGAGTTGTTTTTTATTACATACTTGGTAAATTCTTCAATCAATTCTTGATAGACTTGTTCCATGTTTTGAAATTTATTAGGGTCTAAGGGCTGGAACCAAGCTAAGGCCATGTCTGTAAGAGTTAGGCCAAACGATTCATATTGAATCAAGAAGTCTTCCACTTGTTCGGCTCTTATTGCTTGCTTGAATTCAGCTATGTGATTGTACGGTTCACTAGAGCCATCATAGTGACTCCTCATGCACTTGGCTACCTGAATGGGTCTTAATCTTCTTCCTGGTTCATGTGATTGTACGGTTCACTAGAGCCATCATAGTGACTCCTCATGCACTTGGCTACCTGAATGGGTCTTAATCTTCTTACAGGAAAGAATGGTCGTCCTATCGGTATACCCAGTCCTCTTACTACAAGTGGTCTATCAGGGATAGGAATCCTATTCCTTGGTTCAACTGGTGGATGAGGCCGATAGTTAGGATTATTGCCTGGTGTAGCAAACTGCACATGTGGTCTGACTGGAATGTTCGGTTGTTGTGTCTATCCCAGATGCTGCTGTGAATTATCTTGATAAGTTCCTTGGGGGTTTTGCAAAGTTGTGGCCTGATCCCTCAGTGGGAATACTGGGATATTTTGATATTTCAATCCTGCTCTTTCTACTTCCATTAAGGGCCAGTATCTTCTCTGGTTTTTGTCCAAATACGTAATAATAGTGGGGAACTCAGGGTCTTGTAACTCATAGATGGTGGTTGGGTTGATGGCTTCTTCCCACAATGAAGAGTGTGCTATCAGAAGATGTTCAATTCCGTTGACGAAATAGACATCCATTAGGGAATCATCTTGGGGAACTAGGTCTCCTCTCCAAACCCTAATCACAATGGATTTTCCTCTAGGTGTAGACACTTGTTCTTCATGTCCCTCTTCATTAAGGTTGTGGTCACTGCCTTCTTCCCTTTGTTCGTTGATGTTTTCAGGATGTTCAGTGACTACATACAGAATATCCCTTTTGTCCATGTAGAATCCTCCTGCATACTTAACGGCTGGCCTGGGTACTATGTAAGCGTTTGTAGCTTTCTTCAGCCTAGCTACTCATCTGTTTAGCCCATCTAGGTAGATAGGTAAACCGTGTTGGTTGGTGTTCACATATTCTAAGGATGTTCCATATTCACCCTCAATAATTGACAGCATGCCAATTATTGGTACAGAAGTCTGCATGTCCTCTAATGCCATAAGAGTTTCCTCCTCCGACTCACTCGAGGTTTTAGAGTAGTGTGAGTGACTACTTGGTTCGGCTACACTTCCCATTGAAGAGATTATGCTTCTTTGGATCCCTAAGATTCGTCCGGATCTTAGGTTCATTCACCTAAAAGCTTTAGTCGAGTTTTGCCAATCCCCTATCTCCCAATGCTCTTTGTTGAATCTCAGAGTTGTATGGAACATTTGGCTGACTTAGAAATTCACACTAAGGTATCTAAAAGTCCTCCTGCCCTACACTTGACACTGGAGAAATATTGTCCTCAGAACTTCACAACATTTGACATTCACTAAATGTTGTGATGGTAGATCCATGACATCCGATACCTGCAGAGTCACGATATACGATACTCAACAAATGTCGTGAGAGAATTCCACGATACTTGACAAGACTGAGTTCAGGACACTCAATCTCTACTGGATGTCGCGAGAGATCTCACGATATATGATATTCACCAGGTGTCGTGAGTAAGACTCCACGATACCCGATATCCAATAAGTGTCACGAGAGAAACCTCACAATATATGATATTCGGCAGGTGTCGCGAGTAAAACTCAACGATACCCGATATTCCTCAAGTGTCATGAGTAAAACTCAAGGATACCCGATATTCCTCAGGTGACGCGAGTAAAACTCAACGATACCCGATATTCGTCAAGTGTCGTGAGTAAAACTCAACGATACCCGATATTCAACGTGGTTAAGTATCGAGATACTTGACCACAGGAGATCACGACATCTAGATGTCGCGATATCTCAACCATGGGAGAACACGATACTTGCATTTTTTCAAATTTTAGCAAGTGCATTTAGATTTCTACTTATCTTCCCCCTCTCAAATGTATGAATCACAAAAGAAACTTCCTCACCCCTTGAATAACCCCTCACGATATTTGCCATAGGTCGTTTTAGTTATTTTGCCTTGATTCCATTGAATGTTGAGAGTGGAAATTTGATGTGCTCACCTTGAAGGCTAGTTTCCAACTCTTTCACACTCTCACTTGCTCTACATGGCCCATTCTCCCTCATCTCCACTCGCGATATTCGGTTTCTAGTCCTTTCGATACTTGCACATGCAGAAATGAATTGACAAGGTTCAATTTTTTTGATTTTTATACTTTTGGGAAATGTTTGAATCCAAAGAGCTAAAAAACTAACTTAACAGCTACCCTACCTTCTTAGACTACTTGCCTACTTCCTCCTTCCTACTCTAACTCACTCTACTCACTTCCCTAGACTATCAACTCACTACACACACTCCAAGAGTGAGGATTAGTAAGTGTGGATGAGTGTGACTTACCAAAGAAGAGAGATTCACAACTCCTCTACTCGCTTCAATACTAAGAGCTATTTACCATCACACGAATGCCTCGGTCTGATTCGACAATCCCCGGCAACGGCGCCAAAAATGTGTGTACCTAAGAACCAAATTAGGGACGTGGAGAGAGGGACTATACCTTGATCCCCCTCAAGTGCATATAGTGGGGATTCACGCTTTATTTGTCAATCCGAGGAGTATCAAAACCTAGCGGAGTGTATGAAGACGTGCATTCAAATGATGGTCAATGCAAATGAACTCTCAAAAAGTGCAAATAAGTCTAAATCTATTGCAAACAAGTTTCAGGGATCTGTTGGGATGTTGAGACATTTGGAGGAGCAATCAATTGTAAATGGAGCTTTTCTCTCAGCTCCAAACTCCCAATATAGCAAATAACGGGTTCATTTTGAAGCTCTCGAGGAGACGCATCCAGTGGTGACCTTTTCACTCGATTATGATGATCTTGCTTCAAGTTATAAGCAAAATACTAAGTCACGGGAATGATCTTCCTACACTTCAGCACGTCCTACACTTCACACACACCTTACCAACAGCAAACAAGCATTTTCATGGATAAACAACACTTCTAAGCACTCTTTTCAAGCATCACACAAGCATGCAAGCTCACAAGGATGAAGATACAGAGAAGAGAAGACACAAATTCGAAATTATGTGCTCTTGATTCTCACAATGGCAAAAAGTCTCTACAAAGAGTCACAAATTGACTTCTATACATGTGCCCTAAAAATGGTCCTTCCACACAAGAAACTGGAACTTTATTAACTAAAAGGCTAATTTCCTACTAATTTACAAAGGCAAAGATACCATTCTCTATGGGCATGCATCTAGAGGACTCGTCTAGTGCATTTACATCAGAAAATATATTACAAAATGGCTATAATTACAAGAATAAAGTGTCCAAATTGGAAAAATTTTGGGGCCCTTCTTTTTCTCTCCCTCTTTGCTCTTCTTTGCTCAGCAACACTCTCCCCCTCTTTACCTCTATTTTCCCTTGATAGACTTTGCTTCGTGTCTCTAGTTCTATGCCTGTAGTCGACCACTGCCTACTTCTGTTGAAGTTATGATGGTATAGTTTTACCAGCGGTCAAGAAACAGATCATAACTCGGGACCTGTTGCATTAGATGTGGCCTCTTCTTCTTGTTTCCCTCTATGCAACCCATGAACATGGACTACCGGAGATTTGTAGTCTAGCTCACCAATAACCTCTTTATATCTAGGTTGTTGTGTTAAGTCGGGCTGCCACACATGCAACTAGTGGAAGGTATGAAGGTGTGGACCTTCCGCCTTCGATCTGAACCTTCCGAAGACCCAGATGTTGAAGGACCTCCTTAAGGATCAGGATCTTTCAGATATCTTCTTTCACTTCTTCATGGATACTTGTTGGCCTTGATCTGCCCTTGATGCCTACATACCTTCCCCTGCTGTATGCCCCTGCGGGGCTCTGTGCAGAGATGGGTGTTGCGTGCCCCTGCGGGGCTTCCTCCAGAGATATGTCTTTAGATATAATACCCTTAGTGAAGCTTCTTTTTGGTTTTCTTCTTCTTTTCTTTTTGCTAGACTCTCCTTCAATAGAAGGTCTCCCCGAGACCAAGTTTTAGGTTTTCTAGTCTCCTAATGTGCCATCTCGGTCTTTGTGTTTGTGAAAAATCCCAAAGAGTGCACAATCAACAAACTTACAAAATACCCAAGGTTCTCTCTCTCGTCGACCTTCTCTACACCAGACCTCCACTTTCTCCAAGAGCTTGCACTTGTGCACACCTTGCACTCAAGCTTCCAATAGGGGAGGGATGAACACCTTCTGTCGACATGCACACAGCTTCAATGGGACCTTGTGACCTTTGATTGCATTGCTTAGCATTCCTCTACACACACCCAAGTCACACTTCTTGCACACTTTGCACTAGCTTCTCTCTGTTGCACACTCTTTGTATGTCTCTTGATATTCTCTCCCTTAGTGTAGACTATGCCCACCTTGCTTAGTCTAACGGAGAATAAATGGATGCCTTGAGTTGAGTGTTGGTTCACATACACTCCTAACTAATAGAATATCTTGGTGATCACTTTGATGTCCCAAGATTGTCTCCAAATGTGTGCAGCCAACGAATCCGTATTTTGTCTTGTAGTGACTTTAGACTAAAAGAAATATTTTAATTGGGGGCCATACTTTCACTTTTGCGTACGCTTTTGCTTCACATACCTTCACTTGTTCCTTGAATTCTTTTATATGTGTAGCTAAGGGAGGGTCCATCTAAACCTTCCAAACACTTTAAAAACTCTTTAAAGCTTTGGGGAATTACAGAAAGACAATCTGCAACCTACATCCATTTTTTGCAAAACATAACCTTTGTGAACAATTGATTGTGCACTACGTGTGCACCTTCACAACTGAACTTTGAACATTGTGACCTTGCGCATTTTGATTTTGACCTTTAACATATTGACTTTGACCACTTTGACTTTGATGCTTTGACTTTGACCATGTTGACTTTGATGGGCTCAACAAAAACTATTGGAGTAAGGTATTTCAGTCATTTTCAAAATTCAGATTTTAAAATAATTCAAGTGATAATTAAATAACTCACATATATCAACAATAAAACTAACACTTAACCACCATAGCATCTAAATAGATAATAAAACTAACACTTAACCACCATCCCATGTAAATATACAACTTTTTGTTCCTTAAAATCCATAAATTAAACCGTTTGATTTACATTTGAGTGTATATGTTAACTTGCAATTGAACTTTTGTGATTCCTCTATATTCAACTTTTGTACTTGAAAACATGGTAGCCAATTTTTTTTTCACAAGTCCTTGAAACAACGACACTTCCAAGTAAAGAATAACCCAATGTGCATATGAGTATCTAAATATAGATGCATGTACTTTTGTTTCATAAAGTCGTCCATAGTTGCATGTAGCTTCTGTAAATCACAAGGTTCATCTTAGTACATCCATTTGCACGTTGCATGGTGATTGACGATCTTAAATGAGGTGTTTAAATTTGTATCGTAATTCTTTTATAAATCGAATACATAATTGTGTTTCTATGCATATTCCATCATAAAGGTATTTCCAATCACATTAAAACTTTATGTTGACATCAAGAAGTGTATCTATTGGTTTCACACATTCATTACAAGTTGATCAAATATTTTGAAGCATATAATGGAATTACATTAGCCATGAGACTTGAGACATCATTGAAACTATTTGAGTAAGGTATGTTAGCTCTACCAAGTCTTTCATTCAAAATTTATCGTTCAATTCATTTTCAAAATTCAAATATCTTTAAAATAATGTCGTGATAATCAAATAATCTATAGATACAAACATTAGAGCTAATTAACCGTCGTCCCATGTAAATAGAAGATATTCAACTTTTTATTAAGTTGAGGTATGCCATGTGGTGCCCACTTGGCACAGAGAATTGTGCTATTTCAGGTTTCTTACAATCTAGCAATTTTGAAGTAAAGCGGCATCTTGTCCAAGCCCACGTAGCCAAGTGGTTTGATGCCTTGAGTCTCTCGGAGGAAGATGTGAGTTCAAGTCTTGGTTAGACATGTATCTATGTGTTCCTCACACATCAGATATTTTTATTTTGTAATTTATATTTTTAAACGGTACAGCATTGTAACGTGAAAAAGGAGCCTTGTAGCAAGCTATTTTTGGAATGAATTTAGCTGACATCAGCTATCGCGGAACTGTCGACCGTTGGATCTGGTCAACCATGAGGTATTGGCAGTATTATGGAGCTGGAATTTGACTCTCTCTATGAACGCCAATGCATTGTGCTTGACGCCGAGTGAACAGGAAGCCCTTTGTACATCGCCAACTTTCGGGAGGATCCCGACAACAAATGAGACTACCAAAGCAGGCTGTTATGGTCATCGTGAGAAGGATTATAGTGATGGCCGCCATTGATGAGGCTTCAATACCACTTGTAGAGGTGTGCGATGACAGTGGCGAAGGGGCCACAATGGAGTCATGGAGATACGCGGAGAGAAAAGCCATTCGGATTAGGCTACAGCCCTGCAATATATGCGCATCATTTATGTTTTACAGAATGAACTCTTTTTATAACATATTACACCACCATCATTGATTGGATTAACACAAATCCTGTGTATTGATTTTTGTCGACATGTGGACATGACATTTCTGTAACTGATTAAAGATCATAATGTCAACGCAGGATGTTTATGCTTGGGTTATTGAATACTTTAAAATCTTCGATAATCCTGTTTTTCCTTGCTGTGATATGGTTTTCAAAATTTATAAAACTAAAATACAATTTTCTTTTTCCCATTTTCTTTCTATTCAAAGTGATATAATTTGCCACTATGCAGGTTCAAGGGACCTTTCAGGGATTGCATCCATGAAAAGCCAAGATTCCCTATGGCATATCGCCATTATACAGAGAAGCTGCACAGTTAATCTCTCTCTCTCTCTCTCTCTCTCCAATGCACGAACGGCATAAAGTACGATAACGAACTCAGTGTGTGTGTGTGTGTTGTCGTTTTCCTTTGCTAAAAATGCAATTATAAGAAAGTTTTACTAGTGTCCAAACGTACTCATAACTAAGGTATGCCCCAAAGGAATACCAATTTAGATAAAACTTTGCATATTTTATTGTTTAGAGCCATAGATGTCGCATCACATCGCATAAAAATGCACCTATCGGCATCAACGTGGTTGGATTGGTAAGCTGAAATATGGCAGACATGATTCCGTACCAAGATCACATGGTAGAGATGATTCCGTAACAAGATTAGAGTCCAAAATTCAAATATAACTAAATCTGTGTGTCACACTAGAAATCCACTTCCAAATGTACTCAACTCATACACGAGATCGGATACCATTCGTTTATATAGTGTGTCTTTACCAAAGGCTAAATACTCTTTTATTTTCATGGGGTGCATCCGAAGTTTGTGCACCAATTTAAGTTTAAACATACTATTCAATATATGTTACATGTTTTCTTTTTAAGTATCAACAAATGAATTTTCTATAACGTAATTACCGTGGAATCCATGTCTTCCTCCTTATGTTTGAATAATCTCTGTATGATAACAATGTCTTTCAAATTGCACATACTTACTAAAATAATAAACGTTTCTTGTATTATGGTTACCTTATATATTGAGTCGTTGGATTTCTTCAATCATATGAGTTCAATTAGCTAGTCAAGTTGAGCATGGCACCTTTGATAGACGTTGATGTGTTGAAATCGTTATATTTGGGCTAAAAGACATTAAGCATGAAATATACTAAGTTATGATCTTATGTCTCAACATTAATTTGAGCAAGATTATCGCAAACTCTCTTTATTTATTCAACAAAACTTCTCATTAATATTTTTCATGCCAAACACTATGTGTGTCTTGTTCCAAATGGATTTCTTGCTTCGATAGGAGTATCATAAATATTGCATATGATATCACATGTTTATTTAAAAGCACTAGCCTTCAAAGCACTTTCCTTAACTTCTCTATCCATCTCCTCAAGTCCTTTGTTGGATCAGCATTGGGAGTGTGATGTAACTTTAGAAATTCATCTTAGAAATGTGTCTATCTATGTGTGTGTAAGTTTATGTATGTATGTGTATGTGTGTATATGTATGTGTATGCATGTGTATGTATGTGTGTATGTGTGTGTGTATATGTGTACGTGTGTTTATGCATATGTGTGTAGGAGCATTGTGCATTTATTTATTATATTGAGAAGTTGATCGTATGATCACTTTCTTATGTAAGTTCCAAAGTATTTACCTTTGTAAAAGAGAAAAGAAAAAGGCCCTAAAAGCCACGAGTTAGAGGTGATTGAGATTGATGATTGATCAAGCAAATCATTTCACCTAAAAGCAATTGGTCAAAGTCTAATTTGACTTTTCCAAGTTCATAGGAAGATGATTCTCCATTACCACTACTTAGACAAGGAGATTTTGAATTCAAACACAAGTAGTTTGAGTCATGGGATCCTATCCAAGAGTCTATATAAGACTCATAACTTTTATAATATGATGTAATGATAATTGAAGCAATACATACACATTGGTGATCCTCTAGGTTCTTCTTCACTATTCCATGCTCCTCCTTCCTCAAAATCAGTCATCCTCAAAACCTCGGTTCTCTCTATATAGAGCTCCAAATTGAGTGAATTTTTCATAGTAATATGGTTAATTAGATTCAGAGAAATCTTTCGTTGAGTTTATCAGAATCATTTTTTACACATCCTTGAAAAGTCAGGATACACCCAATCAGTGTTGAGCACAATTCTCCTTCATTGGTTGGTAAAAAATGAATCTTTATGCATTATAGCCATTCAAACCTATGTATAACATTCTCCTGAAAGGCATTTCTCCAATTGAAACTCTGATGGCTACTCTCAGTGTTTTAAGTGGAAGCATTCATCCAAAGCATGATGTGGAGAAGATTGGTAATGTGAAAGCTTCCAATGGCAAGACCAACATTTTGAGTGAGTCACTCTATGTTCCCACTTTTACAAAAAACCTAATAAGTGTAGGCCAAATGTTTGAGAAAGGCTTGCAAGTTAGGTTCACCCAACATGACGCTTTTGTAGAAGATCCATGTAAAGGCTTCAAGAAGATAGCAAGAGGTTGGAAGCATGGTAGGCTCTTTACTTTCGAAGTAAAAGAAACCAAGAACATATCTCTATTTAACTTTGGGTCTTAAACCCTAAGTTATCTTGAAATATGGCATAGGAGGCTATCTCATATGAATGCACGAACCTTGAAAGATATATGCAAGGATCAAAGTGTTCTAAGGCTAGCAATTTATCAAGGAAATACATGATCAATAGGTGTGATGCATGTTAGATTGGAAGGCATAAATATAACCATTCAACTAGAAATGCTACATCCACAACAACTTATTGGACTTCGTACATACAAATGTATGGGGGTCAAGCCAAGAACCCTCATTGGCAGGATCAAGGTATTATGCCTCATTTATTGATGACCATAGTAGATGAACTATAATATACTTTATCAAGAATAAGGATGAAGTGTTTGATTATTTCAAAAGATATCTAGCACATGTGTAGAAACAGGTAGATCACTCAAGAAGCTAAGATCAAATGGAGGGGGAGAACACTTCTCCAAGGAATTTGATAAATTCTTGGAGGATAAAGGAATTAAGAGGGAAGTGACTACCAAATACTGTCCTCAATTGAATGAAATTGCAGAGAGAAGAAACAAGAAATTTCTTGGATCTTTTGGATCTAGAGAGAGTATAGGGTGCAAAGACAAAGAGTTCTACCCCCTGTGATGTGAAATTTGGGGAGTTCCCAAGGGTGCTAGTCCCATTCACTTGTAATTTGTTGATGCTTTCTTTTCATTAAAGCTAGGGAGAGTAGGCCAAGGCGGAACTTTCTTTTATTTAAAAACGACATTGCTTGGATCCCCAAAACAATGCTCGAAGAGAAGAAGAAGATGCCAGATTATTTATGGGTAGAGGCTATTTCAACTATTGTGTACTTGTTTAATAGACTACCATCCAAATCACTAGAATGTATGACTCGTTATGCATCAAGGCATTGAAAAAAACCTAGTTTATGACATTGCAAGGTTTTTGGTTGTTTAGCTTATGTTCATGTACCTTTACAAATCAGAGGCAAGCTAAATGAAAAGGCGACAAAGGTAGTATTTATTTGATATGATTCAAAAGAAATGGGTTATAGGCTCTACAATCCTTCAACCAAGCAATTCAATATAAGCAGGGATGTTTTGTTTGAAAAAGACATGTCTTGGTATGATGAAGACAAATAGAAGGTAACATATGGATATGATTCCAAATTTTTTACAAAGCATTCAATCCATTTGGCAAGGGACTCAATTTCAGAAGAACCCTCAACCTATGAAGAGGAAAATTGAAATCCTTATTGGGAAAAGTCTATGAAAGAAGAAATAGATGCTTTGAAGGAGATGAGAATTGGGGAATCGGTTCTAGTGACATCCATCATAAGATAATTGGTTTCATATGGGTATATAAACTTAAAAGGAACCCAATGGATCAGTTTTCAGGTACAAGGCTAGGTTAGTTGCATAAGGATGTTCACAAACTCATGGTATAGACTATGAGGAAACATTCTTAGTCATTGCAAAGATGATTATAATCAGAACATTGATAACTATAGCTACTACAACAAATTGGAGACTCCTCCAGCTTGATGTCAAAAATGAATTTCTAAATGGTTGGATAATTGAAGAGGTATACATGTCACAATCTTGGTTTTGAAAATCATAATCATACATCCTATGTTTAGTATAGTTAAGAAAGAATTCTATGAATAGAAACAAGATCCTACAACTTGTAATTACACGTTGGTTACATACCTTCAAGATCAAACCCAACAACTTAGATGCTTTATTGTTCATCAAAGGAGATCACAATGAGGTCATATATATGTGCGTATATGTAGATGAAATTAGTGTAATAGGTGATTTCTTGAATGGAATTCGAAAGATCAAAATACATATGCTAGTGATACAGGTGTGCTCATATATTTCCTAGGTATGCAAATGATTTATATAGATGAATGGATGCATCTAACTCAGAGAAGATACATTCAAGATCTACTTTTGAAGTTCACAATGGAGAACATCAAGCTTGCAAGTACACCATTTCACAAGCTAAGTGTGTATGAAGGTGATCATATTGATGATCCTAAAGAATATCAAAGATTAGTTGGTAGCTTGATATATGCTACTCACTCAAGACCATACATTATCCTATAGTGTGGGAGTGTTTAGTCGATTCATGGAATCATCCAGAAGAACACACATGGATGGTGCAAAGAGAGTACTCAAGTACCTCAAAGGAACACTTAATGAAGGTATTTTCAATCCTTACTCTTCAGATTTGGAAATCAAAATCGATTTAGATGTAAATTGGGCAAGAAGAAAGGATGATAGATGGAGCACATCAAGATACTTGGAATTTGCAAGCTCAAAATTGGTTCCTTGGAGTTTTAAGAAGCAACCAAAAAATAATTCATCTTCAATTTATTTAGAGTATAGAGATCTAACTATTGCAACTCGAGAAGCAATATGGCTCAAGGACTTGTTGGGGGAGATGGAGGATAATCTTCAGAGATGAATAGAATTTGCTTAAACCTCCTTCACACCAGCCAAGAACAACTACTAGAGAGTGTAGTGGGCCTCTTTAGCATGCTAATGATCACAAATAATCACACATGTTGCTTGGAACATGATCTAGTAATCAATGGATCAAAACAGATAGCTAGGAATTGATCCAAGATAAAACAACTTCGTATTCTTGTTTCTACACCTATTCAATGTTTTGAACCGTTCTCTGAGCACAATATCAATTAGCTTAATTCCTTTTGGGAAACTTTAGTTATCTTAGATACCTACGAACCATGAGTAATTTCGTAAAGAATGATGGACTACACACTGAGAATGGTGTTTACTGAATCACAAAACCTTCCCGATAAATACGGGGTGCATCAATCAACAGACCATAGAGTAAAGATGTGTTAGTATCTCACGATCCACAGAGACAATGATAATGCAACTTTGCAACCATATAGTAGACAATATGCTGAATCTACTATGCTTTAAAGCATGACAAATAATCAACAATACACTTAGAACAAGCTCTTAGAAGGTCATTGTTCTTATGTAGTCATAGGAGAGAAGTGAAATGAGAATGTAATGTTAATATGTATATTAAATCCTATACAAATACAATGTCATTGGAAATCATATATTGCTTAATGTGTGAGAAGGAAATAAGCTATGAGATGAGCTCTCAATTCACAATAGATCCCCTTCATAATGATCTCAAGGAGTCAAGAGAATATGCGGGTCATTTGATCCTCTTTTTATATCAGTGTTTGGATCCAATGTTTGAATTCAAATTCAAAACGGTTCACCTAAACGTACATCCTAAATTATAGGATGCAAATGGTTCTTACAAGGCCTTGATCACATATGGTTCCATAAGAGATGTGCCAATTAACCAAGTATGTGGGCTTGGTTTTAATTGTACCAATAGCTCCCACTCAAGCCTAACATGCTTATTCTTCATTCCTCCTTGATTTCCTATAAACCAATCATCAATTTGAATCTGCTCATTTTGGTTCCATCCAAAGACTTTGTGAGTATATCTGCACATTATAAATGAGTTGATACATAGGATAGTTGAATATCCTTAGTAAGAAATTTTTCCCTTACATAATGATAGTCCACTTCAATGTGCTTAGTCCTTGCATGATATACAGGATTAGCAGCCAAATGAAGTGAACTAGTGTTGTCTCCAAAGATTATTGGAGTGTAAAAGTGTAACTCCAAATCTGCATATAGTTGCTTAAGCCACATTGCTTCTTGAGTTGCATTTGCCAAACTTTTATATATTCTGCTTTTGTAGATGATAAGGCCACAGTTGGTTGCTCCTTAGATGACCATGATATAAGCTTTGATCCTACAAAAGATAGATACCCTAAAGTGCTCCTTCTATCATCCGTGGAGCCAGCCCAATCTGGATCAGAATACATCTTAATATCTAAGTCAAAAGTCCATGTGAGGTTTCCTTGGTTCATGCATAAACTTACTCAATGTACTAACTCCATAAGCAATGTCTAATCTTGTTACGGTGGCATAGTTGAGGCTCCCTACAAGCTTTTGGAAACCTATAAGATCCTCAAGAAGTTCTCCTTCATGAGAACTAAGCTTATGGTTGAGTTCCATGGGTTTACCTACAATTTTGGTATTCTCCATCTTGAACTTTACCAACATATCATGTATATAGTTTCTCTAACTAATAAATATACCAAAATCTGTGTGCACAAGCTCTAAGCAAAGAAAGTATGTTAACAAACTAAGATCACTGATTTTAAATTCTTCCATTAATTGTACTTTTACCTGCTTGATGCCATTAGTATCATTCCTTGTAATGATAATTTCATCCACATAGACACATAACTAGATAACAACTGATTTGGTCTTATTTATAAATAAAGAAGAATCTTCCTTGCTAGCCACAAGACCTTGATTCTACAAATAAGTAACAAGTCTATGATTCCAAGCTCTAGGAGCTTGTTTTAGGCCATAGAGTGCCTTCCTTAGCTTGCATACATAACCTAATTTATCTTTGTCTTCAAATCGTGGGGGTTGTGCCATATATACTTCTTCTGATATCCATCCATGTAAGAATGCATTCTTGATATCTAACTAATATATATTCCAGTTCTTAGAGGCAGCAATGCTTACCAAAACCCTAATTGTTGGCACCTTTGTCGCTGGTGAAAACGTTTCTTCATAGTCCACTCCATGGGTTTGAGAAAACCCTTTGCCACTAGCCTTGCCTTGTACCTGATTATAGAACCATCAGATGTCTTTTTGATTTTATATATCCACCTAGATCCTATTATCTTCATGCTTGGCTTCTTGGGAACTAGGTCCCAACTATAGTTTTCCTGAAGTGCTTCTAGTTCTTCTTGGATGGCTTCTCTCCATTCTTTCCTCTTACTAGCCTCTTCAAATGAAGAAGGTTCTTTTGTCATAAGAGTCTTTCGTAATATACACAGAGTGCTTGGTGACTAATGATGTATCATAGCCATACCTTATGGGCTTTTTGCTTTCCCTTTGAGATCTCTTGAGTGCTTGGTTGGAGGACTCTTGTATGTCTTCCAATTGCTTGAATTTGGTCTTGCCTCTTGACATCCAAGCCTTGAAGTCAATCTGTTCTTCATCCTCTGAATTGATATCTTCAAGTAGTTGTTGCTCTTCTTGAGTGAGTGATGGAAATTCATTTTCCAAATCATAAGGTAACCTACTCTTCCTGCAATCATCTTCAAACCATGAATTATTTTCATCAAACACTACATCCCTACTAACTATAAATGCTTTGTTGGTGGGATTGTATAGCCTATAGCCCTTCTGGTTTTGAGCATACCAAATAAATATACATCTTTCAGCTTTAGGGTCAAGCTTCCCTCTAATCTGTGAGGGAATGTGTGCATAAGAAATGCACCCAAATATGTTGCAATGGTGCAATGAGGGTCTCCTACCATTCCATGCTCCATAGGGTGTCATTCCGTCAAAGGATTTGGATGGCAACCTGTTTACCAAGTAAATGGTTGTGGAAACAACCTCTGCCCATAGGTAATTAGGTAACTTCTTCTCATTCAACATTGACCTAGCAGCTTCAATTATTAACATGTTCCTTATCTCTACTACTCCATTCAATTCAGGAGTATAGCTTGTTGTGACTTCGTCTTTATTTCTTTGTCATGTAATAATGAATCAAGTTCATGTGAAAAGTACTCAGTACCTCCATCAGATATGATCCTCTTTAAGCTTCTACATGTTTGGTTTTCAACTAGTGCCAAGTTTTTTTTGAAACATGTAAATACTTCATCCTTATACGACATGAAATAAAGGATTGTCCATCTACTGTTATCATCTATAAATGAAACATAGTACCTTGAACTTGAGATTGATGGATCTTTGCTAGGACCCCACACATCTGTGTGTACAAGCTCCAATTAGTCTTCATAAGATTGCATGTGGGCTTTACCAAATTGACATGCTACATATTTGTATATCATGTGTTGCTTGGTCACATTGGGAATGCCAAGCACACTCTGATCCCTGCATACTTGCTTTAGTGTTCTTTCTCCTATGTGTCTTAGCCTTTTGTGCCATATCTCTAGCTCAGATAGGGTTTTATCCTTGTAATTGAAGAGTGCTATGTTTCTAGTGTCTTCAATCTCGAATGTAAATAATCTACCATATTTCTCACCTTTAGCAATCCTTTTGAATCCTTGTTGAGGGTCTTCCACATATGCTCCATGCTTAGTCAATCTGACCTGTAAGCCTTTCGCAACAATCTGTCCAACACTAACTAGGTTCTTGGTTATAGTTGGCACATACAAAACCTTACTTAAGAGGTTCATGTTACCATTAGAAGTATTGACATTTCCAATTTTCTTGACAGTGTGTTTATTGTCATCACGTGTCTGTACTTCATGCTTCCCTTTGGGTTCTTCAAGATCAGATAATAAAGCTACATTTCCACCCACATGATTGGAATAACGTGAATCAATATAGAGAAGATACTCATCATATTGACCTTGCTTGGATGTTAGATTCATGATGAGTAGAGAATCTTCTTGGTCTTCTATATAGATGTTATAGCCTCTTCTTCCTCTAAAACCTCCTTGATAATTGTTGTTGTTGTAGCCTTGATTATGATTGTAATTGCTTCCTCCATTGACCATTATGGGGATGATGGTTAACCAAGCGAAAAAGGCCATCAATAAGAATAACAAAGATAAGAGGAGTAGAGGGAGTCTTGTTTGGTCGAACATTTTAATCTAATTGAGTGAGAGCTAAGCATTACTTTTAATATGAGTAGAGGCATTTTCGGTAAGCATGAGGATCATTAGCTTTAGAGATTGAAGAATGAAGTTCCACTCGATTCTATCATAAGCTTTGTCCAATTCTATTTTGAGGAAGATAAAATCCTGTAAGGATTTCTCAGCAAAGTCAAGTCCTTCCTAAAAACAAGCCCTCCCCAAAGACAAGTCCTCACTAAAGCTCTTGTACTTTCCTCCTTTTGTATAACTCAAAGAGAGTGCTCTTGAAGAAACAACTCATAACAAAGAAACACACTACAAATTGTGTATGGAGGTTATAACTGCATAGTTATTCTGGATACATAGATGATTTTTTTGAATTGATCAAATTTTCTTCTTAGATTATTTAAAGAGTTTAATATTTTGATTTAGTGATACTTGGAGTACAGAACAAGCAAGGAAAAACTATGAAAATAACAACTAGTGGCCCATATCCCTAAAGTAGCATTAGAATTTCATCAATAATGTTGTGTAGTTAGTCGAGACTAAGTGGGAAAACAAGATGTAGAAGAGGAGATATTACAGAGAAAAAAATAAAGATTGTTGATCCGCGGCAACTCAATCTTTACTCACTCTGATTATAAGCATTATTGTTGAGCAATATATGGTTTACAAAAACCTCCATAATCCATTTTAAACCAAACGTTGAGCCAATTTTTCAAGGATCCCTCAATATTAAGAACTAGAGCATTTTTTTAGAGGAATTGGGGCTGAAGCCTAATCTCCGTTGCTTGAAATAATTGAAAGACGAATTGTACTAGTGAATGAGCATAGTACCCATGAGACCCTTCACAAGCAAGATTTAGATTGCCCGAAGGTGACACTTGGAAAGGACTGCCCAAAGGCAATTCATATACAAGTTTAATTCTACCCAAAGACAATACATTGGCCTAGGGGCCCAAAAGAAAATATTGTAAGGAGGGGTTGAACACCCCCCCCCCACCTCAAGAGGCAAAGGCCCAACCTAAGAGCCTAACACATGCATACATTAAGAAATAGAGTTGATCAAGCTTTCTCTGAAGCATTTAAAGAACAAAAGAATGTCATATAATATATAATCTAAAAGGTGTCCCTACAACATATGAGGGGCATACCGAGGCTACCGATACCGACGGTCATCCCCCAGTGTCGGTATGACCATTGGAATTTTCTAGAATGACCACGAAAGCCATACCGACAACAATCAGCATTGATATAAGCATCGGTATATGTGTCCGTATAAGTATTGGTATATGCATTCGTAAATTACAGATGATATACCAAAGCTTATACGGACACATATACC